>JAWDJD010000018.1:6466307-6873807 GCA_035047305.1 Bradypodion pumilum
TCTCCGAAAGGTAGGAGGCCACCGTGAATAGTCCTCCCTCCAGGAACGGTCTCTCAGACGGCTTGGATCCCAAATAATCCAGAAGCAAAGACCTGAAGCATCTCCCAGTTGAGTTGGTCTAGTTGACGGGAGCCGGGTCAGCCAGGGGCATCATGTGGAGCACCTCGTCCAACAGTTGTAGGGCCCGGTGCAGGTGGACTTCGATCCAACACGGGGTGTGCTTGATGCTCTGGCGTGGGTAATCCGGCCCCCAGCCCTTGACGAAGCTTAGTCTGAGGATGCAGAGGCGACGGAGGTCGTCCACGCCGATGCCAGCGGCTGCCGAGAATCCTGGAAAGGATATAAAGGTAAGTGCGAGGCAGGTGCAAGTTCTGAACCACAGACGCCCGTCTTGTTTGAATGATTGTACTCTTCCCTGCCCCAGGTAGTAACACTGGTCAAAGTGTAAAGCAGGAGGGAAATAGAAAGACCAAAATTTAGATGGATCGACTCCATAAAGGAAGCCATGGCCTCCCATGGACAGGATGGTTTGAGGCCAGAATAGTTTGGAGAGCTCTCGTTCATAGGGTCATCATAAGTCAGAGACAAAGCTGATAAAGTTCAGTGACCTAGAGGTTCGGCACACATGTAAGAAGCAGAAACTATCAGGATGGAGAAAGGAAGGGAGAAAGAGAGAGAGACAAAATTTTGGGGAGAAAGGGAGACATAAAAATTAAAAATATTGCAGTGGCTTACTAGACAGCATTAACATGTTGGGCTCTGGGATCCAAGTTCAGCCCCTCACTGAATCATATATGCATTAAAGTTTCTAGTCCTCAATGAGTCTTATGAGAAACTCCAGGGGAGGCTCTGGGACTGCCCTGAACTTAAGCCTCCCTTACAAGGTTAGTGTAAGACTGCAGGACAGAGGAGATCGGAGGGAAAACAGGTGGTAAAGCCCAGTAATTAAAAATATTGATTAATGAATCTATGTGAGAAAGGAAGGAAGGAAAGAAAGAGAGACAGACAGACAGAAAGGAGGCCCGCACGCACACATGCCAGCCAGAGAATAACTTTGCTCTTGTTCCCCCTTCAAACCCTTCTCAGTACCTACCAACAGCTGGGGCAATCCCTCCCACCGAGCCAGGCCCAGGGATGTTGCCGGACACAGCCGCCGCCTGCGCTGCAGCTGCCGCCTGAGCCGTGGCTGCTTGCTGGTGCATTTGACGGTGGCACTGACGTAGGTCGAATACCTGAAGAAGGAAGAGCGGTCAATTCAACAACTTATCTGCAACCTCTGGTTTCTGAAGCCTGGCAAAACCTGATGCACCTTTTCGACCAGAGTGGAAGGAAAGTGGCTAATTTCCTGAGCACCTCAAGAAACACGCTGCTCACCTTGATGTAAGCCCCTGGGTAGATCTTGTGTACCGCATCTCCCGGGGCTCGGCCGGCCTCCCGGTCCAGGTAGTAGCTTTGCACAAAGACAGCATGGTCACTCAAGCACCGCATCCAGACGTCGCCTTCGCCACGGCACTGGAGCTGTACTCCTTTCCCGATGTGGAGTCTGCAGACAAAACACCAGGCTTTACGAGTAGAACCAGGATAGCATCCTGAAAAGTACTCACAAACTCACTGGCATCCAAAGAGGAAAAAGTCTCTGCCACCACAGAGATGACAAGCTAAATTAGAAATTAGAAAAAGAACAGACCGCAAACATTCTAAGTTCAATACTGTACATTTCAGGACGTTTCTGTAAGTCACCCTAGGGCTCTTTCTTCCTGCTCTATCGCTGAAACAATAAAATCACATTTCATAAAAGTCTGCTTTGCTTGAAAGCCTGTCTTCTCTGACTAGGGTTCAGTGCTTATCTCGTGTGCTGCCTGTGTCTGCAGGCATTTCTGTGGTCATGCAGCAGGTGTAGACTTCGCAGCACACGGAACGGTGTTACCTTTCCCACCAAAGGGGTACCTATTGATCTACTTGCAATTTTTTTGCTTTTGAGCTGCTAGGTTGGCGATTGAACATTTTCAGAGGTCTCATCCCTCTTTGTTAGCATGACCCCCCGTTGCCCTCTGCTAGCACAGATACCTCATACTATGACACCAACCTGGCTCGTTCGCTGGCGTCGGTGCGGTGGACGTTAGAGAGCTGGCCCAGGCAGAACCGGTCCCCTCCGGAAGGGTCCACGTAGCCATCCACCGTGACCACGGAACAGTTGGCAGGCACTTTGAAGATCTCCCCCACCTGGACGTCCATCTCAAAATAGGCGACGGAACACCAGAACTCGGGACCTGCAGAGAACCAGGAGTTTAAAATCCAGGCTGTTGTGGGAACGGGAAGAATGACCGAAGGAGGGTTGCTCACATACCGGGATGGCCGGAGACCTGCTGCTGGTAAGGGGCGGCGCTGTGGTGGGTCGACCCTAAAAGGCAAAGATAAAACAAGAGGCTCTGCCGGTTCGATTCCTTTCCACCATATGGACAGGCTACGCTAAAAGGCCGCTGGACAGGGAGGGAGGGGGTACTGCATGATGTCATGGATTGTAGCCACCAGGTGACATAAGTCTGCCCACCTCTGGGGGGCACCAGTCACTAGGGTGCACTGGGACTTGTCCCTGTGTCCCAAAGGGCCACCACAAGCCTATATATGGATGATGGGATCTGGAGTCAGGAAGCAGCAATACGACCATGTCACTCATCTTTGTCCCATTCTACAATCTTAGCTAGTTGATGACACCCCCCACCACCAACAACCAAGACTTAAGAATCTGAGGCTTCATGCACTAGATCAGGGACCCACCATAATCCTCTAGTAGTAGGGAGTTCCACGGGCATGTGGGAGGTATGACTAGATGCTGGAGTGCGTGGAACGCTGTTACCTTTCCTGCCAAAGCAGTACCTATTTATCTACATGCCGCCCTGAGTCGGGTTCTGCCTGAGTGGGCGGCATATATAAATATGACTATTAAATTAAATTAAATTTAATCTACTTGTAATTTTTTACCCTTCTGAACGCTTAGGTTGGCCTTGATGCAATTTCTTGGATTGCTTACAACCCAACGTTTCTCGTCGTCAAGGAAGACAAGCATGTGTCGTACAGGCAGCCTCCTAAACACCCATGGTCAGTCCCTCTTCCCACCCCACCCCGCCTGGACCCATTTTGCTCTCCGGAGACGTACAATAATGGTTGGGGCGATGGACGGGGTGGTGGCTCCGTCCGTTCAGCTGTGGCAAAGGTGCTGGGGAAGAACTGGGGAGAGGCGGAGGGGTGAGTTGTGGACCCCTTCCACCCGAGCCAAAGGTACCGGCGCTGCCGTTCCCCGTCCAACTGGCTGCCGCTGAACCTTGAGGAATGGAGAAAGGAGAAAAATTTGGAACAAGAAAGACTGCCAAGTTTGGAAATTCTCTGTTCCCATTTATTCCTGCTTGACGTATACCAGAGGTTCCCAACCTTTTCAAGCCAGGGGCCGGGTCACGCTCTCTTAGTCAGCTTTGAGGGCCAGATGGCCATTTTGCCCTGCCTGCAAGATTGGGGGGGGGATTTTGTCTCAACAGCTTCAAAAGGGTGGCCATTTTGTTTCTCAAATGCCCTTGGAGGGGTGGTGGGGCACATGAAATCATGTTGTGAGCCAGATCCTGCCCACAGGTTGGGAACCCCTGACTTATACTTAGTAAAGGTTTCCCTTGCTCGAAAGCCAGTCGTATCTGACTCTAGGGTTCAGTGCTCATCTCTGTTTCAAAGCCGAAGAGCCAGCTCTGTCTGCTTCTGCAGACGTTTCCGTGGTCATGTGGCACAGAACGCTGTTCACCTTTCCCACCGAAGTGGTCCCTATTTATCTACTTGCAATTTCTTGCTTTTGAACTGCTAGGTTGGCAGTTAGTTAGTTGACTTATACTTATTTGACTTATACCCCGATACTTACTCTGGTAGGATAATTTAGGGATGCAGCCATTTTGCTGGGACCCCGGAGGAGCTGGGGAAGGGGCGGGTGGGTGTGAAGGACTAGAGATCCTGAGAAGGCCCTCGTTGTGCAGGAGAGGCAGCAAAGGGCCACCAGGAGGACCTTTGGAGAGGAAACAGAGACAAGAGATTCATGTTCTCACATGACACTACCATGGGGCTGTGGTGGCCCAGCTTTGTTAGCTGGAAGGACGGCAAGTCAGCAGTTCAAAACCCGGGTACCGCATGACAAAATGCTCATGCCGTCCCTCTTTGGAGAAGTACCACCACGGATCATGTGTTTTTTTTTTTTTTTTTTTTTTGTGATCATAGATAACTAGTGAGTATCATGCTGGACTACTACAACCCACTCGGCATGTGGTTTCCCTTGAAGACTGGCCAAAATACTCTCTGGAGAATCGGAGGAAGTTCCTTTAAGTCAGCATAGTCAAAGCAGTGGACTTCCCAGTAGTAATGTATGGTTGTGAGAGCTGGACCCTAAGGAAGGCTGAGCGTACAAGAATAGGCGCCTTTGAAATGTGGTGCTGGAGGAAAGTTTTGAGAGTCCCCTGGACAGCGAGGAGAACAAATAGGTCGATCTTAGAAGAAATCAACCCTGACTGTTCCTTAGAAGGTAAAATATTGAAGATGAAGCTAATGTACTTTGGACACGAAATGAGAAGAGAGTCCAGAATTTTCTTACCTGGGGGAGATAAAGGCAAGGAAGGGTAGATGCCTCCAGAGGGGTGGGCTGTCTCTGAAAGTTGGAGTGGGGATAAAGGTTGATAATGATCAGATTGAGCCCCCTTGACCCCAGGGCCAGGGTGATCTGATGCCGGAGGAGCCGGGATCTCCATCTGGATACAGTCGGGGACAAATTCTTCCTTCACCAGCCGGGTAGGAGGAGCTGAAGGGAATAAAGAAACAGAAGTTAAAACGAGAGGGGAGGAAAAGCATCCCTAACAATGTGGTGAGAAAAGTCCACACTTAAGTCTCCAAAGCAGAAGTTTTCAACCTTTTTAAGCCAGGGGCCGGGTTGTGCTCCCTCAGACAGCTTCGGGGGCCAGACGACCATTTTGCCTTTCCTCCACCACATGGCACTTCTGGGTGTGGTGTCGGCGGTGGAAGGTCCCCACATGAAATGGCACTGCAAGCCGCCTCTGGCCCACAGTTTGGTAATCTCTGCTCCAAAGCTCATTTTTCCATTTGATGCAACTGGAACCAGAGTTACTCAAACCTGGCTCTCCAGATGTTCTTGGACTTCAATTCCCAGAAGCCCTGATCAGCAGAAGTGCTGACTTGGGTTTCTGGGAATTGAAGTCCAAGAACACCTGGAGTGCCAAACTTCACCATTATGGTATTATAGTCTCCTTCTTGCTTTTGTGGACTACAGCTCACGGGATCTCATCTACATCATAGCCACTGATGTACCTTTAGTCCCAAAATGTAACTTTTGGAATTATTATGGTCCTCCACATATGCAAAATTACTCACCTGTGTTCTGGATAGTGAGCCCTGTTAAGGAAGAAAGAGAAAGAATGAGCATGGCTCTACATTAGAAGAATTCATTCATTCTCCACTTGATTTTTACCCTCCTCATCCATAGATTTCTCCCCCATGAAGACCAAGAGCATGGTAGGTCTAGCACCATCCCAAGCTATTTTGCAGTCTGAGGCAGACCAGATGTTCCCTTCCCTCCATTCCTCAAGTCAAACATCAGCCTGGAGAAAATGTTAGTCTGGAGGGTCCACAAGTCCCAATGAAGTATAAAATGCCATCTTATGACTCAGAAGACCTGAGTTCGAATCCCTACTCTGGCAGAAGGAGGATCTTCTTCTTCCGTATCCAAATCTGAATATTGGTAATTCTCATGGTGATCAGCCATGGTGACTGTCCTGAGAATATAATGCTGTGGCCTTTCATCTGCCTTCCACATCTCAACATGACACCCATAGTACCACGGATCCAGTTCCGTGAGTCACGGTCCTGAGCCCTTTTGGCACCGAAGGTCCTCATCATCATCCCCAGGCCAAGATTGATGAAGCTACTACCCTTAATCCACTTGGGAACCATGACCCTTCCTGTGAATTTTGGCACCTAAGGCCGTTAGTCCTCAGGGTTGTCAGGTTAGTTAACTGCCGCCTGACGCTCGGCGTTGAGTCGCTGGTGGTAGGGTCTACTCTATTACCATAGCAGGACAACCTGGCCATACTGGTGGAAAGAAGATGGAACCGTAAAACCAGAGGACTGCGAGCAACATTAATTCAAAATGATAATGGATTTGTTGAATCGCCATCTATGTATTATATGAATTTTATTACTGTATTCTCTCCTGTTTTTATTCCCTTTGAAATTAATCTATGTATGTATGCATTGTACTGTATTTTACTGTATTTATTATAATTCTTTTGCTATTTTATTGATAAGCTCACGACTAATCCATTAATAAACGTCTAATTCAAAAAATGCTTCCGGGAATTGCAGGTTTGCTACCTAACAAAGTCAGGCCATGGAATCAGTCTTCCCTCTTGTGGTATCGCTTACCGATGCCCGGAGACGTCACTCGTTCGTAGTGGTAGGGGTTGACGCAGACACTGTCGTACTTGAGGTCGAAGGCGAACTGGCAAAACTTGACGTGCTTGAGTTCGTTTTTGTGCAGGTCCGGCCAGCGCCACAGCCGGGCGTAAATCACGTGGGGGAATCCCTTGCGACCTGCTACCTTTGGGGGGGGGGGGGAGAGACAGAGAAAACACAATCACTGAGTGAGCGATGAGCACCGGAACAGAAAATCTCAAAAGGGGATCCGATAAATCATTCTGGAGCTCAAAAAAGGGTCACAGCTCATCTGTAGGTAATAATAAACAATTGCATGATTTCAAGTCGATTCTGACTTTATGATGATGCTTTCGAACGTTTGCGGTGGCTCAAGTGGTTAAGATGCTGAACTGGAAGGTTGGCACGCCAGGCACCCCTATCCTCCGCCATTTTTGTTGTTCAGTCGCACAGTCGATTCCGACCCTTTGCGACCCCATGGACCATTTTCCTCCAGGTGCCTTTCAAGCAAGGGAAAACCTTTACCTTTACTAATTACCTACCACCCCCGGAGTGCTTAGTGCACTCTGTGCAGTTCACAAGCTAATTAGCCTTTTGCCCCCAACATGCTGGGTTTTCATTTTACCAACCTGGGAAAGATGGAAGGCTGAGTCAACCTTGATCCCTGGCCAGGATCAAACTCACAACCTTTTGGTCACAGTACAGTAATTTTAACCCCTGCGCCACCAGGGCTCCTAGAATTGACAGCCTGCAATTATTAAATATTTCAAGCAAACAGATATGTCAACTGGGAATAAAGAATAAAACTGCCCTCCATTGTGTGCCTTCAACACCCTAAGCACATGATGGCAAACCTTGGCACTCCAGATGTTCTTGGATTTCAATTCCGAGAAGCCCAAGCACCCTGCGAATCCACACGAATGGGTTTACTGCGATTCATCCGGCCCGCGCTGCCCTCGTCACTCCCAGAAGCGAAAGTAAAACGCGCCCCTACAGAGGAAGGGTTCTCCCGGGAGAGTCTTAACCATACGGGCACGATTTACTTCTGCTTCCAGGAGCGACAAGGGCAGTGCCAAGGTTCGCCATCACAGCCCTAAGCTGATGGCACTGGGGAGGAGGGGGCTTTCTCAGACAGGATGTGACCCAGAAAACCCAGACTTTTGGATATATATCCCTGTTGCTGATTTCCCAAATCAGATGTTTTTTTGGGGGAAAGCCTCTTAAATTCAGGGCTGGATTAAATTGGCTGTGATTTCTCCCTTCCTAGGAAGAAGGGAAAGGGGGTGCCCACCCCTATATCTTTGGAGAAGAGCAAAGCAGAGGTTTGCACATCAGAGGTTCAATCCCACCCACCCCTGCTTTAAGTCTTTATTTAGCTGATGCGGATCCAGACATAATAGGAGTTTCCCCTCCTTTCCACTCCCTCTCCTCCTCCTTTTTCCCCCTGGCTGGAAAAATCAGACAGTGACTCATCTCGGCATGATGGCTGGGTGGCGGATAAAGGCGAGATTAGTAGGAGAGGCTGGTTAAAAGAAGGGGGTTTGTTGACCTCCTAGCTTGACCCCAAAACCATCTCCATCTGGACAGGAGGAATCAAGGGGGGGAATGAAATCAGCAATAGAAAAAGAGAAGACAGACATACCCAGACATCAGTCCTTTCTCTGGCTCCGTTGTGATGGTTCCAAAGGGTTAAGAAAAATCCGGATTCCCCCCACCACACACACACACACCTTTGGCAGGATTTTTGCCTTAACCCGCCAAGGGCAGGCAATGGTTAAGGCAGGACGTGAGGGTCTCTTTGAGCATCCAGAAGGTTTCCCCCACTACGATTTCCACCCGGCAGGGCTTGAGAAAGCAAAGCAGCCGCCAAGGTTCAGACATGAGATCTGTCTGCCTGGAATAGCCACATGCGGAGCTGTGGGAGACGAAAGCTGTATGCCTGAATTGGTTTTTTTAAAATAAAAAAATAGATATATACATAAAGGATTCGACAAGCCGCAGCTGAAATAGAGACGAATGCTATTGATCTCCCGTATATCTTGCAGAGGAAAAAAACCCAGAAGTTAGGCTTAAGAGGGAGGTAGTCTTCCAGACCAGACAATATCCGCCTTATCAACCACAAATCAACTTCAGATTTCATGCTCACACCCACAGACGCGGCTTTCATGTGACCGTTCGGGAGTGCATCAATGTGCAACCTTCTGGATCGCACTGCACTCTTTTTCCAGCTCCTAAAAACCCAACCTAGCCATTTGAAAGCAAGAAATTTCAGGTAGATAAATAGGGGCCACTTTGGTGGGAAGGTAAAGAGCATTCCGTGCCTGCCACATGTCCACAGAAATGTCTGCAAATGCAGACAGCACTGCCTCTTTGGCTGAGCACCGAACCCTAGAGTCGGCTATGACTAGCTTTCGAATAAGGGCGACCTTTACCTAAAACCATGTTTTACTAGAACCCCTAATGTTCCTTTACTCTTACATAGTCTTTAATATTTTTCCTCATAAACTCTGTTTTAGAGCTACGGTATTTTAGAACATACAGGCTGCCACTCTATACCCACAGTTTCAGTATCCAAAGTTTCAATTATCCACAAGTCAAAAATATTCAATATACATCCTGAAATACATAATACAGTATATGTATTTCTAGGGTGCACTACCAGAGCTGACCACTAGTGTTCACTATCTGCAATATAAAATATAGGGTTTGCTGTTATCCATGGTTTCAGATATGTGCTGTAATGTATCCCACATCAATACAGGAGCTGACCTGTATCTCTAAATTTAATCTGATTGTTCCTATATTAATTTAAGGTATTCTTGGATGTTCTTGCTTTCAGCAGAAGGCATGCCAGTACTTTGTCCCCACCCCTTTTTTCTTAAGCCACGCCCAATGATGAAATAGAGGCTCCCAAAGAGGAACCCTGCCAGGAATTTGGCTCTCAAGCCAGAAGAGGCAGCTATCTGCCCACCCAACACCTCCACATACCTGCAGGCGGCCGTCCAGGGTGCGTTGGATGGTGACACACTTGGTGGGGTGGCTGCCGTTGGAGGTGATGGCCGTGATGAGGGAGTCCAGCTCGTCCTTCTTCTCCTTCAGCTTCTTGACCAAGCTCTCAATGGCGCGCTTGGCGAAGGACTCATTCTCCCCGCCCTGCCGGTGGCACAGCAAGCTGTGGACGATGCTCAAGCAGGCATCGCTACTGCTGGGTTGGCTCAGGGACATGGTGAGGGCGGCCAGTCCCTGGGGAGGAAAGACAAGGCAAATAAATTAATTATTTCTACTCTGCACTACCAGAACTGACCACTAGAGTCCACTGTCTGCAATATAAATATAGGGTTTGCTGTTATCAGGGGATTCATGTATCTGCTGCAGGTTTCGGAATGTATCCTCCATGAACATAGGAGGTAAATTTGAGGGGCTCTTGGAGAACTGCTAATCCCATCATCACCCCAAAAGGG
This sequence comes from Bradypodion pumilum, assembly GCA_035047305.1. Taxonomy (NCBI): domain Eukaryota; kingdom Metazoa; phylum Chordata; class Lepidosauria; order Squamata; family Chamaeleonidae; genus Bradypodion; species Bradypodion pumilum. The sequence goes on from JAWDJD010000018.1 coordinate 6,476,240, forward strand.
GTACCCATGTCCTAGAACAGTGATGGCGAACCTTGGCACTCCTGATGTTCTTGGACTTCAATTACCAGAAGCTTAAGTCAGCACTTATCCTGATCAGGGCTTCTGGGAAATAAAGTTCCAGAACTGGAGTGCCAAGGTTTGCCATCACTGTCCTAGAATATCTGACATCCATGTAACGGCTTGTACAAACCCACCAGGCACCTAAGGAGCAAGGGGTCCTTTGAGCATGTATGCCTCTTAGATCTAATGCATTATAATTAACAGTTATAATGTGCTTGATCTAAACACATTTGTTACAATGCGTTTGGTCTAAGACACGTCAATGAACAACGCAACTGTTGGGTGGTTAAGATGCTGAGCTTGCCGACCGGAAGGTGGACAGGTTGGCAGTTCGAGCCCTGAGTACTGCGTGAAGGAGTGAGCTCCTGTCTTCTGTCCTGGCTCCTGCCAACCTATCAGCTCAAAAGCAAGAAACTGGAATTTTTTAAATGGTATGCCATGTTCGTCTGTGTTTCAAGCATATCAGAGAGCAAACAAAACAGAGACCAAAAATCTTTTAAGAGCCACTGCTGTATTTTTAACGCGAGCTGTTACCTTTCCCGCCCGAAGTGTTACCTGTTTATCTACTTCCAATTTCTTTAAAGACTAGCTGCCGTATTTTAATGCTAGCTTTGTGGATCACGGACAAAGCGGACTTGATCCGCAAAAGCTAACATTAAAAATACAGCAGCTAGTCTTTAAAGAAATTGGAAGTAGATAAACAGGCAACACTTCGGGTGGGAAAGGTAACAGCGTTCCATGGGTCACGTGACCATGGAAACATCTGCAGATGCCAACGGTCAGTTGGGCACAACTGGCTTTCGAGCAAGTTTAACAAGGTCACTCCAGAAACACCCACAAACTCCTCCAGCTTACCTACGACAGTATCGGCTTCCTTCCTTCAGGGTGCGCAGAGGGTCACGGCAGAGCGCATGGCATGCTCTCCTTCAGAGCTGGCGGGGTGCATCATCTTCTGTACACACACAAATCTCAAAATCCTCCTTGTGTAACCGGAGGAGGAGATGGTTGGTGGTGGGAGACAGAGTCGGGAGCTATACAGACTAAACACAACTCCGGCCAGACAGTCCCGCTGCTTCGATTGCCGGCTTGAGTTATGTTGTCAACCGCATCGCCCAGGGTGGGTGCGAGAGAAAGAGAAAGAAAAAAAACAGAGATTCATAAGGGGAGGGTCTGAGCTGTGATAAATCTCTCCTTCCTCCACCTCTCCATCTTCCTTATTTTTTAAATTTATTTGGAATCAGGAAGGGGGAAAAACTCCAGTCGGTCCTGAGGGCCACTTCTTTGCCGGAAACGAGGAGCAATTTCTAAACAAGTTTGATTCCTTTCCCAAAAAAACATCAATGCCCCTTAATTTTTCTTCTTAAGATCAAGAATATGGACCAATTCACAAGCTTCCAGGCCTTTGCTTCCCACTTCCTCCCACCCTTCATCCGCAAATGTTTTTACAGTAAATCCCTGACTTACACATGCCTCGGTAAAGGTTTCCCTTGTTCGGAAGCCACTCGTATCTGACTCTAGGGTTCAGTGCTCACCTGTTTCAAAGCCGAAGAGCCAGCGATGTCTGTTTCTGCAGACGTTTCCGTGGTCATGTGGCAGGCACGGCTAGAGACCAGAGCGCACGGAACGCTGTACCCTTTCCTGCCGATGTGGCACCTGTTCATCTGCTTGCAATTTCTTGCTTTCAAACTGCTCGGTTGGCAGGAGCTGGGAGAGGAATGTTTCTTAAGAAATCCAGAGGTTGAAGATCAGTTGCTAGGCCAGCAATGGCTTGGCCCAGATGCGGCCAAACGACAAAACCCATCACCCTCCGCCGGCTAGGGCCGATGGGGTCTCTAGTCCGGCCACCTCTGGAGGGCCTCGCACGTCTCCCGGTGCCCCAGCTGTGTGAGAACACAAACTCTTCTCCACCACTTACCGCTCCTGTTATTGTTTCTGCCGTGTTCGACCGTCCGGCCTCCCCAGTCTGAGTCAGACACTGGCAAGACTGGGAAAATCCTTGACGGCTCAGCAGACAAAACAACAAGAGATGGGGTGGGTGGGATGGTGGATTAGTTCTCTGGCAACGCTGGGACGCCACGGAGAACGAGTCGTGGATACAATCCCCTCCTTCCATACTGGGTTTTTCTCCCTCTCTTCCTTTGAACTTGCCAAAATAAACACATTAAAAAGGTTGTAGGACAATCCTCAGCTACGATGCGCCACGAAAGGGGGTGAAAAACATCATTCTGGTCCTTATGAAATAGATGGGGGAGGTCTCAGAAAAGGCCATGCCAGGAGTCTGGGTTCAAATCCCCCCCTTTGGACAAAGTTCTCCGGATGAGGTTGGACTGCTCGGCCTGATTCTACTTTGCAGGGGCGTTGTTGCAGCGATAGATTCAAGCCGGTCTAAGCTCATTGAACTGTGAGATAGGGATATCATTTTTTAAAAAAGTATTTGCCAGTGGATCAATAAACCTAAATATCTAAAGACCTCAAGATTTCCCCTCCCTAGCTCAATGTCCACTTGGAAATAGGTTGAGGCACTGACTGCGTTAAGACTTAGCGTTGAAGTTTTTAAACTCCCTGCATATTTAAAACTAGCAGGTCGAGAACATGGCCAGCTAGATTTCTACATGCAGGTGCCGAAAGCTGAAATTTCTGGAGAATCCAAGGCTGCAAACAAGTTACACTGGAGTGTCAGATTATGGAGTTTGGGGTTGCCCTTTATACTTTTGGCTGTTTTTTTCCATCTGTTTAGCAAAGACCCATGGAAAGAGATTACACTATTATAGGGAAGCTCAACCCAGGAGAAAAAAGGTTTGCTGTTGACTGCACACAGTGTTTCGACCTGTTGACGGGCAGATGTCTCCTCCCTGCTGTTTTTAGGGATTATGGTAACTGTAGTCTGCACACATGGCGGATGGGGGACAGCTTTCCTGTTTTAGAGGAAACTCCCCCCCTCCCCTGGTTTAAATAATGTGATAGATGAAGATTTTCTATTAATAATGTTGATCAATTTCCAGGTCAGCGAAACTGACCAAGAACCCTTTATGGGCTTGACCCACATCTCAAGTCTTGTAGCGTCCACCACAAACCCGAGCCTTATTTGTGGGCTACAAAACCCGACACAAAAACGTGGATGGTTGTTGATGTGGCAGAAACATGGGAACGTCTGCTGCTCGCCAGGTTTAATTTTAATAAAAATTAAATGGCAACCGGCGAGAAAACGTTTGGCCTGGCTCGTTAAAAACTGAAAAGAGGTTATTTGCTCAATGAAAGGTTGAAGAACCCCTTAAGCCTGGAGTGATGTCTGGATTCGAACCCAAATTGCAGAGCTAGCAAGGGATGGAAGTACAGGCAGCCCGCGCCCCCCGAACCTCATGTGTGCAGGGGATATGCTTGGACACCTACAGTGGATTCCTGAAACCCTCAGATAATAGAGAACCTTGTATTATACATTGCATACAGCAGCCTCTAGTGGTCAGCTCTGGTAATGCGTCATAGAAATAAGAAGTGGACTTGATCCACAAAAGCTCACATAGTCTTTAAGGAAGGGGCTCCCAACCTTTTCAATCCTGGGGCCGGGTCACTCTCTGGCACCTTCAAGGGCCAGACGGCCACTCTTCATTGCCTGCATTTTGTTCCAACAGCTTCAAAGTGGTGGCCATGTTGTTTCTTGAATGCCCTTGGGAGGGGTGGGACCACATAAAATGGCCCTGAAAGGCCAGATCTGGCCCACACACAGGTCTTAGGTTGGGAACCAATGCTTTAAGGTGTCACAGCATTTTTTATTTTGCTGTTCTGTTTACTCTCATATATAGATAAATGTACAGTATTTCAATGTGAAATCCAGCTGGAAAAGCACGCAAGCCGGATTCTCACCGTTTCTTTAACATGGTGATCCACCGAGTTGCTCAGACAAAACCACACATCACCCTGCATAAATTCTTGGTACCTACCTTTGTGTGTCTTTGGTCTTCCTGCTTTCAATTCCTGATGTGTCCCTAAAAAGATACCCTAAAAATGATTCCTCCTCTCTTTTGCACGAGTAGAGAGAACCATTTACAAGGGAGACAGGTTAATCACCAGCCGTAATGTATTTTACCATTCAATTTTAATGCTATTTTAAACTCTACTGATTTAAACTCTTAGTATCTAATCCAGGAGTTCTCAACCTTTTTACGCCGGGGGCCTGGTGTGGTGGAGGCTTGTGGGGATCCCACATGAAATGATGCCAGGGGCTGTAGGTTGAGAACAATCCATGCATCTGTATATTGGTATGTTTCACTCTGGTCATGTACCGTTAAACAAACTTGTTCATGTTTACAACAGTAACTTTTAAACTTATGTCATAAATAAGAGATGCTATGTGGCTTCATTGTTTAGTTGTGCTCTGTGTTTTCTTACTGGTCAGAAAGAAGTGCTGTCTGCATCTGCTGGCTCAGATGTTAGAGGTTATTGTAGCACAAACCCTAAAAACTGGTTTTATTCTATGGAATGGATGTTTTTAAATAATATATCTTAACTACATTTTAAGCATTTAACTTTTTTTTTAAAATGCCCTTCATTTTACTGTGCTGGTCCTAGACCCGTGATGGCAAACCTTGGCACTCCAGATGTTCTTGGACTTCAATTCCCAGAAGCCCAAGCACCCTGTGAATCCACACGAATAGGTTGACTGCAATTCATCTGGCCCGCGCTGCCCTTGTCGCTCCCGGAAGCGGAAGTAAAACGCGCCCGTATCGCAGTGAACCCATTCGTGAGGATTCACAGGGTGCTCGAGCTTCTGGGAACTGAAGTCCACGAACATCTGGAGTGCCGAGGTTTGGCATCAATCAAGCGATTGATTTGATTCCTCCTCGCCACCTGTTGCCTCCCATTTGCCGCACACAGTGGGACCACAAGGGAAACTTGCATAGACCAGGAGAGTAACTTGTGGTAATCCTCGATAGATGCTGCAATCTTAAACCTTTAAGGTTCACGAAACCTTTATGATGAGATTAAGAAAGCAACCAGGCTCAGAAGTGTCACTGGAGGAATTAAGTACTTTATTTAAGTCTGCCGCCTTTTTGAGTCACCAAGGGGCGCAGACGTATAGTTCACCATACAGAGAAAGACCTCTAACATCTTGGTGGTTCCTTCCAATTAAGTGTAAAACAAAGATATTTTGAAGGACGTTACAAGACCGTAACAAGGTACAGCACAACGCAAAGTGGCCAATGAATTGCTTGGCCTCAGAAGGTTTCCTTTGCTAACTTTTTCACCAGGGGTTCTCAAACCTTTCAAGCCGCGGGCCGGGCCACGCCCCCCTCAGGCAGCCGAGTGGGACAGACTGGTGGTTCCTCCCGCCGTTAACAGCATCTGTGGATGTCGTTAATGTGTTTTACGGCAGCCGCGGACGCATTTATGGCTTTCATAAACACCTCCGATGCGGGCCACGTGAAATGGTGCGGGCCACGTGAAATGGTGCCGTGGGCTGTAGGATGAGAACAAAGAATTCAAGTTCAACTAGTTAACGTTTTCGGCAGAAATAACTCGATGCGGTTCCAGCAAAAGACCGTTCTGGCAGGCATTCAAGTTTTCGGAAGGGTTGGTTAAACTGGCCAGGGAGAAACTTTGGCCGACGAGAGGGCGGGTTGACGAAGCAAAGCGATCTGGAGCTGGATTAAGACCTTGCAAGCGACCACAGTCACAGGAATCCGAAGTCCAAGGGTCAGTGGCAAAGTTCCCAGAGGGGCGGCTGAGTTAGCTGCTCACCCTCCCAATTCAAGCGATGCTCAGTGTTGTTGAAGATGCAAACCAACAAAAAACAGTATGATCAAGGTCGAAAGGCCTTAAAACAGGGGTTCTCAACCTATGGCCTGGATCCGGCCCACAGAGCCATTTCATGGGGCCCACGTTTGCGACAGCTGCTGACGCATTTTACGGCAGCGTTTACAGCAGGGGGAACCGCCAGTCCAGCGGCTTAGAAAGGTTGAGAAACCCCTGCCTCTAACAGACCAAATATTGAAGGGTAGGCTTAAGAGCTGAAAGAACCAGGTTAAGCTGAAGGCCGTCTGGAAAAAAAAAGAGGCAGCTCCGAAAAGCCAAAATGTCAGTAGGCAGGTATTTCATAACAAGAAATCAGGCTTTCCAGCGCAGACTTTCCACGATAAAAGAGAAAAACAGACACGCACGCACAGGAAGCCAGAATTTTGTTTCCCCTTCCCTGAAACTTTTTGTTACAATAAACTGGAATATTTACAAGATTGCATTCGGAACCAAAACAGTGGAGTTCACGAGAGAGTAACAGGCAAGGCAGTGGCTTCCTTGGGCATCTTAAAAATACAGGGGGTGGGGTGGGGTGGGGATCCCTTCAACAGGGTTGGCAAAAAGAGCATGAAGAACAAGAAAAAGCTAGGGACGACCCTGCAGTGATTAAAAGGAGAAAAAAATCACAATGGCCTTCTGGCAGCCCAGCTTGGGTGAATTAAATCCGACCTGAGCCCAGTTTTGATGTTCAGGGAGGGAATAGGGACACAACGGATAGGAGTGGGATATGTAACCGTCCCAGGACCATAGCAGCTCATGATATGCCCCATGGACAGCAGGGCCCGATGCGTAGCAGGGTGGAAAGTTTTACATGCAAGGTTTCTCAACTCGAGAGAGGAAGAGCGTTCAGAAGGACTCAACACCCGATAAAACAGATGGCTCCTCTGTCACATTCATGTTCAATGTCATTTTAAGAAATATGGGTACACATAATATATAAAAAAAAATCCCTCCCCAAAGTTTCATATAACACAAGAGTATAAAAATGCCAAGGGAACACGTTAGAGTTATAGCTTCTGCCCTGGGGGGCACTAGGTCAGGTCTTCAGGTCTTTCGTGGCGTTGTCGTCATTGGCTTCCAGAAGGGGGGAGGACTGATGCGCACAACCGCCCCTCCCAAAAAAAAAATTTATATGGCAAGATACATCAGTCAATGGCTTCCGGGTCCGTCTGGGCCATGTAAGCATCCAGTTCTGCATCCAGGTGTCCTTTTGTTTTGGACATGTAAGCGTCCAGCTGGTTGTCGAGCTGTTCCTTGGTCAGCGCCGGGCGGGCCGGGCCTCTTCCCCGGCCGCGGCCTCTTCCCCGGCCACCAAAGCCGCCTCTTCCTCGGCCTGCTATGCCGCGACCTGGGGGCAAGGAGAGAATGAGGTGCTGAGAATCTCATAATAGGGCCCTTCTCTCCAACGGAGGTTCGAGCCCCGTCGTCTTCGACTCAAATATCCCCCTGCTATCTAGCCTACTGGGTGAAGAGATGCAGGGTACCAGATGGGGAAATGCGAGAACTGATAAAAAGCCAGAGTTTGTGCACGGAGCCCTTTGGAGGCATCACTCCAGCCAGAAGAACATAAAGCAATTATGCAATAGCTCAGGCTTTAAGTCATAGCCCCCTTTGCTGAAAACAGACATCTGTGCACAACTGTCCTGATAATTTAAAAAGACTATTGGGCTACTAGGGAAAGGGAGAGGAAGAGGCTATTCCGTTCTGGAAGAATCCTAAACTACCGCATGCTTGACAAAAACCTAAGTCTCCCTCGCTCGAAAGCTAGCCATGTACAACTATAAGGGCTGGCGCTCATCTCATTTTTACAGCCAAAGAGCCAGCACAGTCTACATCTGCAGACACTTCTGTGGTCATGTGGTAAGCATGACTAAATGCACTGAATGCTGTTACCTTTCCTTCCAAAGTGTTTGGGAATTGAGTCCAAGCTCACCTAGAGTGCCGAAGTTAACCATCAATGCGCTAAGCAGACTAACATGTTCCAAAAGGTTCATCTGGGGAACCTGCTCAATATTCCTTTTTGCCTGCATCGAGAGCTCTGCTACAATAAATTTAACTCACATCTGTAAATAGTGGTTTTACAAAAGACAGTCCACGGCTTTAACTTACCTCTGCCACCAATGCCTCCACGCCCCATGGCTCCTCTGTTCAGCCCACCTCTGCCAGGCCCACCCCGTCCTCTCATGCCTCTTCGTAAACCCATCCGAGGGGCTAAGCCACGAACACCTCGAAGTAACGTTTGTCCTTTTAACGGGCAGTGAGGGAAGAGAGGGGGAAAATAAATTATCTACCATAAGATCTTAGGGAAGAACTGCGATTAGCACCCTAAATCTATTTCTAGATTTTTAATCTTTACTAACAACCTAAAAATAGGGCGTGACCACTGCATCTCCAAGGCTAAAAGCAGACTCACATTTGTTAGAATGCAAATTCTCAGCTGGCTGTAGGTCTATTTCTATCCTTCTGCTGGTGTAGATTCTCTCCAACAGGGAACAAATCAGTTTAAAACTGTTTTGCCGAGCAAAATTCCCCATTGCAAAACCAGTGTGGCAACTCCCAATTACTGTCGGGGGAAGACAACTCTCCTTCTCAATGCAGGGATCCAAATCAAAGCAGATGGTGGTCCAATTCTCTCTTGGATGCTTCCAGTGTCGGAGCGCTCAACGCCTCTCAAGGCAGTTGGTTCCTCTGTCGTACTGCTCTAACCATTAAGATGTTTCCCCTCATATTCAGCCTAGATCTGGCTTCCTTTAGTTCGAGCCCATTATTAGGCATCCTGCACTCTGGGATGATGGAGAACAGAGATCCTTCCCTTCCTCTTTATGATTATCTTTGTTATTTAAGAGTGCTATCATGATATTCCCTCTCAAGTCTCCTTTTCTCAAGGCGAAACATATCCAGTTCCTTCAGTCTTTCCTCCTATGGCTTGGTTTCCATTCCTCTGATTATCCTTCTCTGTGGCTGCTCTGATTTGTTTGCCTCTTTCTTAAAAGTGGGGTGCCCAGAATTGGATACAGACCTCTAGATGTGGTCTAACTAATGCTGACGAGAAGGGCCTCCTGGGTTTTATCTCCTTACACACGGCTCACCCCCTTTTCCATTCCCCTAAAGGAATCCAGCCAATGATCATACAGTATAACATGTCCATTACACATTAGGTTTCATTTCTTCCAACCCATGAGGCCAGCATGTTTACACATTCCAATCCCTCCATGGTATGTGTTAAAAGGCTCTCCCACACATGGGAATAGGCATCTTGGATGGAGGCTGAACCAGAGCACAAATCCTGCCCTGACATTAGTGCCTCACGTGTTTTGGAGACCAGACTTCTCCAAACCTCCCGCAACCAGGGACCACATTATTTCTCAAGAGACCTGCATCCCTGAGTGTCTAACAGACCGAGCACAGAAACGCATGGTGCTCCGAGCAGAGGCCATTTCAAGCCAAAACCTCAACCAGCATCAGCCAAGATCTCCACCCGGGAGCATTTCCAGCACCGTCTGCGACACTGCCAAGGCTGCACTAACCTCTCATGGGAATGCCTCCCCGCAGCATGGCTCTGGGGCTACGCCCCCCACGCATGGCTCCTCGGGGCAATCCTCGTTGGCCCATTAGCAATCCTCGCACCCCTAACGCTCCTCTGGCCAGGACTCCGGCGGGACGGCCTAAGCGTGCCTGGATGTTGCTCTTCCCCAGGCGTTGTTTCAAGCTCTTCTGGAAGAAGAGAGTGTTAAACAGGGAAAGGCTGTCTACAAACAAGCTGCGGGCATGGAGGGATAGGCTCTAAGTGCAAGGAGAGAAAAAAGAGTTTTATTTTTAAAAACTGGCACCAAAGCCACCGCTAAATACTTAGAAGGGCTGAGGAAGGACGCTGAGAAGCGAGACCTTCGTTTCCAAAGAGGCTGAAAATGGAATAATGGAGCAATGGCGATTATTACGTGACAGGCCGAACAGCATTTACTACATTAGCAGCATCGTATAAACTCAGCTGTTATGTTCTCTGTGGCTTTCTTTAAAGCATTCACTGCAACCAGTTTAGTGAGGGAATTCCACAATTTTAACTAAGCAAAGAACGAGAGAAAGGACAGATCGGTGGGCAATCGGTGGGGAAGGGCTTACTCCGTCGCATAGCACTGATCTGCTGACCCTTTCCAGTTGTTAAGCTGAGCATCTTAAAAATGCTAAGCCACCATAGCATATTCAAATGTCCTGGCTTGGCACAAACAATAAATGGTCCAAAAGCTATCTGAATTAAGGTACCATTTCTGCTCTCTGTTTCCTCTGCAGAGTGGTTTGTCAAGCAGTCTCTGAGCAATGCTAGGGGTTGATGCAACTGCGCACTCTATACTGCAAAAGCAACTCCATAGAGATGTCGCCAGAGAGGCGGCCGGGTTTAAGGGAAAGAAACAGCTGTTTGCCAGGAAGGCCAGCCTGCCAGTCACATCTTGCCAAGTGCCAGAGAGAATCCTAAAATAGGTAGCAAATTCTTTGTGGGCTTCCATACCCCATGCCAAGGGAGCAAGGCAGGGGACACTATATTTAACTTTCGCCCTGAGTCATGCGAGGCTGTCATTCAAAAGCAAGTGGCAGCCAAACGAGTAACCCGTTAAAACAGGCTCTTTATGCTACTCTATGAACAGCCATCTAGGGTGGGCCCAGGAACATTTGCCTTCCCCAGTTAGAGGGAACCATTCCGCTTTTCAAAAAGGAACCAAGTATCCACGTCATCTTTTGTCTCACTCTCTTGTGCTTTAAAGCAAAGCAATCACACTTAAGATACCTCTCCCACAGCGCTTAGTGCACTTTGGGCGGTTCACAAGTTAATTAGCATTTTGCCCCCAACGTGCTGGGTACGCATTTTACCAACCTCAGAAGGATGGAAGGCTGAGTCAACCTTGAGCCTTGGTCAGGATCAAACTCACAACCTTTTGGTTGCAGGAGAGCAGTTTAACCACTGTTTTCAAGCTGCATCTATTTTTAATTATCAGCTGAAATCCAGAGCAGGCACATAGAGTCTGTGGGGAACCGACTCCTCTATAAGTTCCACTGATTCAATGGGCCTACTCTAGCCATGATGTATGAATGGACTTCAGCCATTGAGAGCTGCCTTGTCTTCTGGGTAGGGATATAAAAGAATGATTCATAGAATGTCTGAGTTGGAAGGGGCCTCTGAAGCCAATCTAGTCGAACCCACTGCTAAATACAGAAATCTGATTTTTTTCCAAAGCTAAACAGGCCAAGTTTCCTCCTAGGGATTGATTTAGGTAAAGGTCGCCTTTGCTCGGAAGCCAGTCATATCTGACTCTAGGGTTATCTCCGTTTATAGAAAAAGAGCCAGCACTGTCTGCATCTGCAAACATTTTCTTGAACATGTGGCAGGCATGACTAGACGCTGGAGTGCATGAAACACTTTTACCTTCCCCACCAAAGTGGCACCTCTTTATCTACTTGCATTTTTTTTTTTTGCTCACTCCGTCATACAGCACTCGGGTCTCGAACTGCTGACCTTTCAGGTGGCAAGTTCAGGATCTTAACCACTAAGCCACCACAGTCCCACTGGTTTACCTGTCTGCTAATCATCCTTGTTGCCCTTTCTCTGTATCTGCTTCTAGTTTGTTGAAATATGACTGGCACACATACACACAAGAGACCTAGAGAACGGATTGCTGGACACAGGGATGGCTTTTTGCAATACGCACACACACACACATACAGAGCCAGGAGTCCTGCATACACCTCACCTGCTTCAGTTTCAAGGCCGCCTGGACAGAAGGCCTATTCTCCATCTGCTGGGCCAGCCTCCGGTTGCGGGCACTGGCTAGCTGTTGCTGCTGCATGGTGGCACGAATGTTCACAGGGATCGGCTGTTTGTTCTTCAGCATATTAGTAAAGCTTCAAGGTCGAACAGAATGGGTGTTTAGATAGAAGTTTCATTACAAAAGCATTTCAACCGGCATTTTCACAGCCCTGAGAGAAGGGCCAGCCGGCTGCACCCCATGAACTGCTACGTAATAATGTGGTACACAGTTAAGGTCACATTAACGAGTTAGATGCCTTTTTTTCCTCTCTCGTTTGCTTTCCAGAACACGTACAAGGATGAAACATTCAGAAGGCGAAGGTAAGTGCAGCATATTAAAACCAGAGGTGAAAATCTTAATAAGGTTTCTGTGATTTCAAATAAACGAAGATGAAGACAGACAAAGCAGGGACAACAATGGAGAGAGACATACAGAAGCAACGCAAACTTAAGCTGACCTGCTAGCAGACAAGAGAGGGAAATTAAAGGAAAACTGCCTACTCAAAGCGTAATGAATTTCTAGGGAGAAAGATAAGGTGGAAAACTGGCATGAAAACTAGAGGTTATATTTATGGAATTTTACTGGTTATTACTGGATGGTTTTACCTATATATTTTATGATGTGTATTATTTTTTAAAATATTGTAAGCCACTTCCCAGAAAGATCTGGATTGCCACTGTCAGAACAAAACTGTAGATTAATCTGGCCGTGGCCATGGAGTTTTTGACTGATTTATTGTCTTTTACTTCTGTGTGTGCTTTTTAAAAATCATGTTACTCATTACTTTATAATGATAATTTCGTGTCAGAAATTACTCTGAGTTGAAAGGTTTTTTTGCTGGAGGAACTATGTTCAGGGGACACCTGAATGAAGTTCCTTTTCATGTCCCCAAGATCTTTTCCCACTGAAATGTTCTCTATTTATCTACTTGCAATTTCTTGCTTTCGATCTGCTAGGAGCTGGGACAGCGACGGGAGCTCAATCCATCATGCAGTACCCAGCTCTTGAACTGCCAACTTGCTGGACCTTCCAGCTAACAAGGCAAGCTTCTTAACCGCTGAGCAACTGCAGCCCCACTCGTTTCTTTAATGTTGTGTTCATCTTAGGTTAGAACCAACCTCCTCTTTCCAGACCTCTTTACTTAATCGCAAGCTGTTCTGCAGCTTGGAGAAAAGTGGGAGATAAACCCAATAAACCAAAGTGGTTTGGTCCACCACAGCTCTTTGCATTAAGAAGTGGACTTCCTTTCCACATCTCTCAAAGACGATCAAACCGTCAAGACAAGATGATGCGTTTAGTTGCAACCCATGCTAAAGGTCCCTCTCTCCTGACCCGTCTTCAGAACCAGTTCCAAATGTTTCTAAATAGCAATAACACTTATATACCGCCCCGTAGGGCTTAATACACTCGCTGGGTGGTTCACAATTGTCATTTTTGCCCCCAACATGTTGGGTACTCATTTTACCAACCTTGAAAGGATGGTAAGCTGCATCAACCTTGAAGCCCTAATCAGGATCAAACTCACAACCTTCTGGCTGCGGGACAGGAGTTTTACCACTGCACCACCAGGGCTCTTAGATGGCTAGTTTAAAGAATAATTTCATTTGGGGGGCTTTTGCAAAGGAGAGGACTACAGCAATTTGTGGGACACTTAAAATGGAGAAAAGCTTTCAAGAGGACAGGAAAGAAGGGAGAGAGAAAGAAAGCATGCAGAAGAGACACTGAAGATGGAGGATACGATTGCCTCTTACAAGATCCAAGGTCACTGCCAAGGAGCCTTTGGGCTGATCAGAGCGGCCAACTGCTTGCCTCTTACAGGCCAGACCACACAACTTTGTGTGTCCACCTCGGACACAGCAGCTAGCCTTCTGCAGCTGTGGTACCATGCTACCGCACTGCAGTGTCACCTATATAAATATACATATGTGTGTATATATATATCTATGCAAACACATGTGGAAGTCAAAGGAGGGTGGGAGGTTTCCTTAAAACACATCCCACCAATTCAACGCTTTCCATTTACTCTCAGAAAGACAATTTGACCCTTTTAACCTTTCCGTACCACCTTTTGTCACGGGTTTTAAGGCAGAAGTGAGCTGCCACCCCCTGCGTGTCTGCATTTTCAAGGGATTAAATGCAAGGTCAGGCCCACTGTTGGTTTCTGGATACCAAACACAGTGACAATTAAGTTTAAAAAATCGTTAAAAAATAAAACAAATCTAATGAGCTGAAGTTGGCCGTTGGGTTTCCTCACCGCTCGTTGAGAGACAACTTGGTGGTGCTTTTAAGCACAACTTTCGGTGTTGACGGGGCGGCCATCTCAGCTCCCCAGAATCTAAAAAAAGAGAGGAAGAAAATATTATTATATTTTAAAAAGAAAGAGAAAACCTAACATTACAAGAACTTCGTCTGGCTCCCCATAGTATTAACTTCCTTCCCATAACTTCAAGTTTTTCTACATAAATCCTATTGGGGTTTTCTAAATACTGTACTAACTTTCTTTTCTTTCGTACAATAATTTTTTCCTCTTTAAAAAAAGAGAGAAAATAACCCTTAACAATAGGACGTTAAGAGTATTAACCTCCCTCCTATAGCTTCAGGCTTTTCTAAATAAATCCTATTGGGTTTTTAGAAATACTGTACAGTAAAACCCCTACTTACGGGGAAAAAGTCCGTTCCGTAGGCTTTTGCTTAAATCAGTTTTTTATGTAACTTGAAGCAAACCCATAGGAAAAAATATTTTTTTACGTAACTCAAAGCAAACCCATAGGAAAAATGAATTTTTTATTTGAAGAATTTGATTTGATTTTTATGTAAATTGAGGCAAACCCATAGGAAAAAGAATCTTTATGTAACTCGAAGCAAACCCATAGGAAAAAGAATCTTTATGGAACTCAAAGCAAACCCATAGGAAAAATGAACTTTTTGTGTAAATCAAAGCAAAGCCATAGGGAAATGATTTTTTACGTAACTCGAAGCAAACCCATTGGGAAAAGAATCTTTATGTAACTCGAACCAAACCCATAGGAAATCGTGTAAACCGGGACATGGTTTTAGGCCAAAATCATTGTGTAAGTTGAATTTCATGTAACTCGAGGCATATGTAAGTTGGGGTTTTACTGTACTAGTTTTATTTTCTTTCTTAGAATAAATAAATAGTTTTCTCTTTTTAAAAAGAGAGAAAAGAAACCCTAACAATAATAGAGCTTTAAGAATATAAACTTTCCTTCTATAACTTCAAGATTTTCTAAATAAATCCTATTGGGGTTTTCTAAATACAGCTACTATTGAGAATACTGTTTCTTAGGATAAATAAATGTTGTTTTCTCTTTTAAAAAAGAGAGAAAATAAACCCTAACAATAATAGAGCTCTAAGAATATTTAACTTCCCTTCTATAACTTCAAGATTTTCTAAATAAATCCTATTGGGGCTTTCTACATACAGGTACTAGTTTTATTTTCTTCTGAGAATACTATTTCTTAGAATAAATAAATGTTTTCTCTTTTTAAAAAAGAGAGAAAATAAACCCTAACAATAATAGAGCTTTAAGAGCATTAACATCCCTTTTCATCATGCTTTTCTAAATAAATCCTATTGCAGTTTCTCCCCACAAATAAAGTAAAATACTAGTTTTATTTTTCTTAGATTATTTTTTTCTCTCTCAAAGAAAAAGGAGAGAAAAACAGATTGTAAGCAAAGAGACAACAAAAAAGGAATAACAATCAAAATAAATTTAAATAAATAAAACAATGGTAGCCATTCATTCATAGCAGAGGGCAAGAAGAAAGAACACACACACCCTCCCTCCCTGACATCCGGGGATTCCGCTGGGGATTCCGAGCCGGTCACATGGTGGCGGCGCCGCGCCGCCTCGCGCGGCCAACGGCTCCCGAAGCCACGCCCCCTCCCTCAACTTCTCCCCCCCCCCCGAATAACGGTCGCTTCTCTCTCCTCTCACCTTCAGGGCTGGCTCCGGCGCAACTAGGTGTCCCGCTTGAGGTGCCACTAAAGGCCGGCGACAACTTATTTTCCCTCACACCCTTTGGGGTCCGGCTCTTTTTATTTCGGTGTCCGGCCCAGTGTCGTTTCCCCTCGTCGTCCCCGTGAGGGAAGGCTTGCACAGTTTCCCCTCAGAAGAAGACCGGCAAAATGGCGCCGCCTTGCCGTCTCCGTTCCTTCCCCTCCTCCCGCTCGCATTCGACGACACTGCGCATGCGCCGTGCGTGCGCAGGCGCACAAGGGCCTCGGGGGTGGCGAAAGCGTGAACGGCGGCGGGCGTCTCTGAAAGGCGGGGGTTAGGGCACGTCCGGCATTGTGATTGGTCGGCCTTTACGTCGCTTTGAGCGCAGGCAGTCACAATTGGAGCGGAACAAAAGAGGCGGGTGAAGAAATAAATGGCCTCATCCTCCACCGGCCATTGGTTCCTCGAGCGAAGGGGGCGTGGAGACGCCCAAGTGGGCGGAGCCTAAGATGTTCATTGAACCAAAAATCAGCTATATAGTGAAATTCTGTGTTTAATGCAATTTAGGGTTTGCTAAGGAGCCCTGCTTCTTTTTTTCCCCTTTCTAATTAAAAAAAAGATGAATTTTCTTTGTAGATTCACAACTTTTAATCATGATTAAAAAATTTGATTTTTAAAAAATCAAAATTTAATTTTATTGTTATTCTTTGTTGTCGTGTCGTTGCTCTTAAAGAAGAGGGTAAAGGAGAAATCATGGGAGGGCACTATGGTCCGTGGGCCAGGAGAATTGGCGCCAGGGGCCGGATCCGGCCAGTGGGCCATAGTTTGGGCACCCCTGGTTTAAGCAGAGAAAATGGCAGCTTAAAATATATCTCATCCTGTTGCATAACACATGGCAAGGCGTGTTTTACTTGCACATCCGATGGGAGGAACCACGTGACTGGTCCACTGAGCCACGTGAACGGTCCACGGCTCAAAAAGTTTGGGCACCCCTGGGTTAGGCCATAAAAGTGTGGTACCCACTGAAGAAGAAAGGGAATTAGTCTTTGTTGATGATGATTGTTATGGAGAAACTGATTTATATTTTTACGAGTTAAAAAGAAACGTGATTGTATTTTACTGTTATAAAGAGCACGCTCCGGTGTCTAGTCATGCCTGCCACATGACCACGGAAACGTCTGCAGGAGCTGACAGCGCTGGCTCTTCGGCTTTGAAACAGAGATGAGCACTGCACCCTAGAGTCGGATACGACTAGCTTTCGAGCAAGGGAAACCTTTACCTTTAAAGGGCAGGATAATAATAAATAAATGCATGTTATAAAGTAAATTCTGCCTTATGCCAGGGTATTCTTGGTATGCAAATAAATAAACCCTTTATTTAAAGATGGAGCAATAATCTGCCACTTGCAATAAGAATAATCCTGTGCAGTCAAGTCAATTCTGATCTATGGCGATTCTTTCCAGGGTTTTCTAGGTAGAGAGTTTCACACAAATGGGTTTACCTGTACTGTACCTTCCTGGGGGAAGGGGGACTTTTGGGACTGTGCATCTTAACCAATGCTATATAGGTTGGCTTTTCTTCCAGGAAGCACGGCGGGGAATTGAATTCCCAACCTCTGGATCTGGCCAAATCACAGATCTATTTAGAATAACTTTAATTTGTTTCAGTTGGCTACTTCTGTCTTTCCCTTGAATTCGGTGCCAAAGACCCCGGTTTCTACACTATACTATTTGTTTTTCCCCAATGGTGGAAATCGGGAAGTCCTGATTTCTTGGGGGGAGGCACCAAATTCATCCCACCTTTTACCCAGAACTTTAAAGGAAACCCCCAAAGTGTTGAGTGTCTTTTTTTATTTTTAATCCGATCCAAATGCCAAAGCGATACCTGGCGTGATCACTTCCTTGATGGGAAAAAAAAGAACAGAACAGTAGCATGGTAGATGGCTTTATTATGAAGCATCGCTGTCTTGCTGTACAACTGCCTAACTCTAGCCCCTAAAGGTGCTCTCTCTTTCCTCCGGGGCTGGAAGGAAAAGCCGCAAGCCTAGAAAAAGGAATTGGGGGGGGGGGGCAAGAGCTTGACAGAGAAGTATCATCATCATCATCAGTATCAATTTCCATGGATGGCCTGCGGTCTTGTCCGATCGCCTTAGCCGCTCTCCCAGAAAAAGGAATTGCAGGCGATGGTCAGTGCAGCCACCAGGACCACGAATTCCTGGAAATCGACCTCGCCGTCTCCGTTCTCGTCCAGATCGTGCATGATCTTGTCCACGGCTTCTGTGTCCTTCTGGCTCTGCAGCACAGAAGCAGACAGGAGAGGAAAGATTTGTGCATCCGAGGCCACGAGGAGGAAGAATGCAGTATAGGAAACTGGCTGATGCTGGCCCCGACTCAGACCGTGAAACGTTAATTCTGAAATTTTCACCAACATCCCATGGCATGAAGCATGCCCATTTCCCCCAAATCATTTGGTGTTTTCCTAGCTTTCGCAAAGGGATCTTAATAAAAACATTGATAGCTCCCTCCAAAAGCTCCATCCTTTGCAGGAATTTTTGAACCCACTCTTGTTCTCCCTGCAATGTGTCTGCCTCTCCCTTGAAAACAATTCTAAAATTTGGGCCCTCCAGGAGAAATTGCCCCAACTTTTGGTTTTTTGGACGTCAATTCCCAGAAGCCTAAATCAATTCCCCAAAGCACTGATCAGCCAATGTACTGACAGGCTTCTGGGAATTGAAGTTCTCCTAGGCCCCACATTGGAAACCATTGGTCTAGACCAGTGATGGTGAACCTTGGCACTCCAGGTGTTCTTGGACTTCAATTCCCAGAAGCCCTGATCAGCAGGAGTGCTGACTTGGGCTTCTGGGAATTGAAGTCCAAGAACACCTGGAGTGCCGAGGTTCGCCATCACTGGTCTAAAATTAGCCAAGAAGAAGAGGCTGGCAGAGCTCTTCTGGTCCTGAGCAATTTTGGCACACAAATGTCCTCCTCAGCCCCAGGCCAGGATGGACAAAGCTGCTGCCCTACATCAAGAGGGATTCAAGTGGGATTTAACCCACTTGGGGACCATCATCCTTCCCTGTGGACTTCGCCACCCAAGGCTGTTAGTCCTCAGGGTCGTCAGGTTAGTTCACTGCCGCCTGACAGTCACTGTCAGTAGGGTCTACTCTATTACCATAGCAGGATAACCTGGCCAGACTGAGGGAGCGTAATCAGAGAGAGAGAAAATTCAGAATAAGGAATGGCATTACCTCCAAGAAACATCCGAGTTCATTCTGCATAAGGTCTTTCAACTCCTTTTTGCTCAGCTTGTATTTATCCCCTTCTTTGCCCGAGTAGTTGTGGAAGACGGAGATTAGGGTATCCATGGCGGTCTCCAATTGCGAAGCCATACCTGCTGGGAATCAATGCAGTGCGTTCGAAGGGACCGGACCTGTAGAACATAGACCAGATTTTAGGTGTCAAATCAAATCAAAATTTTATTACAGTCCAAGACCAGCATAGAACAACAAAGGGAACAGAAGTTAAAATGGGGGTACTTAGAATATATCAAAAGTGCTTAAAAAGGATTTTTAGGTGTGATGGACAATTAATAGAAGAAGAGGAAATAAAAGAGAAAATAGAAGCAGAAAATGCTGGTGTTAAAATCTCTCCCCCAGCAAGGAAATGGCCCCACATGGTGTCTTGATGCTCTCTAGAAGTTCTTTGAACTTCCAAAACAGGAGGAAGACACCAAAAACACATTTTTAGTCAATACATTCTTGGGTCCGGTTGGGCTGTGCCAATAGGAAAGAGGACCGCGAAGTCAACCCAAAACCAGCAGAAGCGCTGGAATAAGCGAGATAGAGTCTTCCAACGCTGGCATTTTCCCAAAGCAGAACGGAAAGTGGGATAACAAGAATGGGCGGCTTTTACTTCCACCGGTGGTAGAGTGTTAGACGAAGACCTGGGTTCAAATCTCCACTTGCCCTTCGCTAATCCTGGGCCAGTCTTAGACCAGACTATTTTAGAAGAGGGTTGTGAAGATGCACGAGAAAGAGCGCCCAAACGGCTTGGAAATTCCTGGGCAAGGAGTCGAAATACTAAAAAGCGATGAAATGCCCAAAGATGCTTCGAAAATCTTGTTCTGTTTTGCTCATCCAACCTCAGTTCCAATGGCTTAAGTAGCTTTCTCTGCACCACCCCACCTCTACAGGTGACCAACTCTCTGCCAGGTCTTAACCTCACCTGTTCGGGCACCAAGAACCACCGTCTGCCTTTCTTCGCTTTCTTGCCCGGATCTTGCTGCGTCCTCTGAGGCGAACTCTGACAAAGTGATTCCAAAATAGCCGGTCAGTGGCTTTAAATAAGATCCCTTCCCCTGGGGAGAACCCGACACCAGCCACAGGATAAACCTGGAACTTAAAGAAGCCGAGAAATTCCAGGGTGGGGAAGGGAGGTTTTTTTCCCCCAAGGCTAAGCCCTATGCACACAGTGGAAAATTTATCTTTCTGGCAAACAACAGTTTCATAGGTCACTTCTCTGTTGCATGCACAAGACCAGAGCATGGGAAAAGTCCTTTTTGGACTCCAGCTCCCATAATCCATGGCCATCATGCTTACTGGGGGAATCATGGGACCTGCATTCCTTAAAATAAAGATTGCCTCCCATCCAAAATCTTTGCCAAAGAGCATTGGTCATGTATTCTCCGTCACCTTTCCCAGCCCAGAGTTGTGCTAGAGCCAGGGTAGATTTCATTCATTCACTCGTTCATTCATTCACTCATTTATTCATTCAATTTCTATATCGCCCATCTAAGGATATTTTCCCTCTCCAGGGTAGATTTCATTCTTTCATTCATTCATTCACTCGTTCGTTCATTCACTCATTCATTCATTCAATTTCTATATCACCCATCTGAGGATATTTTCCCTCTCCAGGGTAGATTTCATTCTTTCATTCATTCACTCGTTCGTTCATTCACTCATTCATTCATTCAATTTCTATATCGCCCATCTGAGGATATTTTCCCTCTCCAGGGTAGATTTCATTCTTTCATTCATTCACTCATTCACTCATTCACTCATTCATTCATTCAATTTCTATATCGCCCATCTGAGGATATTTTCCCTCTCCAGGGTAGATTTCATTCTTTCATTCATTCACTCGTTCATTCATTCACTCATTCATTCATTCAATTTCTATATCGCCCATCTGAGGATATTTTCCCTCTCCAGGGTAGATTTCATTCTTTCATTCATTCATTCACTCGTTCGTTCGTTCGTTCATTCACTCATTCATTCATTCAATTTCTATATTGCCCATCTGAGGATATTTTCCCTCTCCAGGGTAGATTTCATTCTTTCATTCATTCACTCGTTCATTCATTCACTCATTCATTCATTCAATTTCTATATCGCCCATCTGAGGATATTTTCCCTCTCCAGGGTAGATTTCATTCTTTCTTTCATTCATTCACTCGTTCGTTCATTCACTCATTCAATTTCTATATCTCCCATCTGAGGATATTTTCCCACTCCTCCTAGCCCAAGCTACTCAGAGTAACTGCTTGCAATTTTAGCTTTAAAAAGCAATTATGAGCCGTTACTTTTGGAAGCCAGCCTTCCCAAAAGTTACTCCCCAGATAACAAAGTAAGATTTTACTTCCTTGTTATTCAGAAATACTGTAATTAAAACAGATACTTTTCAGTTACTTTCAAAAGATCAACACAGATCTTTTGAAACACATTATAGAAGCCACCCACCACCCTTAAGTATAAATGCCATTAGAAAGAGTTTATGCCATGAAAGACAAGAGGTATCCCTGCCATTATAACACAGTCCATTTAGGTGGTACCATTGGGAGTCAATGACTTAAGTATGGCAAACTCAGGAATTGAGCTCCAAGTAACTAATTGGTAAAGAGTTCCTTCCAATCTTTGAAACTGACCCAAGAAATGGACCTTTTTTTCATTTCCCTGCAGTACAATTGGAAACACGTTTTGTGTCGGCTGGTTTGTATTTTGAAGAATTTACACAATCCAAAAGGCTTCCTCATGTCATATAAGAAAAGAAAAAAAGGCTAAAACTTCCAAACCGGGGTGAATGCGAAATTGGCAGATTATTTTCCACCCCAGTTACTCCCTAGAAAGTGTATACAGGTTTGCATTCTTTTTTTTTAAAGGGTTCACCCCCCTTAAAAAAAAAAGGTCTCCCTAGCTCGAAAGCCGGTCGTATCCAACTCTAGGGTTCAGTGATCATCTGTGTTTATAGCCAAAGAGCCAGTGCTGTCTGCATTAGCAGACATTTCCACGGTCATGTGGCAGGCAGGACTAGACACCAGAGTGCACGGAATGCTGTTTACCTTCCCATCAAAGTGGTTCCCATTTATCTACTTGCAATTTCTTGCTTTTGAACTGCTAGGTTGGCAGGAGCTGGAACAGATGACAGGAACTCTCTCCACTGTGCAGCACTCAGGCCTCGAACTGCTGACCTGCTGACCTTTCGGTTGTTAAGTTCAGCATATTATTATTATTATTATTATTATTATTATTATTAGTAGTAGTAGTAGTAGTAGTAGTAGTAGTAGTAGTAGTAGTAGTAGTAGTAGTAGTAGTATATTTAAACTTATATACCGCTTTCCTTTGTCAGCGACAAACTCAAAGCGGTTAACAACATATTCATGAAAGTATTACAATATAAAAATAACAAAGCAAAGCAAAAAGCACAATCTAAATACATTACCAAAATTCGAAAAAACAAAAATAACACACAACAGCATATCAATACAAAATCATATTACTATATCCAAAAATATCAAATACAATACATGTTTAACATTTCAAATAATCCTTAAAAAGAAGCCAAAAACACTGCATAAAATTAAACTCAGACCCACCCGCTTCCCTCCAGGCTTCTCATGTGTGTGAGATTTTCTGTGTCCACTAAGGCAACTGTTGAATCTGAATCTCGTTCCACATTCAATGCATTTATATGGTTTATCTCCTGTATGCATTCTTTGATGTGAAATAAGTCTTAACCATTAAGCCGCCACAGTCCCCCCCCCTTTTTTTTAAAAAAAAGATATATTCAAATTCTTCCCAGCCAGCAAAAGAAAGCGTG
This sequence comes from Bradypodion pumilum, assembly GCA_035047305.1. NCBI lineage: Eukaryota > Metazoa > Chordata > Lepidosauria > Squamata > Chamaeleonidae > Bradypodion > Bradypodion pumilum. The sequence goes on from JAWDJD010000018.1 coordinate 6,498,947, forward strand.
TCTGTGACAAACCAGGAATCAGAAAACACAGGATTGCCTTCGTTTGCAAAAGGAGATTTGGGGAAATAATCCCGGCAACAATGTGAAGTTTGAGCATAACTTTCAAGGGTGTATTTGGCAAGCCAGCTATTAATACCACAAGTATGATTCATGCCGTAATGGTCAAAGAACCTGTAACCCATCCTCCTGATAAGAGACCTGGGATCGGGTGTCTTTGCCGGTTCCTATCGGACAAAGGGGGATAATCAAGGGAAACTGCTCAGGTTGCAGATCCGAGAAGTTACACGGGAAAAACAAGGCCCTTTGTTGCATGAAGCCATTTCGCTCTCAATGGTCACCTCGGAAACGGAGGAACCACGAAACCGGACCCCGGGTCTGGCACCCCGTCAAGGGAGGCTTGATTAAAAACCCTCTCCGATCTTGTTACAAGCACGGAGATTACAGGAAGAATAAACCGTCCCTGGCATGAATGATGCAGAGGGAGGTAATGAATCGCGGAATTGTGCATTTTCTCCTTTGGCCTCATCGTGGCTCCCCTGGGCACACATGTTCCCGGTGAGCCCGTGTTGGGTTGAGGCGATGGGACAATATTCAATATCTTCTTCTTTGCTTCCTCTTTTACCCCATTGGGTGTCGAGGGAGATGCGAGATTCTTGTTCTGGCACTCTGTTTGGGCTATACCGCCCACTCGACCACGGCCGACTCAGGGCGGTTCACAACATGAATAAAACAGATAAAAACAGAGTTAAGAAACCACCCCTAAAAATAGATCTGTATGTAGTTTAAGATGGGTTCTGTTCCAATTCTTTCCCTTATAATCTCATTCCTGATTTCATCCCGTCTAGTCACTCCAGCAGCCTTCCACAGACATCTCATTTCGGTGGCGACCAATTTTTGTTTTTGGATGCCATGTTAAAGGAGAAGAACCCAGGGTGTGCCACCGTCTTGGGATGAAAAATATTTCCAAATACATTGTGGTCCAGCCGTGGATTGCTGTACCATTTCTCTCCCACTAGTGGGTGGTGCGAGCCATCCTCACGAATGCCTCCTACCCCCTTCATTCCAGAATCTGAGTCCCTCTTTAGTCCCTCCTTTGCTGCTAGAATCATCTTACTATATCAGGGATTCTCAACCTGTAGCCCATGGGCCGGATGCAGCCCACGACATCATTTCATATGGCCCACCACCACATCCACCACACCAAGAAGTGCCATGTGCTGGAGGAAGGGCAAAACGGCCATCCAGCCCCCAAAGCTGTCTGAGGGAGCGTGACCCAATGGCCCCCAGCTTTAAAAAGGTTGAGAACTCCTGGTATCAAATGTTGATACCACATCTGCACATGACATGTGTGTCATTTGCTGATTAAAAAATAATAATTAATCATTTTTGCATTATTGGGAAACAGCTGCTGATCGCAGACACGCCCGGTCGAAATTCTTTAAATACATTTGGCAAGCCGTGGGCTAAAACCTGAAATGTGCTGATGCAATTCTGGGTCGTAAAATAATGTAACTTAGCAAAGGAAGTAGGGTTTTTCGGTTTTTAATGGACTACACATCCCATAAATCTCCACTCTGGGTGTTCCATCTCACAGCTTAGAGACACCTCAATGGAGCTCGCCTGTAGAAAGGTTTCAAGGTCTAGCTCTGTCCAAGCTTCCTGTTGAGCAGGGGTTCTCAACCTATGGCCTGTGGGCCGGATCTGGCCTTTGGCACCGTTTCATGTGATCCACTGCCGTCGCTCCCACCACCACCAGAAGCAGCAGAAACAGGCGCGTCCATATTTATGGCTGCTGTTAAAGCCTGTTTCCACCCATCCCACCACCGCTGGTACCGGCGTATAAGACGCACTCTGTTTTTCCGGTGCATTTTAAAGGGTGTGTGTGTGCATCTTATACACTAGCAAATACGGTAAGTGTCTATAAAGTGCCTGTTGGTCCAAAAGGATCCAAAGCTCTCTTGCTTTGGATGTGTTACTGTAATAAAGAAAGAATTTGTACCAATACTTAACAGCAATCCTATGCATACTCACTTGAAAGTCAATTCAGTTTAATTAAATTTGGCTCGCTTTTAATTAGGCGTATGGAAAAGCTCATTGTCCCTCGTGGTGATTCAAAGTATTTATTTATTATTTTAAGCTAGCTCTATTTAGAAGCAATTTAAAGCCCAAGAATCTGTTGCCTGAAAGCAAACTATGTTTACTTGTAGCGGTGGGTATTTTTTAAAAAAAAGGACTACAAATCCCATCATTCTCCATCTTGGGAGTTCTATCCATCAAACAGACGTCCCTTCTTCTACTTTTCCTGCACACCAGCCCTGTGAGGGATGCCAGTAAAGGGAAAGAGATAATATCCTAAATTCCCACGGAGTTTCGTAACCTGCAGGGACTAAAACCTCAGGGTTGAGAATCCCAATCTATCCACTACACTGCAACAGCACTCCATGGCTCCCCCCCCCCCCATTTATCTTCATGACACCCCTGTGAGGGAGGCCGGGAAAGGGCAACTTTACCTGGCCCAAAGTCACTCAGCAAATTTCGTGCCTCACTGAGGTCTGGCATCTCCAAAATGCCCAGCTCAACATACTAGTCACTTCAGGATGCTGGTTCTCTCTCTCCTTCCTCTATTCTGTCTTCACAAGAACCCTGCAGAGAAGACTTCCCCGTCAGTTCTGCAGCTTTCCATAGACTCGAAATCAGATCTCCCCAGATCAAAGTCCAAAATTCTCCCCATTGATCTGTACCAGTAAACAATCCGATTATTAGTCTTAATAGCCTTCCTTAAACCTTTCCTGGATAGATAGATAGATAGATAGATAGATAGATAGATAGATAGATAGATAGATAGATAGATAGATAGATAGATAGATAGATAGATAGATAGATAGATAGATAGATAGATAGATAGATAGATAGATAGATAAAATTACATTAAGGAGGTGAGCAGAGATAGATAGATAGATAGATAGACAGACAGACGGACGGACGGACGGACAGACGGACGGATGGACGGAGGGACAGACAGACAGGCATAGAAAGATAGATAGATGAAAATGGTACACAAATGGATGAAAATGGGTAGACATGGATGGATAGACCTAGATGATTCGAATAGCTCATTCTCTCCTTAAACAAGGACCTATAAATGTTCATTTATGGCTGTCGTAAATGTGTCCGCATCCACTTCCGGTGGCGACGGTGACACGTCCCACAAGAAAAGGTGCCGTGGGTCTGGCCCAGCCCACAGGCCATAGGTTGAGAACCCCTGGATTAGATAGATAGATAGATAAAATTACATTAAGGAGGTGAGCATAGATAGATAGATAGATAGATAGATAGATAGATAGATGAAAATGGTACACAAATGGATGAAGATGGGTAGACATGGATGGATGGATAGACCTAGATGATTCGAATAGCTCATTCTCTCCTCCTGAGCAATGCTTAAACATGGACCTATAAATGTCCATTTATTGCTATTTTCAGCCCTCTCCCGGTCAACCGGAACAGAAGACCCATTCATTTCCTTGCCTCAAGGCATAAGATTGGAGGACAAGGTGGCCGTGTGGTGGTGTAGGATGGAGAAAAGGCAACAAGGGGCCTGGCTTATTGATGGTAATGCTGAACAACAAATCCAGTGTCTTAAATCCAGACATAGCAGCTGGGCAGATTTCTACAACGGGGGTTCACTTGGGGAATATATTTGGGGGGAAGCGGCTAGTGGCAGACATTGCAAAATCTCAGCCGTGAGAGTCACCCCGACCCGGACACCCATGGGACAAAACGGAAATTCGAGGAGGGAGACGGAAAAGAGGGTACGGAGGCAGGGACTACTTGCAATTTCTTGCTTTCAAACTGCTAGGTTGGATCTATCTAATCCAGCGCCCTGTTTTCCTCTGCAGTCTCTGCAGGTTGTATAGGGAGGTTCTGTTTGGTTGTCTTTTAGCCCCTGATAATCAGAACTTAAAGGTAGGCTGTTGTTGTACATGGAGGTTCTATTAAACCACAATATTTTTTTTTTGCCCCAAATATATCTGTCCAATTCTCTCCTGGAAAGAAAACTAGGTAATCATTTATTTAATGACACTGGATGACTAATGCCATCTCCTTCTCCATCATCGTCATCTATCGTGGCTGTTAGACTACTTTACGGTTGCATAAGAAAACTTGTGGAAAGGAAACAGTATTAGCATTTCAAATGCCGCAAATATTTTGCTGTCGTTTTGGCTATGACATGAAAATGGCTACCTCCTTAGATCATCGTCATGATTATGAAACACGCACACACATACACACCACTTTTATTCGAGGCAAACACTTTATTCTACCTCAATGATAGGACTGAGGGGCTGCGGTGACTCAGTGGTTAAGAAGCCCGCCTTGTTAGCTGGAAGGCTGGCAAGCTGGCAGTTCGAAACCTGGGTACTGCATGACAGACTGAGTGCTCGTCTCTGTCCCAGCTCCTGCCAATCCAGCAAGAAAGTTTTGTTGTTATTCAGTTGCACAGTCGGGTCTGATCCCCATGGACCACCGCACACCAGGCTCCTCTGTCATCTGCCATCCTCCGTAGCCTGCCCAGATCTATGCCCACTGCGTCAATGATGCCATCTAGCCGCCCCCTTTTCTCCTTTTGCCTTTGATCTTTCCCAACATCAAGGCCTTCTCAAGTGAGTCCTCTCTTCCCATTTGGTGGCCAAGGTATTTGAGCTTCAGTTTCAGTATTTGTCCTCCAAGGACACGTTGCAAGTAGATCAATAGGGACCACTTCGGTGGGAAAAGATCTTGGGGACATGAAAGGAGCCTCATTCGGGCGTCCCATGAGCAGTTTATCCAGAAAAAAAATCCTTTCAACCATGAATAATTTCTGACACAAAGTTATTATTATAAGAGCATACATCCCATTTCTAATTAAATGATAAAATAATTATTTCCAAACATGGGTTTCGGCTGCCTAGGGTATCTGAAGAACAGGATGCTTTACCACGAAACCTTCTTGGGTTCTCTTTGAAGCATATACTGTACAGGGTATTGATGTTTACACCAACAAGAGAATATTACATTTTCAGACTAACCCCTTTTGAGCAGTTCTTTGGGCTTTTCCCCACCTGTCCCCATGCCAGTCTGTAACCCCCAAAATTTGCATCGGCAGTCTGAGCCCCGTGTGCTGCACAACAGAGCGAGCATCCATCGTCCGTCCCAGCTCCTGCCAACCTAGCAGTTCGAAAGCAAGACGTTGCAAGTAGATAGGCAGGTACCGCTTCAGTGAGAAAGGTAACCGCATTCTGTGCCTTCCACATGACTATGGAAATGTCTTCAGACACAGACAAGCCCTGGCTCTTTGGCTGTAAATGGAGATGAACACCGAACCCTAGAGTTGGATACAACTAGCTTTCGAGCAAGGGTGACTCCTGACCTAAGACTGCGCCTTATTCTTGCCCAGGAGCAAGACTCTTCTATACAGTGAGAGATTTACACCAGCGAGAAAGGATAACGTTTTTAGACTAACCCCGTTCTGGCATTTCTTTGGACTTTCCGGACCAAAAGATCTATCTGCCCCCACGCCAAATGGTGACCCCCCCCCCCCATCGGGGAATAAAACGCCATAAACGGTCCCTTTCCTCCTTCTGTTGACATATCCGAACATTGCGAAAACGAAACGGCCTACACAACGTCACTCTTCTATCCCTTTAAAATTCCAAAAAAACACTTACTTGAAAAGATTTGGAGAACTCGAGTTGCGGCCGGACTGGGTGTTGGAGGTGCCACTGGTTAGCTTAATACCAATGGCCGGATCCTCCCCCTTGCACCATTCCCAGTTTAAAACACCAATGGAAGGAAGTTGGCAATGGTGGAGATGAGACAGAAGCCGGCTTGTTCTTGCCTGCTGGAGCCTGGCAGGGAACAGCCGTGCGGACGACAAAGAAAGCTTTTGTGGCCATGGCATGCTTGCCCACCCCTTTCTGGCCAGCCGGGCTTCGTCCCACAAAGGTGCGACTCAACTACGAGGCTGGAGAGGCCAACATTGCATGGTGGAAGAAAAGTGCCATAAATGTCCCATTAGCTTGGGGAGAGAAAACGAGGCAGGGGAAAGGCCATGTTTGAATGTTTATGGGACACTTTCCCTTCACTATTAACAGAGCAACGGGAAATTGCAAAGAGTCTCTTTTTTTAAAACGAGAGAGAGAGAGAACCCCAAAGATTTGCTTAAGGTTTGGATACTGCCATTTTTGGACCCCAAAATTATCTTTAAAGGGCAAGCTTCTGAGTCTCAAAGGATTTCTCGGCACGGGTGAAGAATAACACTGAGGGACTCATAAGTGTGGCTTTTAATGGTATTTAAAAGGGTTCCGGTGTCTAGTCATGCCTGCCACATGACCACGGAAATGTCTGCAGAAGCAGACAGCGCTGGCTCTTCGGCTTAGAAACAGAGATGAGCACTGCACCCTAGAGTCGGATGCGACCGGCTTTCGAGCAAGGGGAAACCTTTACCTTTACCTTTAAAAGGGACGGCAGTGGCTCAAGTGGTTAAAAGGAAGGTCAGCAGTTCAAAACCCGAGTGCCGCATGGCGGGAGTGAGTGCCTGTCATCTGCCCCAGCTCCTGCCAACCGAGCCGTTCGAAAGCAAGAAAGCGCAAGTAGATGTTTCTAAAACACAATAGACATTATTCTAAACATTCACGATATTCCTGAGGAAGATTGTTATCGAAAAATCTATTACCGGATTAGATTTTGGTACGACGACACCTCTGCATGTGATTTCAACATCGACAAGACTGTATCATTAATACCTTATAAACAAGATTTTTGGATTATTTTCTCTGTGAAGTTAACAAGAGACATTATTTTCAAAGCATACCTCTGGGGTTAAAGAGATGTATCGATGTGACACATTGGAAGTTTTGATCCTGTTTTTGGCAAGCCTCAAACGGTCCATTGGTTTGTTCGATACGTTTTACCGTTTGGCCTTCGTTGTTTCTTAGTCTAAAGTGCAGGCGGATAAAATAATAATAAAATAATTATTTGCGCCCTAGGGCGCCAGAGGTGAAGGTGCGCCGGGATGAATCCCCCTGTCCCGGTGACCCAGCCCATGCCTGTAGACCAGTGTTTCCCAAACTTTAGTTTGTGGACTTCAATTCCCAGAAGCCTAAGTCTATTCCCCAAAGCACTGGTCAGCCAGGGTACTGACTTAGGCTTCTGGGAACTGAAGTCCTTCATGGGGCATGTGCCCCACTTTGGGAACCACTGCTGTAGACAGACAGACAGATAGATAGATGGTGATGCATGAGTGGATGATATAGAGAGAGATGACAATGGGTAGACATGAATGGGTGGATGGACAGACGGACAGATAGTTGAATTCTGATCTCTGGAGCCAAATTTTTCCAACACTCTTACTATTGGCAAGGCCAACTGGGGGATGATGGGACCTGTAAACCAAGAGATTTAAAAAAACGTCCCCCCTCCTTGCTCTAGCCATTGTGCAATACTGCCTCGCAGCCATTGAGACTGGATCCACCTCTCCCACATATTTCCATCTGGAATCCAACAGTTTTTGTCCCCCAAAGGCCCTTTCTAGCAGGGCTTGCCCTTCTCCTTGGCCAACTCAAGTCTCTGAAAATGCAGATAGACTGCACTATCCCAGGAGTTGGGCACAAGCAAATATCCAACTAGTTTGTGAGCAAGAAATTAACATTCCGGCCGGTGAGTTCTTGGGAGCCGAGCGATATTTCTCTCTTTCTTTCTGCAAATACAGGTTTAACCACCTGTTGCTGCAACCTGAGACCCGGACAAACCAGTTGTCCCTTACCGTCCAGGCGAAAGGCATTGGGAACACTTCCTCCCAAAACCATCATAGTTATCTCGCACGCCCCCACCCCAATTTATAAAACGTCGCACTCTGAATATAAATAAAAGGCTGCTTCGGGGGAAACGGTTCGACTTTGCCTTGGCTTATAGTTCATTTTCATTTTTTTAAAAACTTCCAGAATTTTTTAAAAACAGAATTTGCACATTTTGCACATTTTCCAAATTCAGGCCCAAACCAAGCTGATGTGAACATCGTCTCCCCTTTGTATCGGCCCGACTCTCTCAATCGTTCTTTTGTTCTGATTCGTTATCCATAATAGGCATAATAATTTTTAATATTGCACTTTATTGTTATTTTTGGCTTTTTAAAACTTTGTCACGCTTTGTCAGGAGGATATGAATCACCCATGCGCAAACCCTACTGAGTCCAACTAAGCCATAAAAACTGTTGGATTTTGGACTACAGTTCCCACTATCCCCTTCTGTTGGTCTAAAGCAAGAGTGCCCATACTTTTCAGGCTGCAGGCGGGTCACGTGGTTCCTCCCACCAGAAACGAAAGTAAAATGCGCCTTGCGCTCTGTTTTGCAACAAAATGAGATAGATTTTACGCTGCCATGTTCTCTGCTTAAACCAGAAGCGCCCAAATTACAACCCGTGGTCCAGATCTGGGCCCCGACGCTAATACATCCGGTCCATGCCGCTCTCGTCGCTCCCGGAAGTGGACGCAAAAAGCGTGTTTTACTTCCACTTCCGGGAGCGATGAGAGCGGCATGGACCGGATGAAATGACATTGGCCCATGCGCTGTATTTTGAGCACCTCTGGTCTAAAGAGTCTGAGACAGAAAGAAAAAAATAAGACACACACACCCCTTTTCTGGCTCCAGATTTAACCAGGGAAGGGCTTAAAATCTCGGCCCAAACTGGTAGAGAAACATCTCCGAATGGTTGATGGGCAAAGAGAGATTTTACAAGGCTTGGAAACAAATTTAACATTCTGAGCGCTATGGGGAAGTATATAAACGTACAGTAATTGCCATTGCTATTTATGGCCAAATTATGTCTGGCAATATCACTAAGTTACATCTCTGGGTTGGTGAACTCTTTCTCTTAAACCCAACATAGCTGTTATTGTCTGTTGTTGAGTCCCTTTCGGCAACCCTATTAGGCATGAGTTCACAACCTTTTAAAGCCGGGGGCCGGGTCATGCTCCCTTAGACAGCTCCGGGGGCCGGACGGCCGTTTTGCTCTTCCTCCACCACATGACACTTCCTGGTGTGGTGGAGGTAGTGGTGGGGCCACATGAAATGGTTCCACGGGCTGCATCCGGCCCATGAGCCGCAGGTTGATAATCCCATGGCGGTTCCCATTGACCATTTGTTGAGTCCAAGCAAAGATTTGGACCCAGTTCTATGCCCTCCTCTAGCGCTCTATCAAGGGAACCTCTCCAGCTCTCGCCTTGGGCATAAGCAGAGCGATGTACTCCCAATAGGAAACCGTCAGCCCTGAAGTCAATAGGATGCATCTTGTGGAGAATGCGGCCCGATCCCCATCAGGATGCAACTTGAATCCGCATGACCACTGCATGATGCTCCCCAAGATTTCAAAATCCGGATGTCCCCATTTCCTTCTGATGTCAGTGAATTGATGTGTCAACTGCCCGAGGCCTCTTGTTTTGGGGTGTGCATGGGAAACTCCCTGGGGTTCAGCCGGAGAGCAAATAATCAACATTCCTTAGTGATTGATATCATTTCCTTTCTATCCCGTTTAGCTCACCGATGCCCCCTTGGTTTGGTTATGGGTATTACTTGGGGGTTGGGGTTGGGGAGAGGGACACCCAATGTCATCCCAACCAGTTGGCCATGACACGTTGGGGTGATTCACAGACACTCAGGTCCCTGATCTGATGTCGGGGCGCCAATGGCCGTCCTCTCTGGAGACGGTGACGGAAAGTTAGATCCTGACCCGCCCATGTCGTTGACTCGAAGAAGACATTAGCCTACGAATGAGGGCGATTGGGATTTTTGTGTAGGCTTGTCAACCGGCCAGGCCTGCTTTCCTGTCGTGGTTACAAATTACAACACGTGAGGGACAAATACATTTAAATATATCCACACGGGTTTTCGCCCACGGATTCCAGGCACGGCCGAGAACAAAAGAAAATAAGGAAGAAATTAAAAAGGAAGTGGGAGGAAAAGCATTCCAGCAGCGCATGGCTTGCCGAAGCTTTGAAAAGTTACTTTTCTGGAAGTACCATCATTGACAGATGGGAATCCGGGGTGGGTGGGGGAACTAACTTCCCCTCCTGGCGTGAATGGTTGCCTGACAAGAGTGCCTCGGAGCATGTACAAAGTTCCTCCTGCTCACAGCCGTGCCTGAGGTTATAGGAAAGGAGGTTTTCCAGGGTTGGTGCTTTCGTAGCTGTTTAATGACCAAGTTTTAACTATTTTAATTGGTGGGTGGAATCAATCCAACCACAAAAAAAATGGCAAGGAGTTAAGTGTACGTCTAAAATGAAATTAATCTGGAGAATGAGAGAAAGCAAAGCAAAGCAATCACACTTTTATAATGCTCCACAGTGCTTAGTGCACTTCTCTGGGCGGTTCACAAATCAATTGGCATTTTGCCCCCAACATGCTGGGTACTTATTTTACGGACCTCGGAAGGATGGAAGGATGAGTCAACTTTGAGTCCTTGTCAGGATCGAACTCACAACCTTTTGGTTGCAGAACAGACATTTAACCACTACGCCACCAGAGGTGGATATTAACTCCTGATGACTTTAAAGAACAAAACACGTCAACTAAAAGGGGAGGGGGGGACTGCAGTGGCTCAAGTAGCTAAGACACTGACTGGAAGGTGGGAGGTCAGCAGTTCGATTCCCGAGTACTGCAGGACGGAACGAGCTCCCGTCTTTGTCCCGGCTTCTGCCAATCTAGCAGTTCGAAAGCAAGAAATTTCAAGTAGATAAACATGGCCCACTTGGGTGGGAAGGTCAACAGCATTCTGTGTGTTCCGGTGTCTAGTCATGCCTGCTACATGACCACAGAAATCTCTGCAGAGGCAGACAATGCTGGCTTCAATAATAAACTGCCCCAGCTCCTGCCAACCTAGCAGTTCGAAAGCAAGAAATTGCAAGTAGATAAATAGGGACCACTTCAGTAGGAAAGGAACAGTGTTCCGTGCGCTCCGGTGTCTAGTTATGCCTGCCACATGACCACAGAAACATCTGCAGAAGCAGACAGCGCTGGCTCTTCGGCTTTGAAACAGAGATGAGCACTGCACCCTAGAGTCGGATCCGACTGGCTTTAGAGCAAGGGAAACCTTTACCTAAATTGGAGGGGGAAGTAGACCCTAAACAGATCCATAGTAACAAACAAATATTCCTAATGACACCAAACAACAAAAAATCCAACCATATTCCCCTTCGCCATTGCGAGTGTGGATTTTGGATCTCGTAGTCCAAACAAACTTTTCTAAGTATCAAGGGCACTAATGAAGTTTTGTGTTGATTACTGTATATGTTTGGATGTTGCCTGTCTTAAGAAGCTGCACAACGTGTATTTTCCCCTCCAGAGGTTTGTGATACCCCCACCACCACCCCAATCAGCACGTGTGGGGAAATCTCCTGGTATTGCTTGTCCATCCGCCTCGCCTGCATTCCTACATTATCTCTCATCATGGCCCCAAGAAACAAAGCAGGGCTTGTAAGTATTGTTATTGTTATTGTCAGATAACTTCCCAGGCTTGGACTCTTGCTGAATCAGAAGACGGGCTCCATCAAGGCTGGGATGGTTGAACTCAGCCTCTCCCAATTTTTAAGATATTGAGGACTCCTTAGCCCAGGGGTTCCCAACCTAAGGCGCATGGACCAGATCCGGCCCATGGCGCCATTTCATGTGCCCCCCTCTCCAAGGGCATTCAAGAAACAAAGTGGCCACCCCCTTTGAAGCTGTGGGACAAAATGCACTTTGCCCTGCCTGCACCATGGGTGGTGGTGGCCACTTTGCCCCAACAGCTTCAAAGGGGTGGCCATTTTGTTTCTTGAATGGCCTAGGAGAGGTGGGAGGCCACTTGAAATGGCGCCATCGGTCGCATCTGGCCCACTGGTCATAGGTTGGGAACCCTCTGCTCAATCGCCTAGCATTCCTGTCTTGTCCTTTGGGGGCCCTGGAGAGCCTCAATCCCATTAAAGCTTCATGACTTGTTTTTCTACCATTCTGGAAACCCATCTCACCTGTTTTAAGACCTGATTTCTGGAAGCTGGTGCATTGAACATTATATATGTTTTTATATATAACATTGACATTATATATGTTTTTATATCTTCATCTGTGAGCCGCCCGGAGTCGCTTCGGCAAGGGGGCGGAGGTACAAATGTGAACGATAAATAAATAAACAACGAGAGGATCTATTTATGGACCCTTTCGCCACTTTCAGAAGCATGGAAGAGGCTGAATCAGCCTTGAGCCCTTGTCAGGATTGAATTCACAACCTTTTGGTTGCAGTCCGGCAGTTTAACCGCTACGCCATCAGGGCTCCATGGCTGCTTCTTTAATGCTCTCCCATTAATTTATGCTCCTGAATTATTATTTTTATTTTAGTCTCATGCCAGAATGAATGCAATTTTGGGCTACTGTGAGATTTTGGTTCCCGTACATACAAGAACCAAGTAGGGAATGTTTGTTTTGTGCACATTAATTCTCTTAACTTTGCTTAGCCAGGAGAAACGGCTTTTCAATGTGTTGCTCCTGCCACTAAGGACAAGATAAACGAGAATTTGTCTATTTTACCTGGCCTGCAGTCAAGATCTTTTGGGAAACAATGCCTTAGCGGTGGTCCGAGAGCATGAAAAATTAATGTGAAAAGGAAATTCTGCCCGCTTACTTGCTACAATGCGCAAAAGCATTTCTCACAGGCGATTTATTCTACTTTTAAGAAGATCCGATGCGCTGTTCCTTTTGTTTATCCTAAAAAAAACAACCCCAACACATCCTTATTGTTAAAAGAATTGAACGAACCTTGGAAACTCCCATGAAATGCCTTTAAACTTGATAAAGACAAAGCTCACCTTGCTTGAAAGCCAGTCGTATCCAACTCTAGGGTTCAGTGCACATCTCTGTGTACAGCCAAATAGTCAACGCTGTCTGCATCTGCAGATGTTTCCGTGGACATGTGGCAGGCATGACTAGACACCGGAGTGCACAGAATGCTGTTTACCTTCCCACCGAAGTGGTACCTCTTTACCTACTTGAAAGGTCTTGCTTTGGAACTGCTAGGTTGGCAGGAGCTGGGACAGACAACGGGAGCTCACTCCGTCGTGCATCACTCGGGTCTCGAACTGATCTGCCGATCTCCTGGTTGTCGAGTTCAGCGTCTTTACAACTAAGCCACTGCAGTTCCTTACCTCTAAACTAAATTCTTCCAAAAGCAGCCTTAAAAACTCTGTACAGTTACTCGTGTTAACAACCAAAAGTTACAATCCCCGCCATTGACTTTCAAAAGTAACTGGCAAAGTAACTAGAACAATGACTTGTTCCACCAACAATCTAAAATCCCAGCCTCCTTTCAGAAATTGATGGTGTCATATTTTGTCAGCCCCCCAAATGTTTTTCATGCAAAAATGCACAATTTCCAGGCTCAGTTATCGACGCAACACCTTCCATCTCAGGGATTCTCAACCTGCAGCCTGTGAGCCACATGCGGCCCACAGCACCATTTCATGTGTCCCCCCATGCCTCCACCACACCAGGAAGTGCCATGTGGCGGAGGAAGGCAAAATGGATATATTCAGCCCTCAAATCTGTCTAAAGGAGTGTGACCCGGCCCCCCCTGGCATAAAAAGGTTGAGAACTCCTGTTCTATCATGTTGATTTCTACCAAAGCCAAACTGGCCGGGAAGGGAAACTTACAAGGATATCCTGTTTATTTTCTGGGCAACAAAAATAACAAGTATATTTAACGAAATGTGGTTCTCTCTCCCCAAATGACCAGGCAGGTTTTCTGGGTTGTTGATCTGGATGTTTTGTGCATGTTTCCTCTTCTGAGAGTGTACTCTAACTCCTTGCCAGCTCAGAGCTCAGCCCTCCATGCACAACGCATCTCTTTCATGCTTGTCCATGCACACACGCACACTGAGAAACACACAGCTGTGTTTGGCTTTTTCTGGGTTGGGCGGATCCTTTTCTTAAAAAAATACAAACCCTCGGCGCATAAAACGGTGCTTGTGTGCAAGAGCAGGGCAAAGGCCTGGGTTGTATGTGTGTGTGGGGGGGAATATACTGGATTTTTATTTTTATTTTTTGCAGGATCACCAACTAGGGGGGGGGGGAGAAGCCACAGTCCCGAGGGTGGGGGTTGAGAAAAGACCTGGGGCGTTGACTCTGTGAGCGGTGGAAAGGGAAACTGAACACCAGGAAAACCATCTCAGGTCTTTGGAGCATTGATCCGTCTTTTCCATTCCCCCCTGCCACGCATCTTGGCTACCTAAGACCAGTATAAAAGGTCGTGACACCTGGCTGGTTTGCCAGTTTTTCTCTGGAGGCGTCCACATTCGGGGTAAGTGGCTATTCTCTTTGGGAAAGGTGGCCGTGCAAGCTGTGAGCACAAGCCAGATGCTGCCAGAGGTTGTGAAATGATGGGTTTTTCACCCAGAAGGCCTTTGGAAAGAGGGGAGGGTTGACTAAAATCTCACCCCAGGGGGATGATAGACGGATCTCGGCTGATCTGAGCTCTCCAAAGCCAGAAGATTTTTGGAGAAATTGGGGAAATTGTCCAAATTCTCATCCGTTAGCCGGATCTCAAATAATCTGAATGCTCCAACAGCCAGAAGGTCTGTGGAGAGAGAAAGAGGGTAAAACATTGGCCACATCCCCATCCTTTAGCTCAGATGTTCTCAACCTTTTAAAGCCATGGGCTGGGTCATGCTCCATCAAACAGCCTCGGGGGCCGGACACCCATTTTGCTCTGTCTCCACCACATGGCACTTCTGGGCGTGGTGGAGGCGGTGGGGGCCCCACATGAAATGGCATAATGGGCCGCATCTGGCCGTAGGTTGAGAATCTCTATCTTAGCTGGCTCTCAGACAATTTGAACTCTCCAAGAGCCAGAAGGCCTTTAGAGAGAGGGGGTAAAAAGAAAATTGGCCAAATTCCCACCCGCTAGCTGTTCAAAGATACCGGAAGGAGCAGGAGAAAGTTTGCATTGCAACACATTTGTATCAGACGCACACAAAGGTGCTTTCTGGGTTGGAAGGATTTTTGCTGGAGGAACTACGCCCCACTGAGGCTCCTTTCATGTCCCCAAGATCTTTTCGCCCCACCGAAATGGCCCCTGTTTATCTACTTGCAATTTCTTGCTTTCGAACTGCTAGGTTGGGCAGGAGCTGGGGCAGAGGACAGGCACTCCCTCCGTCGTGTAATACTCGGGTCTCGAACTGCCGACTTGCCGACCTTCCAGCTAACAAAATGAGCTTCTTAACCACTGACACTCCCTAGTGTCGCAGCCGGTAAAAATAATAATAATGGCTAACCGAATTTAAGAGAGAAAGTAAATCCTTGGGACTGAAAGAGGCATTTGTTTCTGAGTTTCTGAAATAACTGTAAAAGTCCTGCATTTGTGATCAAAATTGCTGTAAAACTGGCTATGTCTCTTTCTCCAGTGGCAAAACGATGGGATTTAGGATTTTGGGAGTCTAATCTTTCTCTTTCTGAGCCTTGAGATTATTTGGGTGATTTTCTGCCACACCCCCTTCTTTCTTTCCCTTCCTTCCTTTCTTTCTTTCTTCCTTCCTTCCCTCGTTCCTTCCTTTGTTCTTTCCTTCCTTTCTTCCTTCCTTCCTTCCTTCCTTCCTTTCTTTCTTCCTTCCTTCCTTTCTTTCTTCCTTTCTTCCTTCCTTCCTTCGTTCCTTCCTTCCTTCCTTCCTTTCTTCCTTCCTTCCTTCCTTCCTTCCTTTCTTTCTTTCTTCCTTCCTTCCTTCCTTTCTTTCTTCTTCCTCCCTCCCTGTCCTACCTCTTCAGGCTGTTTAATTTTTAATTTAATTTAATTTGACATTTGTATACCACTTTACTTGCCATAAGGCAACTCAAAGCGGTTCACAATTACAGAGTTACATATAAATATTGAACAGTAGCAGCACAAAAATAGGAAATATGCAAAATACAAATTATCCAAATGCAGTTCATTACAAAGTTGCGCAATAACAAATCCATACAACCCTCTCCTGACCACAATAAGTTCGGAAGACTTACTATGTTGCTGAGAAGACAAACTAGACAGGAGGGAAACCCTTCCGCTTAGTTCATCCTTGCAGACACAAGAGGAAATCTTTGACAGTGGCAAAAGGAGGGCCATTGGGAGAAATAAATTTTTTGGACATATTTGCAATTGAAATATACTGTATTTGCTGGTGTATAAGATGCACTTCCCCCCATTAAAATACACCAGAAAAATGGAGTGCGTCTTATGCACCATTGCGTCTTATGCGCCGGCAAATATGGTAGATCTCTGAGGAACTGAAATAATCCTACATTAAGTGTGATTTTTAATTTGCCTCTTGAACCTTTCCGTCTTTATATTTCTACCCCCTCTTTCCACTTTTAAAAATACACCGGCAAACAGGTAAGACTAAAACCAGGGGAAAATAATAATCGACAAAATGATAATAAATATTGTCAGGTAAAGGTAAAGGTTTCCCTTGCTCGAAAGCCAGTCGTATCCGACTCTAGGGTGCATTGCTCATCTCTGTTTCTAAGCCGAAGAGCCAGCGCTGTCTGCTTCTGCAGACGTTTCCGTGGTCATGTGGCAGGCATGACTAGACACTGTGGCACACGGAACGGTGTTACCTTCCCACCGAAGTGGTCCCTATTAATCTACTTGCGATTTCTTGCTTTCGAACTGCTAGGTTGGCAGGAGCTGGGACAAAGACGGGAGCTCATTCCGTCCTGCAGTACTCGGGAATCGAACTGCTGACCTTCCGCCTCCCACTCAGCGTCTTAACTTGAGCCACTGCAGTCAAGCATCAGACAAATAAATAAATAAATCCTTTTCCTGCCCTCACTGTAAAGGTCCATCCGAAACATACTCAGCCATCCCTGTTGATTTTTCCATTGTCCAAAAGCTCCAATTCTTACAGATAGACTGCTTTTGGATGGAGAGGTTTGCTCAACCAAAGCAGCAAATAAGAAACAAAGAACTCTGTCTATTTTAATTCCACCGCCCCCATGTCATAAAGTTTTTTTCCTGCCCTGCTTTCACGCACTTTACAGCTAGGTTTTTAAAACATCTCTGCAAGCGATGATTCCCCAGCAACAAAAGTATAAAATAAATTACCTTATAGTTGTACGTTCTGTTGTAACTTCACTCCTTTGGCAACGTAACTGCAATTTTTATACCAGAACTACTCCCTGGTGGCACTAAAGTGGATAAGAGAAATAAAATGCACTTTGAATACAACAGGCCAACCTCCGGTAGCATTCAGAAAACCTCTTTAAAAAAGGAACTAAAAGTAACTATTTCCCGGTAGGATTCCAAGATGTCAAAGCAAAGAAAAATCTCAACTGCAGCAGTTAGCTATCAACTACTTGTAATAGTAATGGTAACTAATTACTTGTCAAAAGTAACTTTATGAGCTCTGGCTTGTAAGCAGGACTGGCGGGAGAGGCCTTTTTTGCCAGAACAAAAATAACTTTAAATAGGGAAATAAATGTATTTTGCTTCTTCCTCGTTCAGACAGAGGTCGGTCCAAGCTAGATTGGAGATTCAGGGAGTCATAAAGAAGGGAAATATTCGACACAAGTGGGTTTACTTCACTTTTCCTTTCCCCCCCCCCCCCTGTTCTCAGTGTCCATCTGTCGCCTCTGGCAGCTCCTTGACCAGCAATAAAGAAGAGAGGGTGGGGGTGAGAAAAACCCTCACACCATCCACCAAATGGCGACTGGGGAACTGACCGATTCGGAGAAGGCCATCGAGACCATCGTCCAGACCTTCTTCACGTATGCTGGTCAAGAAGGGAAAAGGGGGACGCTGACCACTGGAGAGTTTAAGGAACTGGTCAACACGCAACTCCCCAATCTGATGAAGGTGGGTGTTCAAAGGACGTAGAGAAGGGTGAGATTCAAGGAAGACCAGAAGAGGGGAAATTTCCCCTTGAAAAGCGCCATGAGAGGTCAAAACAGGTTACATTCAAGAGCCATGATCCCACCTTCTTCCTCAGTCTCGAGCAGGAGTTCTCGACTTTTTTAAGCCGGGGGCCGAGGCACGCTCCCTCAGTCAGCTTTGGGGGCTAGACAGCCATTTTGTCATTCCTCAACCACATGGCACTTTCTGGTGGGGCACCCACATGAAATGGTGTCATGGGCCGCATCCAGCTCATGGGCCACAGGTTGAGAACCCCTGGTCTAGAGCCCTTCCTTCCTTCCACATCTTGCAGCCTTCACAACCCCCTGAACCAACCCAAATCAACTCAACTCAACTCAACTCAACCCAACCCAACCCAACCCAACCCAACTCAACCCAACCCAACCACCAACCAACCATCCATCCATCCTTCTCTCCATTTCTTTGCATATCCCTTCCTTCTTTCCCCCTATGTTTCATTTCCAGCTATCTTGGACTTACAAATCCCATCGTCCCCAGCACCTGCCGGTTGGCCACGATAGGTTTTGTCGCCCGATTCTCCAGCCACCCAAACAGCATGCATTGTGCACAAAAAAGAACTCATGCTACAAGAAATCCCAAGGTTTGCAAACAGAATATAAACACGCCGCCACCCTCCATTTTAAACATAATTTTTTTTTCCCCCTGAAGGAAGGTGCAACCCTTCAGGACAACTTAATGAGTTCTAAGTGTTCTCGGTACGCAAACAATGCGGCCTGACTCATGTGCAAGGGAGAAAGGAAAATCTGGAAGGGGATTTTAAAAACCTGGATTGGTATGGAAAAGAGTTTGTAAAAGGAGGCTCCGGCTGGTTGGACAATTTCATAGCAATTCCACACCCCATCATAGCCCTGATGCTCCAAATATTTATTCTAGTTCTTGATCAGCCGAAAATTTCCTCCTCTACCACTACTGCTTAATTGCCTAATGTCTGAAGCACACAAATACTAACTCCCTGGATAAGATTAAAACACCTCTCCGGGTTTCCCAGAACAACCGGCAGCCTGCATATGAAAACTCAGTGGTTAAGACCCTGAACTTGGCAACTGGAAGGTTAGCAGGTCGGCAGTTTGAAACCAAAGTCGGCATGATGGAGTGAGCTCCCGTCTCTGCCCCAGCTCCTGCCAACCTAGCAGTTCTAAAAACTGTTAGGTAGTTTTTGGAAATTGCAAGTAGATAAATAGGGAAAGAAATTGCAAGTAGATAAAGAAATTGCAAGTAGATAAATAGGGAAAGGCAACAGCGTTCCGGCATCTAGCATTCCAGTAAACTGCTCCGTGCAGACCATGGGTGGATGGATGGAGTAGAGAACTTTTGTAAAAGTTGAGGCATGCCTGCCACATGTCTATGGAAATGCCTGCAGACACAGAAAGCGCCGGCTCCCTGGCTGTAAACGGAGGTGAGCACTGAACCCTAGAGTCGGATATGACTGGCTTTCAAGCAAAGGTGACCTTGACCTATTTCAGTGATGGCGAACCATGGCACTCTAGCTGTTTTTGAACTTCAATTCCCAGCAGCCCTGATCAGCAGGAGTTCTGACTTGGGCTTCTGGGAATTGAAGTTCAAGAACACCTGGAGTGCCAAGGTTAGCCATCACGGAGCAGTTCCCTTTGGTCCGGCAACAAAGATAGACTGCTCCTGCCAAAGGAGGTTCAAGGGTATCAGTTCTGCTCTGATGCGCCCTCTCCTCTCTGATTTTTATTTCTAGGATGTCGGAGATCTAGACGAGAAAATGCGGTGTTTGGACGTCAACAACGACCAAGAGTTGAAATTTGGGGAATACTGGCGGCTCATCGGAGAGCTGGCCAAAGAAATGAAGAGGGAGAAAGTGGCGAAAAAGAAATGAAAGATGTATGAAGAGTTGGGGACCCTGCCAGAAAGGAGGGCGAAAATGGGAAAAAATAACATCAACTGGGAGCATGGAGATAAATGGTTTATAAATAAATTGATCACCAGGGTGCAGATCTCAAATTAAAACCATCTTTTGCTCTGAGAGTGTTTTATTATGGGTTTGCTGGGCAGGAATAAGTGGGTGTTTGAAATACATTTAGGCCAGAGTTTTTTCTGCTAAAAGAGAGGAGAAAAACAAGAATTACGAGCCAAAAATAATATATATACAAGGAATATTTCCCAGTTTCCGTTCCTTCGGCGCACTGAGACACACTGTCCAAAAAAAAACAGTCGCCACTGTGAGATTTTGGGTGCTCTTATCCAAGAGAGAGAGAGAGAGAAAATACATTTAATTTACATCTGTCAAGAAAGAACGAAAATATACACACCCTAAAACCCATGGGTTTTGTGCAAAAAAAAAGGTGTATTTACCATTGAAAAATATCCATGCATTTTGCAGAGTTCAAACTGTCCTGTTCCAAAACCCAAGGTTTTCTTGTTTTGGTTTCGGCCAAAAATTCTTCCAGAAATGGTTTCGCAAAAACAAACCGCCCAGCAAAGGGAAAACTTTTCTGAAATGTTGGCAAGCAAATATTTGCGCGCGATGAGGCAAGAATCAGGACGCTGCGGTGGCTCAAGCGGTTAAGAGCTGAACTCGACGACTGGAAGGTCAGAGTTCGATTCCCAAGTACTGCATGATGGAATGAGCTCTCGTCTCTGTCCCAACTCCTGCCAACCTAGCAGTTTGAAAGCAAAAAAAACATTGCAAGTAGATAAATAGGTACTACTTCGGTGGGAAGGTAAACTGTCACATGCCTGCCACATGACCACGGAAACGTTCCATCAACCAGTTTCATCATGCAGAAGTAGATAGCACTGGCTCTTCGGCTTTGAAACAGAGATGAGCACTGAACCCTAGAGTCGGATATGACTGGCTTTCGAGAAAGGGCAACCTTGACATAGGCGAGAATCAGAAATGGTAAACTAGAAGTCTCAAAATCCAGGGGATTTTAATCCTGTCCGAAAACTGAATGGAAAATTGCTATAAATCCTTCCTGATCAGGAGGACTTGGTGGTAAGGTAAAGTGGATGGAACTACTCCAGAACCCATAAGCCACTTATCACAGGAGCATTAAATCTTGTCACTTTAGTACAGGGGTTCCCAACCTTTTCAAGCCGGGGGCCTGGTCATGCTCTCTCAGTCAGCTTCGAGGGCCGGACGGCCATTTTGCCCTGCCTGCACAATGGGAGGTGGCTATTTTGGCCCAACAGCTTCAAAGGTAAGTAAAAGTCCATGCCTCCTTTCTCTAGCTTAATCACAAAGTAGCATGCAATTTACATTTGCACCCAAACTTTCCTTTTCAAAACCACCTACTTGGAGGTAGACTTGCTCTGAACCTGGAGGTTCCGACTAGGAAAGTGCAACTAAGAACCTAGTAGGAACCCTACAGGATCAAATCAAGAATAGACATAGCTCAGCATTTTGTTTTACAACCAGGTCCCTCTAGGCAGTATTCACTGGATGGATGGATGGATGGATGGATGGATGGATGGATGGATGGATGGATGGAGTAGAGAACCTTTGTAAACCACCTTGGAGGAGAAAGAATGATGGATGGATGGACGGACAGATGGATGGATGGAGTAGAGAACTTTTGTAAACCACCTTGGGGGAGAAAGAGGGATGGGTGGATGGATAGATGGATGGATGGAGTAGAGAACCTTTGTAAACCACCTTGGGGGAGAAAGAGGGATGGGAGGGTGGGTAGCTGGATGGATGGATGGATGGATGGAGTAGAGAACCTTTGTAAACCACCTTGGAGGAGAAAGAATGATGGGAGGGTGGGTAGCTGGATGGATGGATGGATGGATGGAGTAGAGAACCTTTGTAAACCACCTTGGGGGAGAAAGAGGGATGGATGGATGGATGGAGTTGAGAACCTTTGTAAACCACCTTGGGGGAGAAAGAGGGATGGATGGAGTTGAGAACCTTTGTAAACCACCTTGGGGGAGAAAGAGGGATGGATGGATGGAGTTGAGAACCTTTGTAAACCACCTTGGGGGAGAAAGAGGGATGGATGGATGGATGGAGTTGAGAACCTTTGTAAACCACCTTGGGAGAGAAAGAGGGATGGATGGAGTTGAGAACCTTTGTAAACCACCTTGGGGGAGAAAGAGGGATGGATGGATGGAGTTGAGAACCTTTGTAACCCACCTTGGGGGAGAAAGAGGGATGGATGGATGGAGTTGAGAACCTTTGTAAACCACCTTGGGGGGAGAAAGAGGGATGGATGGATGGATGGAGTTGAGAACCTTTGTAAACCACCTTGGGAGAGAAAGAGGGATGGATGGAGTTGAGAACCTTTGTAAACCACCTTGGGGGAGAAAGAGGGATGGATGGAGTTGAGAATCTTTGTAAACCACCTTGGGGGAGAAAGAGGGATGGATGGATGGAGTTGAGAACCTTTGTAAACCACCTTGGGGGAGAAAGAGGGATGGATGGAGTAGAAAACCTTTGTAAACCACCTTGGAGGAGAAAGAACGATGGGTGGGTGGGTGGATGGATGGAGTAGAGAACCTTTGTAAACCACCTTGGGGGAGAAAGAGGGATGGATGGATGGATGGATGGAGTAGAGAACCTTTGTAAACCACCTTGGGGGAGAAAGAGGGATGGATGGATGGATGGATGGATGGAGTAGAGAACCTTTGTAAACCACCTTGGGGGAGAAAGAGGGATGGATGGATGGAGTTGAGAACCTTTGTAAACCACCTTTGGGGAGAAAGAGGGATGGATGGAGTAGAAAACCTTTGTATACCACCTTGGAGGAGAAAGAACGATGGGTGGGTGGGTGGATGGATGGAGTAGAGAACCTTTGTAAACCACCTTGGGGGAGAAAGAGGGATGGATGGATGGAGTAGAGAACCTTTGTAAACCACCTTGGGGGAGAAAGAATGATGGGTGGGTGGGTGGGTGGAGGGATGGATGGAGTAGAGAACCTTTGTAAACTACCTTGGAGGAGAAAGAGGGATGGATGGAGTAGAGAACCTTTGTAAACTACCTTGGGGGAGAAAGAGGGTTGGATGGACAGACATGACTACAGATCTTCCCCTCTGGCTCATGAACACTGCTTATTTAGCCACATAAAAGACTAGCCCTCAGAGAAGGAGTTTCCTGTTAGTCCATAAAATGGGTTTAGAGAACCTCCAGGATTAAGAGGAGTGTGACGCTTGTGTGATGAAAGAGATGAGGAAAAAGAGACAGAGAATGAAGGCAAAAGGTGGAGACAAGAGGAGGAGGAGGAAGAAGAGGAGGAAGTGGAAGTGGTAGGAAGAATGGAACAGAGTCTTTCAGAACAGGTTGCAGCTGGCCAGAACCCTGAATCCCAAAATGGCAGGTCCAATCACATCTCCAAAAGCTGGAGCAATGAATGAACATGCTGTTGAGAAACGATAACTGCTACAGAGCAGTTCCTGCCCAGTGATGCCCAGAATGCAACACTGCTGTCCCCTTCAGTGTACGCGTGTGTGCGCGCACACACACACACACAAATTTCCATTACAGATTCAAAAAAGCACAAAGCCCATTGACAATAACACCCATGATGACCACAGTGATGAGAACATTGAACTCAAGCCGGACAGCCTAGAGAGTGAAGTCAGGAAGGCCCTAAATAGCAATGCAAATAACAAAGCAAGTGGAGATGATGGTATCCCAGCTGAATTATTCAAAGCCCTAAAAGACGATGGAATAAAATTATAGCATTCTATATGCCAGCAGATTTGGAAAACACAGCAATGGCCACAGGATTGGAAAAGATCAGTATATGTCTCAATCCCAAAGAAGGCAATGCCAAAGAATGAGCCGTAGCTCCGTCCGTCCCTCCCTTTTTTGGATGATTTTGTAAACTGTAAATTGTTTTTGATTCATTTTACTGTATTGCTACGTAATTTCACATTTTGTATCAGCAAATTTGCATTTTTGTTTTGTAACTTTATAATTATTGCCTTGTAACTTTGTATTATTGTATTTCTTTGTATTACCATATTTTTGTATATTTTTGAATGCTGTGAACCGCTTTGGGTCGTTGCAAAACGAGGAAAGCGGTATATAAAAAGTAAAAATAAATACATTCGAAAATAAATTCAAATGTTCAAATTATCGAACAATTGCGCTCATCCCACATGCTAGCAAGGTCATGCTCAAGATAATACATGATAGACTTCAGCAGCATGTGGAGAGAGGCAGGGGGACTAGAGACCACATTGGCAACATACATTGGATCATGGAGAAAAACAAAGGAACACCAGAAACAAGTCTATTTCTGTTTCATTGACTACACCAAGGCCTTTGATTGTGTGGCTCACAACAAAATGTGGCAAGTAATTAAAGAGATGGGAATACCAGAACATCTTATAGGTCTCATGAGAAATCTGTACAAGAGTCAAGAAGCAACAGTTAGGACAGAATACTGAATGACGGAGTGGTTTGGAATAGGAAAAGGAGTCAGACAAGGGTGCATTTTGTCACCCTGCTTATTCAACTTATATACAGAGCACATAATGCGCAATGCAGGGTTGGACGAATCACAAGTTGGGATCAAAATTGCTGGGAGAAACATCAACAACTTGATATATGCAGATGATACTACCCTAATGGCAGAGAGGAAGACCTAAAAAGCTCCTGCTTAGGTTGAAAGAAGAGAGTGCAAAAGCTGGCTTGAGACTCAACATCAAGAAAACCAAGATAATGGCCGCAGGTCCAATCAGTCCCTGGAGAATAGATGGGGAAGAAGTAGAAGCAGTGACAGATTTTACTTTCTTAGGATCCAAGTTCACTGCAGATGGAGATTGCAGCCATGGAATAAAAAGGGGACTAATTCTTGGGAGACAAGCTATAAGAAATCTGGGGAACATAGTTAAAGGTAGAGACATCACCTTGCAAACAAAAATTCCCATAGTCAAATCAGTGGTATTCCCTGTGGCATGTATGTTTGTGAGAGCTGGACCATAAGGAAAGCTGAGCGTAGAAGAATAGATGCCTTTGAAATGTGGTGTTGGAGGAGAGTTTTGAGAATATATTGGACAGCGAGGAGAACAAAGAGGTCGATCTTAGAAGAAATCAACCCCGACTGCTCCTTAGAAGGTCAAATAGTGAAGATGAAGCTAAAGTAATTTGGTCATCAAATTAGAAGAGAGGATTCACTTGAGAAAGCCTTGATGCTGGGAAAGGTGGAGGGCAAAAGAAGAAGGGAGCGGCCAAAAATGAGATGGCTAGATGGTATTGTAGATGCAATGGGCACAGAGCTGGGTGGGTTGAGGAGGATGGTGGAGGACAGAGGTGCCTGGCGTGCGATGGTCCATGGGGTTGCAAAGGGTCGGAACTGACTGTGCGGCTGAACAACAACAAACACGGGGGACTATTAGAGGTACCCCATTTTTCTTTGTTCTCTCACTGGGCGTGTGTTGAGGTTCGCCGTCGTTGAACATGGGATAAGGAACCCCAATGGGAAAGAGCCAAGGTCAGGATTGCACCACGGAGATGGGCCAAGAGAGTCACCAATGCTACTCATCTCTGTGTCTTGCCTTCCAAGCTGTGACTAAGGAACTGGGAGGCACCGGAGTCTTCCAGCTTGGCCAGACGCCAAGGAGACACCTACATCCAGCATCGCAACCTCCTGGTAGCTCCCTTGGGTGTCTCCCACACACACACAAACACACACATCCCTCCCTGAGATATAAAACAGTGGCAGGAAGCAAGGCACACTCCAGAAGTCACCTTGATTCCTCGGAGCAGGTAGGTCACCCGTCTCCTTCTTTGGGTCTTTCTTGATGGGTACACAGAAAGAGCCTCCTTGAAGACTGGTATTTTTGAACCACAATTGGGCATACACCCTGGACAATGGCCACCTTATGTTGTTGGTTGATCTTCTTTACACTCAGTCAGGCCAAAGGAACTGCAGAATGAACTCACCAAAAGGTGCCTTTGTTTTGACAAGTTTCACGCCGGGCCTAGACATGGAAGAAGAAGAAGTTGCCTCCACCCCAAAAAGAGTATGATGATGGAAAGGTGTGGGGGAATATCGTTTTTTTAAAACCTCCTCCTTGGAAGCTCCGACCTCACCCTCTTCTTGCTCAGTTCCATCATCAAGCTTGGGGACAAGTTCAGGCAACTTCTAAGCATCCAAAACTCCTCGCCCGGGCTGGGAAAAGGGCGTGTAGAGGGGGAAAACATTCCCAAGATTCAGCCGTGGGTTGAGAATTAAAACAGACTCATTTCCCTCCTTCTTCTTATCTCGACAGCTCTAGATCAAACTCCAGCGTTGGATTCGGAGCTGACTGGTGGGACGTCTGACTGGGACTCAAGTAACCAAGCCCTCCATACCACGATTCTGAGTGGGGAATTTGGACAACGCCCCGGACCAACTCATTCAAAGGAACATGGGTTGTCGTTGTTGTAAATGCTGCCGACGGCGAAAGGTCATTTGAACACTATATCTTCTGGGGAAGGGAGAGGAGGCACAGATGGAAACTCTTCCAGAATGGAAGGCCTTTATGTATAGTTATTTAAGGGATGTGTGTTAAGGATGCTATTTTGGGTCAGTCAATGGTTGGGTCTTGGACCGATCTGGGAACAAGCTTAAGCTGGATGTTCTTCACCCAAGATGGACAGCTTGGGCATTTCAGATGATCAGGAACTGGATTGTTTTGGGAGAATGCAGGTCTTGTTTAAGGCCAGTAGTGTAGTGGGACCATGGTTCAAAGGGTCAAAGGACCAGGTCTTCTTAAGAAAGCATCAACCACCCTCTTTGGTCTTCATTGTTTCTTTCCAACTCAGAATCCTCAACTCAGTAAGCCATTCATGTTGGGACTAAGATTATTGAGTTTGGGCCACATCCAGCCCACAGGCTGCAGTTTGAGAATCCCTGCTCTAGAGCACTGGTTCCCAACGTGGGGCTCATGCACCACAGGGGGACTTGGATTCCCAGAAGCATAAGTCAGTACATTGGCTGATCAGTGCTTTGGGGAATTGACTTAGGCTTCTGGGAATTGAAGTCCAAAAACCAAAGGTTGGGAAACACTGCTCTAGATGTTGGCCTTTCCAAAGATACCCTTTCTTAAGATTCCAGTTCGGTAGAGATGAATAATTTGGCTTGTGCAACCAGATTTTCAATAATGAAATATTAGGATGCAGTCTACCAGACCAAACCAGTTCTTGGTGGTTTCTTTAGACATTCAGGCTTACGAAGGTTTGCCTAGCAGCTTCGTTCTTGCCTCCTCCAGAAGGGTTTTCCCGTGGCAGGAACACTGAACTGCTCCGGCAAGCAAAATCCCATTGGGAGCGGCTTGTTGTGCGATGCAGGGTGTGTATGTGTATGTGTATGTGTATGTGTATGTGTATGTGTATGTGTATGTGTATGTGTATGTGTATGTGTATGTGTATGTGTATGTGTACGTGTATGGGTATGTGTACGTGTATGGGTATGGGTATGGGTATGGGTATGGGTATGGGTATGGGTATGGGTATGGGTATGGGTATGGGTATGGGTATGGGTATGGGTATGGGTATGGGTATGGGTATGGGTATGGGTATGGGTATGGGTATGGGAGAGATGATCCAGGCAATTTTTCCAGAAGAAGAAGAGAGAGTTGCCAAGATTAGGGTTGAGTCAGAGCTTAGCGCTGTTGATGGCGAGCTCTCGGCTTGGGATAATGGCCAATGAGAAGGAAAGAGGAAAAGATGTTGTAAGGAGAAATCAAGTGGCCATGATTGAAGCCACAAGTGGTATTGTTGTGCTGCAGTTCCCATCATCCCCAGATGATCCCTAGGTGAGGGTTGATGGAAGCTGTTGTTATAAGAAGGTGGATCTTTCATTCTGGAAATCATCAGAGCATCTACCAAGAAGATCCCATCCAAATGCAGTTGGATTGAAAACAGATGTAATAATAATGTGTCTTCAAGTCACTCTTTACTTTTGGTGAACCTTTTTAGGGTTGCCTAGGTTAAACAGAAGTGGTTTCCCATCTTCTGGAGAATATTCAGGGACTCTGCAGGTTGCCCAAGGTTACCCCAAGCTTCCTCTTCCAGGAGTCACAGTGGTGGAATCGAACTCCCAACCTCTGGCTCCACCTAAGCCACCAAGCTATCAAGCCAGACCGACAGGTGGTCCAAAATAATGTGAGCATGCTGTAGGTTGGCCTTTGAGCAAGTATGACATTTGTCAAGTTAAATTGCTCAAGTGGAATGAAGTCTAACCAGGTGAATACCAAGCCTTAACTTGGCTTTCCAAACAGGTTTAGCCTAGTTGGAAAGATGGATGGATGGATGGATGGATGGATGGATGGATGGATGGATCTCAACGAAACCCAACATTTTGTAGAAACCAACTTCTCATCCAAAGGTGGCCTTCACAGTATTTGCAAAGAGATCTCTGTTTCTTTCTCTTTCTTATTTTAAGGGTACATTTTCATGATCTGGTTTTACTCTCTTAAGCATCAACCATAACCCCGTAATTTGTTAATCTTTTCATCAGGTTTGGGGAAATTGGTGGGATTTATCCCCCAGGAATAAGCCTGGCAGCTCTGGAAAGGATTTTTTTAAGGCTGCTGTTCTTTGTGGGCTTACCAAGAAATCCTATAGAACAGAGTGGACTTACTTTCACAGGTTTCCAGTGTCTTTCATGGACTGGGTTCATCAATAGAGTTCACTGGGGCATTCCCACCTCTTCTGGGGACCCTACCGTCAGGATAGAGATGGATCACAACTCCTTGAACCTGGGCCATGCTGGAGGTCCACAGGATTGCCCCACCCCTTTGTTAAAGCAGTCTCACATCTGGACCTACCCCAAAATCACACTTGTCCTACAACTTTGCAGCACAACATCCATTTTATCATCTAGGCACCAGATTTAAGGGCAGGATCGTGGGAATGTGCTGGGAATGATGAAGCAAAAAGTGGGCCTTATTCAGAAGTTGACCTGACAGGGGAGGAAAACCCAGGTGTCTCCTAATGGACTGGGAAACAGGACTGGCAGCATTGACTTTAGCATTCAATGGCCCCAAAGAAGGAGATGTCCACTAAAGAAGCTCTGAAGAAGGCTCAGAGATTATCTAAAAAGATCTGTTATGAAAAGGAAGGGAGATGTTTGATGTGGAGGAAAGGGATGGCCTTCACCGTGGTCCATTTTCCAACTTCCAATGACTCTATGATCTCCACAATGATCTCTTTTGTATTGGTCTAATCTGGACTGTTTTGAGCCTCACCTGTTTAGATGTGAGGATGGGTTTCAACCAGAAGGGATGTCATTTTGGAACTGCTCATCAGAGTTGCTATGCAAGCTGATAACCAAAGTTTCAGGGAGGGTGTAATTGTGTGGGAAGGAGATAGGCTGGTAAAACAGCTTTCTTGACATCTCACACTTCTGGCTCCTGTCTCACATCTTACAACAATTCCATCTCCACTTTCCTCCTTCTCTCTCTCATTCTCCTGTCCTTTCTGTCTCCTACAGGACAGCCAAGAGCTCACTGACGTTGAGCGAGCCATCGAAATTGTAATCAACAACTTCCACTGTTACGCAGTAAAGGGACGCAAAGAATGTATCACCCCTGGTGAGCTGAAAGACCTGGTGGACCAGAGGCTGCCCCACTTAACGAAGGTACAATATAGAAACCAAGCAATTAGGTGGGAGGTACAGCCCAGTAAGAAGACAGAGCTCAACATCCAACCCAGTAAGCTCGTGGAAAGGTAGAAATGGATGTTCAACCAAGTGAGATGGTAGGGAGGTAGAGATGGACATCAAATCAAGTGAGATTGTGAGAAGGTAGAGATGGACATCCAACCAAGTAAGTTGGTGAGAAGGTAGATGGACGTCCAACCAAATAAGATGGTGAGAAGGTAGAGATAGACATCCAACCAAGTGAGGTGGGAGGTCCAGACCAGTAAGATGGTGGGAAGACAGAGCTCGACATCCAACCAAGTAAGATGGTGAGAAGGTAGAAATAGACATCCAACCAAGTGAGATGTTGAGAAGGTAGAGATAGACATCCAACCAAGTAAGATGGTGAGAAGGTAGAGATAGATGCCCAACCTAGTAAGATGGTAGGAAGATAGAGCTGGTTCTCATCTGAATCAAAAGATAGACAACCATTGGGCTTATAGACGACTCTCTTTTTCTCAACATAGGGTGTCGGGACAATGGAAGAGAAAATTGAGTGTCTCGGTGACAACGACGAGTCTAAGCTACAGTTTGGCGAGTACTGGGATATCATGGGGGACGCAGCCAAGGGTTGTCGGGTCCCCGGAAATAAGAAGTAGCGAATAGTTGGAAAAGATCAGAACCAGAAGGCCTCTACAAACCAAGCAAAGAGACTGTCCATTGTGCGATATATCAATGTATTTTCAACACAGTGTTATCTGTTGAAGAGTGTATTTCCCTCTCCACCAGTTTTTGGAAACCTCAAAATCTAGAGCCGATCTCCATTGCTTCAAGTCAAGGATCTTTTCATTTCCAACTCATTTTTCCTCCCACTCTTCAGGTTTTGCGCTAGAAACGGCCCTGTTTCAAGCCTTCTGGAGTCATAGGATTCTGGGTTCCTGATCACTCAATTCAAGAACCTTAACTGGGAGAGGGTTTGGCCAGATTATTTATCGAGTTGTAAAATGGTATTTGGGCCAACCGGCTTAGAGTATGCCATGGTTTTCTTTGATATTTCTCCACCATCTAGAATTTAAAACTTTTAAAAAGATTTTTTTAAATATCCTTCTGTTCTAGATCATCTAAGCCTTGGACCTAGAACCTATTTAGTAATTTTTTCATTTTAAAAAAAAAGTCAAATCCCAGAAGCATAAACCAATCTCCCTCAAATGCTGGAATTGTTAAATAATAATATTATATGTATGTATTTAATGAAAATCGTAAGATTCATCAAAAGTTTCTCTAATTTGGGATTTTTTTTAAAAAAAAACATCTCTCTTGTTGGCTTTGTTACTCTTTCCTATAATGTTGAGTCAATTTGTTGTGGCTTTTCCCACTTGAGAAGCTGTTTCCACTGGCCTCGTTCAAAGCCTGTGGGGTTCGAGGAGCAGAAATCAAACCTGCTCCTACTTTTTTGTCTCCCAGATTCACAAAACGAAGCACAGTGGCATCGGGAAGTGGAACCAGCGTTCATAAACCAGTGGGGGGGAAACCACAAACAGGGGTTGGTTGAGTAGTTAGGAATAAATAGGATCATTTTTGGGATGACACTCAAGAGAGAATGGCTCCACAGTTACGTACGGACGCTTGTTGGAAAGCTAAACTCAATGCTCAGCTCTTGAATCCATTAACCTGTTGAATTCCCACCCACCCCCACTCTTCTGGCTTGGGTCTACCCTGCCCCCAAAGACTCCACCTTCTAATTCCCAGTTCAAGATATAGGGTTGCTGAATGAAGCCTTGTTTCATTTCTTTGTCAACCTGCCCAGATCCAACATATTTTCAGAAGAAAGCTTCTGAGATACATCAAAAGGGCTAACTGGTGGATGCATGGAAGACCCACCATTGGATCTTCTAAGCCCTGGACCACTAGACCTCTTGTGTTGAGGTCCTTTGAGGTAGAGTTCAAGGCAACCGCTGTTATGGGGTGGGATTGTCCAGCATCCATCCCCTCTCACTGGAAGGAAGTTGTGTCTCCTAATCAGGAATTTAGATCCAGTTGGGTTCTTGACTTTGAAAACAAGTGGGAGATGAGTAATGAAGGAGTGTTTGTGTTTAGGGTTTGTCTCTCCAAAGATTCGCCATCATCCAATTTCATCTGCCGGAGCGCTAGCCACAAATCGTTTCAAGGAAAACCCAGGGGTCAAATGCACAAAATGTCACCTAATCACCTGCATTTAAGGACACAGGATCCGTCCCTTTCCATCCCACCTGGCGGATGGGTGGTGTCTATTGTTCCACCACTCATACTACTTGCTACCATTTTGGAAAGTTTTTTAATGAATCAATGCAATAATAAAAAAATGAGAAAAAATAATTGAGTTTTGTTGCCTCTCCTTGTTTGTGATGTGGGACCGGTACCAAAGGATTGGTCCCAAAAGGTTTCAACTCTGACCTATGATGGGGTCGCCTCAGGCGGCAGGAGGTGGGAAGGGGTTGGAACAGCAAAACGGCCCATAATGAGGGGGAAAACAAAGAGTTTGTTATTTGTCATTAGAACTCTGCACTTGCTCAGAAGGCAAACCAATGCCATTGCCTGGTTTTCCCCAGCCTGTGGTTCACTCTTGTTTTCAACAGTGTGCAACTAGATAGGTACGCCCTTCCCTCCTCTGCTTATTATAGTCTTTAACGTTTGGCCGGCAGAGCCGAAGGTTGCAGGTTCAAATCCTGACCTCTCCAGTTGGTCTGAAACAATAGAGAAGCATTTCCAGGACAAGGCCAGATAAGCATAAATCAGCATCTCCAGTTTTCTGAAAAATCCTCTTTTGTTGTGAGGGTGGAAACTCTGCACATGCTCTAAGGTACTTTGCCCCTAAGAAAGAACACTGACTTCTTTCTCCTTCATGTTTGTCCTCCTGCCGAATGCAAATGTAATATTTCGTCATGGGTTTTCCTGTGTTTTTCTCAGCCACTATGGGAACTGGTAAATAAATATTACACGGCCGGGGTGCGGCAAGATTTTAATTAGGCAGACGAAGAATGTGTTGTGGATGAGAGGAGACGAAACCTCTCCAGGTGTCTGCCTTAAGTTGGGGGAACATGATTTCAGGAGTCCACCTAGTTGGAGATACTCAGCGTCAGCCTTACTGCATCCCAGATTCAGTATTCTCTTGGGCCATGTGTAGATAAATAGTGAATATAAATTGATTTATATAGATTATAATTTGTAATGTAAATAAAAAATAAACTAGTTCCTTTTCAAAAGGAATTAGTTACCATTACAATTGTGCAAGCGTTAACTGTAACTTTCCGGTTCTACATTTTGCAAAAGTAACTAAAAGTACAACTTCTAGTTGGTTTTTAAAAGTTTATATTTAGCAACCTGCCTTACAGCAGAGTATCTCAACCTCAATCTGTATGGATTCAAGCACCAATATATGCATATATTATGCTATAGTTGATCTTGTTGATAAAAATCTCTTTTTCCTTCAAAACCTATTTGGCTGTTTCATTTATGCTTAAAGAAACTTAAGAACTGATCACTTTTTAGAGAGTTTTTCAAGTGACAATACCCCAAAACGTGCACGATGACAAAGAATGATAAAGGGTCAATAGCAACAAAGTAAATTCCAAATCCCTTGGACCAGGGGTTCCTAAATTTTTTGCATTGCAGGCCAGTCATGTGGTTCCTCCCGCCATAAAACACATCTGCAGCTTTCGTAAATGCGTTTACGACAGCCACGGATGCATTTATGGCAGTGTTTACGCATGTGGAGGTGAATTTTACTTCTGCTCCCGGTAGCGGCAAGGGAGGCGTGGACCAGATGATTTGGTCCCATGGGCCAGGTTCGGCCCACAGGCTGTAGTTTGGCCACCCCTTCCTTATACGGTACCCAACAACCAATTGATTCGCCATCATCGTTCTTCCATTTGGCAACCGAGCATGATTCCACAAGATACTTCTTCCAATGTAACCGAAATATTTGTCTTCCCCGAAAGATGATGTGAAAAAAAGGAAGGCGAGCCAGTCCAGGAGAGAAAAAGAAAGAAGAATTTGCAGGTTGGAAAGACTACTAGCTCATCAAGGCTTGTTGCATGATCATCTTAAGATTTCTCTGAGTTTCTGGTTGCATATCTGAGTGTTTAGATCACGCCCATCTCAGGAAAAATTCAGAAGCCAGGAGGACCGGCCCAGTTGCACAAGAAGATCGAGAAGGAGCCGTTCAAAGAAACTTTGCCTGGTCTGCTAAATCAAGCCAATTTAAAAGAACAAAAATTGGGCCGTAGCCAGAGCTAGTCTGATTTGGAGCCGTCCGGCCGAAATCAATGCCAGTGAGTTCCTGCTGGCTAAAAATAAAAGCCCACCCCCCACCCTTTGCACATGATGTAACCGTCCGTCTTTGGAGAAGATTGGGGTGGCTCTAACGAGGCAGAGGCGCATTCTTGACTAATGACGAGGAAATGGTTTGGCGATGGGAGGAGGCAACAATTAGCCTGCGGAACGTCCTGCCACAGGATGGAAGGCGAGGCCAAGGTTTAGGAGGCCTCCAGATAGCGAATTGATGGGACAGAAGCAATAGGAATAAGAATAATGAAATCATTGGTTATCATTTAAATCAGAGGTTCCCAACCCCTCCAAGGGCATTCTAGAAACAAAATGGCTACCTCCTTTGAAGCTGTTGGGACAAAATGGCCACCCCCCCATCATGCAGGCAGGGCAAAATGGCCCCCCAGCCCTCCAAGTTGACTGAGAGAGCATGACCCGGGCCCCAGTTTTAAAAAGTTGGGGACCCCTGATTTAAGTAGAACTGGGATGTGTTTCACCAGAGCAAAGCTGGGTCTACCACTGTCAAACACAGCCTCAATACATAGATGTGCCTCAAAGAGACCCAGGCTGGTTGAATGGAATGCCTCCTATGCTTCAGGTTCCCAAACTAGTCTAAACTAAAAGTTGTCTACATGTTATCAATTGGGGGGGGGAATATTCCATGAAAAAGAGGATCATCATCATCATCATCAAAAAGCAGAGGAAGCTGGGTCTACCATTCTCTAATGCAGCATCAATGTTGACCCTGTATGTGCCTCAAACAGACCCAGGTAGGTTGAGTGGGGTGAAAAGCCCTCTAATCTTGACATTCCCAATCCATTCCAAACCAAAACCTACCTACATGTTACCAAGGGGGTGTCTTCGTGAGAAAGAGGCTAGTCACGACTAGACACTGGAGCACACAGAACGCTGTTTACTTTCCCACTGAAGTGGTCCTTATTTATCTATTTGCAATTTCTTGCTTTCGAACTGCTAGGTTGGCAGGAGCTGGGACAAAGGCGGGAGCTCATTCCGTCCTGCAGTACTCGGGAATCAAACTGCTGAGCTTCCTGCCTTCCAGTCAGCGTCTTAGCCACTTGAGCCACTGCAGTCCCTTTAACATGCCAAAAAAAAAAGCCCAAAAAGCTTTATGGTTATGTTTTTAAAGAGTATACATCCCTGTGGTCCTGCCATCCCCAGAGACAAAGGTTGGCAGAGACGAATTGGAGGCTTGCCTACTGAAATTCACTTAGGAGTCACCAACACTTGACACACACAAAATTGTACACCTTAATCCCTGAGCCATAAAACTGCCCTCCACTTGAATCTCCACACTGTGAAACATGAAATCTGATTTTTAAAAGGTCTTATAGCGAGTTAGACACCAGCAGGAGCACTCTGTTCGATCCACCGTGCAACTGTGGAAATTGCACAACTGGATTCGCACAATTAGCCAAGCGCTCACCACAGGCCGAGTGTGCAGTTACCCAAATAACTAAATATGCTTTGGCCAACCCTTCCTTGTGCCGGCAGTTAATTCCTGACATCCTCCTTGCCTATCAGTTTTATTCCGCATAAATATTTGCAAACAGTAGTTTATTCCATCAGTTAAAACTCTGACATGTTTTATTTAAGAGTGGATTTTGGGGGGGACTTTTTGCTTCTGGGTAGCTTGATGGTATCGTCTCCTTTCTCACCACCTAGTCTTTAAATAATAGTAGGGGTTTCCCACTTTGGTAGAAGAAGTTTTCTCCTCCTGATCTGAAGCCCCTGGACAAATAGATGCTGAATAAATAAAGTGATGGTGATACTTGATGCTGCTTTAAAAAAAAGACAGACCCATTTATCTTGATGGGGGCTGCCATTCTCCACCCAGAATGGGTAGGGGATAATCGCATTCTGGACGGAAAATTGAATTTGTTCACTTTGTGCGTCACTGAGAGATGTTCTCGGCAAGCACAAGAGAGACGGAGAAACTACTATGCACACCAGTCCATCTCGTATAAACTACACAAAATTTCTGCCGCCTCCAAAAGGTGCTCCCAGTTCCAAAAAGCTTTTCTGTCGCTCCAAATTTGAATCAAAAGTTTTCTGAAACAATCAGAGTTCTGTAATTTTCCCCCTTGTGAAAAGTTTTTAAAGAACTACAGCTTCAAGCCCACAAGAAAGGAGTACTTTAGAAATGCCGTACTAGGGGCTTAGCCCTCACAACATGCAAGTTCCCTGCTGTCTTGGAGAGGGACGTGGAAGGAATTTTCTCAAAGAATATGAGGTCTGTGATCTCACTGAGGAATCTCCTTTCTTACCCTCCGAATATGGCCAATCGTATCTCTCCGACAGTGTATGTGTGCGATTGTTTGGACTGGCCCAAAATTATAGCAATTGCAACTAACCGTAGACCTAATCTGTAGTCTTCTTTCACATCTAAGGTAAAGGTAACCCTTGTTTGGAAACCAGTCGTATCCAACTCAAGGGTTCAGTGCTGATCTCTGTTTATAGCCAAAGCGCCAGCGTTTCCATGGACATGTGGCAGTGCATGCCTAGAAACCGCTGTTTACATTCCCACCGAAGTGGTACCTATTTATCTACTTGCAATTTTTTGCTTTCGTTGCTAGGTTGGCAAGAGCTGGGACAGAGACGGGCGCTCATTCCATCATGCGGCACTTGGGTTTTGAACTGCTGACCTTCCGCCTACCAGTCAGAGTCTTAACCACTTGAGCCACATGTCTAGGCCAGACTTTAAACTGCCAAAACGAAGCCACTTTCTTGGCTTTGTCGTTAGCCAGCATCAAATCGTCATCGGTGCCTGTTTCAGGAGTAAACAGCAGACCAGCAAATGAGCCGGATTCTGTGTCTCTCCACATTCACATAACGTGGCGTTGTCCGCCAGCTTGAGCATTGTGGTCATACATTGAGGGACTCTAACCCTCAGCCTATTCAGGGTCCTCCAAGTGACATAAGGAAGGTTGAGTTCACAGAAAGAGCTTCCTCGAAGATTATGGTACATTTTTCAACCACAATCGGGCATCCCCCCAGGCAACAGCAAGCTTGTTGTGTCGGCTAATCTTTCTCACACTAGGCCAAGTGAAAGGAACTGGTTGAACTGAGTCCCTATGAACCAAGATAAGAGAGAGAGTGCCTAGATTTTACAGAGAGAGCGAGACAGCACTCTGTTTCCATAACTGCAAAACAAAAGGCATTATGACTGTTTAAAATGAACCCATTTATTTAGCGAGCATCACAATTCGCTTCTTCAAAGGCACGGGCCACAATCTCTGTGTTAAACTTAACCATAAGAGATTCCACTGCTTGTAAGAGCGGTGAAAACAATCCAGTTCTTTCATATCATTTCAATGAATTACTTCTTTTATTTTTGGATTTCCTCCAGACCCCACAAGAGCGTGACTGTTGGAACGGATGGATGGTGACCTCTGTGAAGCCTAGAAAGATCAATTATACCCTGGAGAATTAAACTGCTAGACACTAGAGGCGATACCAAGGCTGATACAACTAAGCGTTTCTTACATCACCCCAATATATTGCCTGGATAAATAGTATCCCATCTCGGGGCACTTCCCGTCATCTATATTTAGGAAGAGGCTCAGAAGAAAGGCATTTATTTCAACAACAGAGAGTCTGATTAAGTTTGGATCATGGCCAAGGTGTGTTACCTTTTGGTGACCAGTTGCTACCAGACACACCTTCTGAGTGATGGCATACCTAGAAGCATAGAGACTTGATGTGTCCGTGATGCCGCATTGTGACTCAGGGCAAAACAATACAGAAGAGTCCCATCTGTTTCACAATCAGATATTTAAACTTATGACAGATGCGATGTCGAATTGGCAAATTGTCGGACTAATGCATGAGCAATCTTTGCTCTGGTTCAAAAGCTGCTCGGGACAGATATTGGGAAATTGCATGTTAAAAAGTAAACAGTTACTATCGTAGCTCTAAGCGGCATCTCCCAAGTCATTAGTTACTATTATTGCTACCATTTTTTGGTAAGGTGCCACAAGATTCTCTATTGTAAAGTTACATTACCATAGATTTTAACTGCTTTATGGGTGAAGACCGAAAGCGAAATCCAAGATGGAGGGTACACAGTTACCCTCCCACAAGAGCGACTGAAGCAAAAGAACACTCCTCACTGGGTTCCAAACAATCCCACTAATTCAAAATCACTGTTGCCTTGGGTGTTCTGATTGGCTACCAACTGGAGGCATCAGAACGCTATTAGATGAAAAGTTTCCTGGGTGATTTGACGTCCAAAGAGTGAAAGAAAGGCTAAACAAAAGAAGGAAACACAAAACTTTCACAGATCCCTTTTGTATATGAATTGTTCGTGTTTTAGATGTTCTCTCTCTTTGTGTCCCCCCTTTTGCTAGGATGCTATAGGCTCAGCCCTGTGAATAGTTACTATGTAAAAAAAATCTTATTTGATTCACAAAACAATTTCTCCTTTTAGGGCAGCATATGGAGAATGGGTGCCCGTCTACATAACACTCAATTGTAGCAACTACTATTTCCAGCTACTGGAATACTGGCTTGGGTTGATGGAACTTGTAATCATTTCCTTGAATTCCACAGCAGATATTAAATGCAACCAAGAATTTGTGGGTAAGCTAGGTCCTTAAAGTCCACGGTTATTCAACAGCTGTCCCATGCTGGCTGAAAGTGGCAATTTAAGGCCATAAGATCTGCGTGTTACAGTCACAAAAGCCATCTTTGACAATTCATTGAGTGCCTCTAAAATGTGTACCTAGACCTACATTTCCCATCTGCCTGCCAAATGGGAACAGAGGATCGGAGCTGTGGTGTGAAAGGGATTTGAGTTGGGGGAAAGGCAGTATAAAGGATAAAGGAAACACCCTGGTTCACCACGTGAAAGCCAGTCAGATGCCTTCACGATGGAAATCAGCAAGGACAAGAAAATCAACCCCTGTGTTTTTGGGTTCCATTGACTGCTTCCTCTCAGAGGCAAGATCCTGGGTCAAAACAGACAGTGGGTTGCATTCCACTTGGGTGCTCAGTGGCTTCATTTTGGAGGCCTTTCACACCAGTGTATAACACAGGCGATTATCTGTATTGCTCGCAAGATGAAGGACTGGAAGAGCACCAAGGATTCTTTGATTTCAGCAATCAGATTCCTAAGTCTTTCTCATGCTAGAGCCTCGGGCGAGTTGCAAAGCCTCACCCAAAAGGAAAACACCCCACAAAAACCTGAGTGCCATTGCCTCTCTCGAAACAAGCCAGGATCATTCCCCTTTAAAAAGGAAGTCCAAGGCCATCCTCGTGACTCAGGTGCTCGGTAAACGCAAGCAGTGGGAGGCTCCATATTTCTCCCCCCTCTATAACTTTATTAGTGCCAAACCAGGAGGAGCTAGAAAAGGCAAAGACGGACGGGTGCAGACACATTCAACAGGCTGATCACACACGCAACAGACGGCCACAACTATGCACGGTAAGGAGAAAGAGAGACACACACACTGGGCCACGTCTGTGTGCCTTTGATGACCAGATCAGTGGGAAGAGGTTACCCTTTCCAGAGGAACCGGGCTGGAAAATGCAGAGGGTTTTCTTTTTCAATGTTAAGATCAAGACCCAGGAGCAAAGCCTAGGATTTTCCCGGCAGGGAGACGTGCCCTTAACGTGTCCAGACAAATAGAATGCTCAACGGCCTCCACTGTTAAGATGATGAGCCAGAGGGTGGAGGTAGATGTGGGACCCTATAGAAATGTGACGGGAGAAGATTAAGAATCCCAAGTAAATGCTTACAGAAGGACTATTGTGGCTTTTGTGGGACTTCTTGATTGGATGGTTGTTCCAAATATGGAACAAATCCAACACTTGGGTGGTCTACGCAATGTTTAACTAGACCTTCTCCACTCCAATGCTGCATGTTGGTGCAACCCACCACGGACAACAGAAGGCACACATTCTGCTGCTTTCACAATTCAGGTCTTGTGCACAATTCCAATTCACTCGTGGGGTTCGATTGGACTCTTAGAACTCTGACGTGCTTTGTGAGAATCCCACCACAGCCTTGGATGTTCACCCACCATCCATGGATTGTGGTAGGATCTTCTACCCTTCATGTCGTGTTCCCATGAACAGATGCGTTAAGCCAGACAGTGTGTTTGGGGCAGGAGAAATGGCACCTTAAACCCAGTCCAATACAAGCCTGCTAAATCCTTTTGGAGCA
Organism: Bradypodion pumilum; assembly: GCA_035047305.1. NCBI lineage: Eukaryota > Metazoa > Chordata > Lepidosauria > Squamata > Chamaeleonidae > Bradypodion > Bradypodion pumilum. Next base: position 6,538,935 of record JAWDJD010000018.1, read on the forward strand.
GAGATGATCTGCTTCCAAAGAAAGGAGTGTAAGAATGACACACCGATTTGGGAATGGAAGGAAGTTGTTGTACCAGACTAGGAGTTGGGAAACACAGGATACAGGTACAGGATCTCAAAGTTTGTGTGTCTATTTGTTTGTGGGTTTGACATATTAATTAACCCTCTCTTCTAAATTCTGCCTATTTGAGATGGAAGCTCTTCAGAAAGGAAAAGAAAGTTCCTTCTGAACCTACAAGTCCCAGACTCCCCTGTTTGGGGACTTGTAGTCCAGAACAAGAGAAAAAAGAGCCATTCTAGATCAATCCTCACTGACTCATCTCTGCCTGTGCCTATACAACACCCATATTATAATTTATAGAACAATTAGTGCTAGGAGACTACAGTTTCTTAGAAGTTATCTTTTTCTTATGGATTTTTTTTGGGGGGAACGGGGACTTTCCAATTGGGTGTTGTCTGGGAGTTGGTTTGGTGTGCATCAGCGAAAGTGTGGGTTTGAGCTCTACATGGGAGAAATCTCTTTTGATCTGAAAAAAGGTTGGATTTTTAGGGCTCATGTCCGCATATTCATGTTACCGACACCGAGAATTTAGTACCAGATTTAGGATATGATAGCCTGGGAGTTAAATTACCAAACTGGGGTGATGGAAATTGCAATCCAACAATCTTTGGCCCTGATATAAGCACAACACCTTCATATCTTTTGAAACTGATGGAAAAAATCAAATTGCACACTGGGGAGAGGTCAAACACTTTATATAATTCCAGGAATATTTTGCTATTAATCAATTGTTTCTGTTTGTCACTCCCAGTAGAACTTAATCGGGTTTGGATCTTTTCCCATAGTGGGTTTGCTTTATGTTTGTTTTCACAGTTTATTATATGTCATTTTTCAATGTATTTCTGTTTGTTTTGTTTTGCTTTGGTTTTTAAAGCTTCTGCCTCTTACTTATTAGTTCATTGATATGCCACAATTCACTGTCACGGTCGGCTCAAGCTCTGTAAAATGCCATGACTGCAATGAAAGAGCAACAGTGTGTGTACATAGCATGAAATAATTTCTTTTACAACCCTGAGACATGAATCGACAGGTGTAAGATGAAAAAGTAAGAAACAACAGACTGGTTGCAAAATAATAATAATAATATGTAATGCCGAAACGTCTCATCATACAGCAACCCTATGCCTCAAAAGAATATATTAAGCTGGAATTCTTTGCCGATTAGCTTTGAATAGAGACAGAAATACAGACGTTGAATTAGAAGAATTAATTGAGGTCTTCTTACCACAGACAAAAGCAAACCCAGTTCTGTCTGACAATCAAAGATGTCGGCTGGCTTTTTAGTAGCAAAATGAATTTGTCAGAAGACTCACAGCTGCTTTGAAGATGCCCGGCTGTTGCTTTTTTGTCATTCTAGGCCTGCTTCTAGCTGAAAAATCCAACTCTGGGATTAGTTGAGTTAAATCAATGCCAGACCCTCTTACTTAGAGGAGGGAGGGGAAGTGCCACATACACAGAATTGGGGGGTGAGAGCCAGTCAGGCGGACATATGAAGAGTTCCTACAAGAACTAGATTAAGGTTTGGTTAAGCAGATTTCCTCCTAACACTTTAAATTCAGTAGATTGCCTTGGCATGTGGAGGTTCTATTGAGTTATTGCAGTGACCTGTGTAGATATAGCCTTCCTCCAAAAAGCATCCCTTCCTTATTTTCCTCCTCCTTTATATAGTGTGGTTGCGGTGGCTTAGTGGTTATGATGCTGAACTTGATGGTTGGAAGGTCGGCAGGTCAGCAGTTTAAAACCCAAGTGCTGAATGCCAGAGTGGGCACCCGTCTCTGTCCCATCTCCTGCCAACCTAGCAGTTCTAAAGCAAGAAATTGCAAGTAGATAAATAGGTACCACATCGGTGAGAAGGTAAACAGCATTCCATGCACTCCGGTATCTAAGCATGCCTGCCACATGTCCACGGAAATGTCTGCAGACACAGACAGCACTGTTTCTTTGGCTATTAACAGAGGTGAGCGCCAAACCCTAGAGTTGGATATGACTGGATTTCAAGCCACGGTGACCTTGGCCATTACCTAGTTGATAAATTACCATCCTCAGATTTTTTTGGGTGGGGATGATGGAGTTGTGAAAAAAGACCAGCGACCTGATGTAGAGAACAATAGAAAAACTATCACCTAATTAGAAGGGGGAAACTGATATCCTGAAGAAACTTAAGAATTTAAATGTGTGATAAAATAGGACCATCTAAACCAGGGATCCCCAAACTACATCCCATGGGCCAAATCTGGCCTGTGGCATCAAATCATCCGGCCGGCCTCTTGCCACCAACCACCACCGCCACCACCTCACTCCTTGTTCCTTTCAGTTGGCTAGGCATGTCCCTGCCAGCATATCCTGGCAGCAGTGGGACCACCAGTCCAGCCCCTCAACAGTCTGAGAGACCATGAACCGGTCCCCGGCTTAAAAAGTTTGGGGACCCCTGATCTAAACCAACCCGGAGCATCACAGGTTGAATTATGTGTCAATGCACAAGCAAAAGCTTATTCTTGACAGCCTGGAGACTATTACACTATGTCATAGGTGTGCTCCCCCTAATTTTAATAGTTTGTGGTATATGGAATATGGCTGCTTGTTTGAAACAAAACAGAACCCCAGAATGTTCTTGTGTGAGGAAGGAGCCAGGGAAGCTAACTACAGTAAAACCCCTACTTACGTAAAAAGTCCGTTCCATAGGCTTTTGCTTAAATCGGGTTTTTATGTAACTCGAAGCAAACCCATAGGGAAAAAAATATTTTTTTATGTAACCCAAGGCTGTTTGTCCTCAGGGTTGTCAGGTTAGTTAGCTGCCACCTGACAATCAGCATTAAGTCGCTGGCAGTATGGTCTACTCCAGTGGTGCCCAAACTTTTTTTTGTGGGCAGGTCCCGCCCTTGACACGCAGTTACGGGGGCCGGAGGTGGGATGTTCCCGCTGCTGACAGGTTTGTTTGCGCTTTGTCCCGGCTGCTCCGAGCAGCCTCTGGCTCGGTCCCGTCACCCCTGCAGCCTTTGCCAAAGCCGATAGCCGCATTGTGGACATTTTCAGAGCCTCCTATTTCAAAATCCGTGGCGCTGGAAGGGTAAATCTGACACGCTATGGTGACATCATCCCAGGCATGCCAGGGTGCTCTCCTAGCGCTTGCTGATGTCAGGCAGTGGGGGCGGGTGGAGAGGCAGTCTGTGGTGAGCCCAGGTACTCACCGTGGGCCGCATTAATGATATGCATGGGCCTAATTGGGCCCGCAGGCTGTAGTTTGGGTACCCCTGGTCTACTCATTTACCATAGCAGGATAACCTGGACAGACCCTCAAATTTGCCCACTGTGGCCAAATTGAACAAATGCTGGGATGGAAAGCATATTGTACCTGCTTCTCACAAAGGAGATTGATGACAACATGAAATCTGGACCATCTGAGCCTGTTATTATCTGACAAATGATAATGGACATTTTGGCCATTCCGAGTGAGGGAATAAAGCACTGCCCTTACTCCAAGTTGGCTTGATGTTGCCATCACATAGCCAAATCTGCCTGGCTATAGGAGGCAGTGTACAGTAGTAGTTTCATGACAGCTGCATGGACCCCTCATGGCTTTGCCCATAGCCAGAAAGACTCGTCATACAACTTTTCTACCTCAAGATTGTGCCCTAGCAGCTACCAACAGGATCAAAATGACTCAGAAACATCTCCAAAAAGTATCGGAGACGCCGTATACCTGAAGTCATAATGGTCCTGTAGAAAATGGGTGCAATTACACCCTTTTCCACAGATGGGGAAAACTTTTTTCAAACACAAAAATGCAAAGCTGAGCTTGGTTGAACTCAGTTTTTTGCAGAGCCAGTTTTGGAGCTCATCCATCTATAAATCCCACCTAACTTTCCGCCATAAGCATTCCAAGTTTTCTCCTTTTTTATTAATGGCTAAAGTCACAAGCTGGGCTGATGCTTTTGTCGAGAACATTCCCTTTCCAGAGCTGGGACGGGCAAATGGGAATGGCTTTTCTGTGGTTGGGCAAGAATTTCGGCACCTGTCAGGATGGGTGCGTCTCGAATGCCTACGCTTTCCTGCCACGATACGTTGCAGACCCACACACTGGGAGAGCATTCCAGGTCAGCCCTCGCTTAAAGCAAAATGGGGGATTCCTAACAAAGGTGGAGTTGGCCCTGGGATAATTGAGAAAGCAGCTTCGTAAGGTCAACCCACAAGAAGACACGCAAAAGACACCGTTCTTCCGGTATTTCTTTCAGTCTTTGTCTCGGTAAGAGGGAATCTCCAGAAACTGATGGCAAAGGTAATAAAGAGAGAATTGCAATAAGCATTTCTAGAAAGTTTTGCACCATTACAAGCTCTTCCGCAGAGTCTCACGACAAGAAGACCAAGATCTGAGCCACTTATTGGCAATGAGGTGGACAGGCACAAACACAGCTATGGCCAACTGACCGGGTCCAATTCCCCAGATCTGCAATTTTGGAAATGCAAATTCAATGCACCCTTGAGCTGACCCAGAACAGGATTTTCGCAGCGGACCCAGAGAGTTAAACCAGTTGCAGCTCAACAGCACAGCTATGGACAAAACTGAATTGCCCTTGCACCGTAGGCTTCAAGTTTTAAAGTTCAGGGTCCAGCTTTTTGAGCAAAGGCGCAGTTAGCAAACTCTCAAACCCAACGAACAGGTTATTTGCAACTGGGCAAACAAAATGCAGTTTCTAGTGGCTACACATGCCTTTTGGCTGTGCATAATTCACACACACAAGCCACGCACAAAATGTACAACTCGTTGTGTGGTGTGCTCACATCTCCACTCCGAACGGTGAGCAAAAGTGACGCGATAGGTACGGTTATTTTTACCCAGAATCGGAAATTTGGCCAGGAAAAGGCTGAATCAAACAATGGGACCAACTTCCGAACTTTTATCCTGCGCTATTTCCCCCTGGATGATGTTGCTTCCTGTTAACATAAACCTCCCCTGAAAAAGATAAAACTCTGCCTTGTGGAGCCTTCATTTTTCAGATGGCTGGGCCGATTTTCTTCTGGTTCCCGTCGCCAGAGGCCAATCTGGATTATTTTTAACCCACCTTCAAAGTTAAGAAGCAAGAAGAGAACAGAAGCTGAGACGAACTGGGTATCACCAGGTATATATGTTGTGCTCCTTTTAAAAATATTTTACCATCTTTCCCCCAGAGTAACAGACGGCACGGGGCTTCGGGGAATATATGTCACAAACTGGACCCTGATGATCTAAACCCCATAGCCTTCAGGGCCCCATCTCCTTCCTAAAGGAGACCAAGGAGGGGATCAGATGTTGAAGTCGCTCATTCCAGAAGTGACCATAACAAGATTCAGCACAAATCTATGATTCCTCTCCATCTTCCTGGAAGATTCGATTGGGGTCATCATTTAGGGAAAGAATTAAGGGGATTCGTAATTTGCGTCTCTTGCCCCAGTCTTGCAGCTGGTCTGTCACACATGGCTCAGGTAGGATCCAAATTTAGGGATGTTCCTTGTCCTGGGACCACAGTGCCCATAATCCCCAGAACCAGCATGACTCCAGACAACATTAGACTCCAACTATGGGGGGAATCTTTTTTTCTGAGACAAAGGCATCAAGAAATTGAGATGATTGATTGATTGATTGATTCATTCATTCATTGATGAGAAGGAGGAGGAGGAGAAGATTTTATTCCTATTATCACCTGCCATTGAGCTTTCTGGGAAACAAAGTCCAATTCCAGAAAGACGACACATCTTCTTTGAGATGAGGTGTGGGGAAATTGCTTACAATTTCATGAAATTAATTTATTTAAACCGGATTACATGACCACAGGGATTTCTGGGTTAGTTGGTTTGTTGGCTTATTTCAGGGAGATTGGGAAGCCTGGCCTTCACACGCCCACGGCACGCAACGCAAACAGAAAAAAGTAGATAAATAAACGCTTGAAGCAAGTCGAGGCAATCCTACCATCGCGGGCAAAAGTAATTCCACCTAAGGTGACCTCCACCATTTTGTCTCATCAGCAAACTCATCTGCCAGCTCTGGTTTTCCAGACATCCAGGTAGCTTCCACGCCTAGTCCCAGTTCAGCAGGACGGGGCAGAAAGCATGCTAGACAAAAGGGAGGTTTCTATGCGCTATGTTCTTTTTTAAAAATATAAATCAGCCAGGAATGTTATCACACACAAGAAAAGTCAGGCGATAATTATGGCTTTAGCATTTGTTGAGCGTTCCACCACTTCTTCTTCTTCTTCTTCTGCAATAAGTTACATATTTTTCCTCATAGCTCTCGCCTAGGAGGAAAGGACATTCCAAAGAGATAATTACTGTTAATTGGCTCTCTTTGCTGGAGTGGCAGATTTGATGACCTAGGTCAGGAGGAGGACGGACGGGGTATTGGAAAAGAGGTTATCCTCAAAGATGATGGACGGTGCATTATCAACATCAGCCTGTAGGGGATGCTATAGTAAAAGTCATCCTTGCTCGAAAACCAGTCGTATCCAACTCTAGGGTTCAGTGCCCATCTCTGTTTATAGCCAAACACTGTCTGCATATACAAACATTTTGCATACATCGCCCAGAGTCCATTGGATAGGGCGGTATATAAATCTTAAATAAATAAATTTCCGTGGACATGCAGCAGGCATGACTAGACAGCATGGAATGCTGTTGCCTTGCCACCAAAGTGGTCCCTATTTATCCATGTACAATGTCTTGCTTTCAAACTGCTAGGTTGGCAGGAGCTAGGACAGAGATGGGCGCTCATTCTGTCATGCAGTACTCAGGTCTCAAACTGCTGACCTGCCAACATTGCGGTCGCCACGCTCGGTGACTTAACCACTAAGCCATCTCAGTGGTTGCTACACACACACACACACACACATAAAAAGATGGATTAAAACCAAAGATGGTGTTCACAGGATGACGTGGGGCAGACTTCTATCCCATAATGCTCAAGGTGGCTGGTCTCAGTTTCAGAAGGACATAGGTGAACCTTGGCACTCCAGATATTCTTGGACTTCAATTCCCAGAAGCCCCCATGAATCCACGCGAATGGGTTTGCTGCGATTCATCTGGCCCACACCGCCCTCATCGCTCCTGGGCATGTACGGGCGCATTTTACTTCCGCTTCCAGGAGCGATGAGGGCAGCGTGGGCCAGATGAATTGCAGTCAACCCATTTATGTGGATTCATGGGGGCTTCTGGGAATTGAAGTCCAAGAACATCTGGAGTACCAAGGTTTGCCATCATGGACATAGGCTGTGGTTATATGTTTAAAAAGTATTTATTAATATGTATTTCTTTTATACCCTACCCTAATTAGTGCAAACATATTGTTGTACTAAAGAATCCGTTGAAGTTGACATGGGTGAAATTGATATAAAAATCAATTATCCCACGATCCACAATCTATCCGGCATTATGTAGCTAAAATGGAGATTATTTTAATCCACCTGCTGGGGGTTGTTTGGTTTGCACTGATTCTTGGGGCAAAATACCTTGATTTTAAATGTGTGGATTCTTGTGTTGGTATCTACTGGATTTCTGCTACTTGACCACAGAAACTCCCAAAAAACTCCAAGCACCCATCGGAAACTCCAGTGAGCAGCAACATCGGTTCCACCTGATCAGTGGAGGCGATCTGTTTAAGCAACATGTCACTTGGAATGATTATTTAAAATGCAAAATTATTTCAAGATAAAACATATCATTACATGGACCAGCGTAAACCCGTGTATTGATATATAACGTAGGCGAACCAGTTTCCACCGAGAACGTGCAAGCCGATTCAAAAGCCGCATGACCTGAAATCAGGTTTGGAAAAAGCCTTTTTAAAACAGTGTAACCACAGACAGAAACAGTTAAAACAAAAGAAGTGGGAAAGCAAAAGGGAAAAAATACCATCTCTCGGGAAATCATCCTCGCCTCTTCCTTCCCACCCTGTTCCTATAACATCTGTTTTGGCCAAAATTTCAGAATAACACATTACGGTTAGCAATGGTTATTTTTTGCTTTATTAGGAGGATGAACAAACAGATGCATCTAGTCTTCTAACAATGACTTTTTGACATTGTTATATAAGTGGGTTTGTGAGTAATCTGTTACCTGGGAGCAATTATTTATGGGGACCTAAAACAACAGTTTTAGTGATAGTGATAATTACTACTGCTCTACTATGTTTGCCAAAGGGGACCCAAGATGGCATTGTGAGAAAGATAGCTTGGAAACCACCTTTTAAAAAAAGAAATTCGCTTCTCTTGGTTCCAGTGTTTGAAAATGAATCCTTCGTTCTTCCTTGTTACTATGTTGGATAACAAATCACCGTATTTTGCTTCTCGTTCCTTTGATGTTGTTAATCAAAACACAATTTCGTGAGATTCTCCTTTCCTGGACAAGTATCTGCATTTGAGCTAACTCTGTCCTCTATCATCCCAGAGTAAGGTCAACCTTGCTCGAAAGCCAGTCGTATCCGACTGTAGGGTTCAGTGCTCATCTGTTTATAGCCAAAAAGCCAGCACTGTCTACGTCTGTAGACGTTTCCATGAACATGTGGCAGGCATGCCTCAATGGAACACTGTCTACCTTCCCTATTTATCTACTTGCAATTTCTTGTTTTTGAACTGCTAAGGTTGGCAGGAGCTGGGACAGAGACGGGCGCTCATTCTGTTGTGCAGTACTCAGGAATCGAACTCCAATCTTCCCGTCGCCGAGTTCAGCGTCTTAACCACTTGATCCCTCGTCCCAGTGTGCAGGACGCGTAATAATGGACTGAAACTACAGGAAAGCCAGATAAAGGCTGAATATTAGGAAAAGCCTCTTGACTTTTAGAGCAGTACAAGAGTGGAACCCACTTCCTTGAGAGGTGGTGAGCGCTGCAACACTGGAAGCATTCAGTAGAGAACTGGGCAACCATATCTATCAGATCTGCTTTGATTCGGATTCCTGCACTGAGCATGGGGTTGGTCTCGATGACCTAAAAAAACCCTTCCAACTGAAGTAATTCTACGTTTCTACAACGGATTCAATGGAACTTATACAAGTCTTGGTTTCAAGTGGTTCAGTAGATCTGATTTAGACTATATGTTGGTTTTAGGTCATAGACAGACACATAAAGTACATGAACGTTACGTGCGTCCCCCTCTTTTCCCAAAGCAGCAGGTGCATTGCATTGTCATGAACTAGAACGGGATGCCAATCTGTGACTTCTCCTTCTGTTCTTCCCCACAGGTGCCAAAGGAGCAAAGGGCGGTGACTGCATGGGTGGGGATCCATCAGAGTTGGAGTGGGCCATCCAGACGCTGGTGAAGAACTATGACAAGTACGCCGGGAGGGGCGGTTGTTGCTGTTGTTGCAAGAGACGGCGCGGCATCAGCAAGAAAGATTTCCGGAAGATGCTGAGCCACGAGCTCAACCACATGCTCACGGTGAGTTGGCAGGAGAGAGCGTCACCCAAGAGCTGCTGTTGACTAAGTTGGATTATGGGCTATCCATCAATCTTGAGTAATGTCTACATCAGCAAGGATACCTGGAAGTATTCTAGTAAAGCAAAATGTTGGGATGCAAATGTGTCTGTGGTTGAATATGCGAGTGGCTCACTGGCAGCAAGCATCTTTCCCATCTGGATGATTTTAATTTTTGTTGTTGTTCAGTCGCACAGTTGAGTCCGACCCTTTGTGTTCTCATGAACCATTGCATGCCAGGCACCCCTGTCCTCCACCATCCTCCCATTCCCTACCAGTTGTGTGCTCATTGCGTCAACAATACCATCTAGCCATCTCATTCTCTGCCGCCCTCTTCTTCTTTTGATCTTTCCCTGCATCAAGGCTTTCTCAAGTGAGTCCTCTCTTCTCATTTGATGTCCAAAGTACTTTAGCTTCATCTTCACTATTTGACCTTCCAAGGAGCTGTCGGGGTTGATTTCTTCTAAGATTGACCTATTCGTTCTCCTCGCTGTCCAGGGGACTCTCAAAACTCTCCTCCAACACCACATTTCAAAGGCATCTAGTCTTCTGCGCTCAGCTTTCCTAATGGTCCAGCTCTCACAACCATACATTTACTGTCGGGAATACCATTGCTTTGGCTATGCAGACTTTGGTTTGCAAGGTGATGTCTCAACTTTTGACTATGTTCCCCAGGTTTCTCATAGCTTGTCTCCCAAGAATCAGTCACCTTTTTATTTCATGGCTGCAATCTCCATCTGCAGTGAACTTGGATCCAAAGAATGTAAAGTCTGTCACTGTTTCTACTTCTTCCCCATCTATTCTCCAGGGACTGATGGAGTCCTGTTGCCATTATCTTGGTTTTCTTGATGTTGAGTCTCAAGCCAGCTTTTGCACTCTCTACTTTCAACCTAAGCAGGAGCTTCTTTAGGTCTTCCTCACTTTCTGCCATTAAGGTGGTATCAATCATCTGCATATCTCAAGTTGTTGATGATTCTCCCAGCAATTTTTATTTATTTTAGTGTTAATTATCCAGTAGGGAAGAAATGAGCTATGCAAAACTAGACGGATGTTGTAATAGCTAATGTAGACGCTTCCCCTCAAAGGTCAATAGATAAAATGGAGAAACTGGATTTCCACTGCAATCAAACATTAATAAATATATGAGGAAGGAATATGTATGGTGTCTCCACTGACTCGGTGATACGTACCTTGCGTGGACTATAGATGCATGAATGGTAATAATGGAAAGAGAAGCCAAACTTGTTGGCCCATGGGGCGTATTTGTAGTTTTGACAAATTGTCAAGCATGTTGTATAAAGGATGGCTCCAAGAGGGGAGTGTCCATTCACAAATTACTGCTTTGGTGAGAGTAGCCAGCTGATAACACCCACTTCATTGAAAGGCTGACTGGTGAAATTAAAAATTCTGATTCTTGGGAATCTGACCACAAGACAGATTGGGGGGGAGAGGTAACCACATAAACAAAAATCTTTGAGCCTCTGGTGCTGAAAATAACCTTTCCAAACTGTTCCTCTCCTCTCTTGAAAATATTAACGCGCAAAAACAATTTACCGTATATACTCGACTATAAGTTGTCCCGAATATAAGTCGAGGTACCTAATTTGGACCTCTGAAACTAGGAAAATAGAATGACCCGAGTATGTCAGGGGTGGAAAATGCAACAGCTAGTGAGTTTCAATAATTAAAATACATGAAAATATGGTAAAATTAATTAATTAAGACATTTGTGTGGGTATGTTTTTGAGTTTTTATGGTAGTGTTAGTGCTTTTTTTACTGTATGTTTGAATTTGCACCACTGCGGTTTTGGGACCCTTGGGGTTGTTGACTCGAGTATAAGTCAAGTCCCCTTTTTGGACCTCACTTTGGGGGCTAAAAACTAGACTTTTGAGAATTGATTTAGACTTTTGGGGTTGAAGTCCAAGAACCAAAGGTTGGGAACCATTGATAATCAAATAGCTCAAGAAGGATCTTTTTGTTTGAGACAGCTGTAGTAAGTAAACAGCAATAAACCGACTAGTTCTTAGCCGGGAAGCTATCAGGAATGACAGGAAGGCAATTGTTGCAGTAATGTGCAATAGTTCTAGTGTTATGCAATAGCCAGATGAAGGATTCATCGTACATTAATCCAAGAGGCAAGCCCAACCCATGGGAAAACAACACTCTTGTCGAAAATGTATGCATCCACACAGACATCTCTAAGATGTGCAACAACACTTCTACAGAGCAAAACCAAATAAATTAATTAAATGAAACATGGCAACAGCTGGGAGTGGTTTTGACTTGCTTAGGAGTCAGCTGCGGTGTACAACTAAACAACAATAAACCAGTCAGTCCTTAGATCAGTGATGACTAATTTTGGCACTCCTGCCATTCTTGAACTTCAATTCCCAGAAGCGCTGATCAGCAGGAGTGCTGACTTGGGCTTCTGGTAATTGAAGTCCAAGAACAGCTGGAGTGCCAAGGTTCACCATCACTGTCTTAGATGATAAGACACCACGGGCAAGCAGGTGGAAATTGTCCAATGGTCACAACCATGCGAAATAGTCACAGCAATAAACAATGGTTAAGTTACATGAAAGAGTCAAAGCAGTGTTCAATAATCGGCTAAAGCAGTGTTCCCCAACTTTTGATTTTTGGACTTCAATTCCCAGAAGCCTAAGTCAACACCCTGTAGCACTGATCAGCTAGTGTACTGACTTAGGCTTCTGGGAATTGAAGTCCAAAACCCAAAGGTTATGGAACCCTGGGTTAGGGGACTACTTGTGCATTTATTCTAGAAGGTAACTTAGTATGCAAATAATTTCTGGTGCTTCTCGCTCTTTTTACTCACATTTTCTTTCTCCTCTTTCCACACCATCCTCGCAGGACACGAAGAACAAGCATGCTGCCGACAAGCTGATCTGCGACCTGGATGAAAATCAAGACGGCCTAATTAGTTTCAACGAATATTGGAACCTGATCGGAGGCATCGCCGGCCCAATCTCGTGCCTGATCCGACAACAGGAGGAGAGTGTGAAGTTCACCAAGTAGAAATGTCCAAGGCGCAAGGAAGAATCCCAGGTCCTCGTTTGGCCATCCCATTATCTCTTGTCAACGGCCAACTCCTCACATTTACTGAGCCACCCTCAAGGCCCCTGTTTTTAGGCTCAACTACATGTTACACTCACCCCACAGGTGTGAAATCAAAAACTTCCAGCTGGGTTAATAAATGACAACCCACTTATGGAAATGTGTATTCCCTCTGTATGCTCCTTTTCAAGAGTTGCACTGGGGGACATTGTGTCTGGATAAAGGGAAGAGGTAGGGACACAATCCGTGTAGGTCTATCACTCTACCATCACCTGTACGTCTATGCAGTAAAATCTGCAATCAGATCTCCATTCTCAAGCAAATCTCTGGTCCTTGTTGCTGTAAAATGATTAAAGAACCAAGTTTGTCTCATTTGTGTTTCTATTCCTGTCGGTAGGGTGGGATTTTGGGATTTTCTGCATCACAAATGCTATAGTTCTTCATTCTAATTTACAGACACCTTGCAAATGTATCGGTGTGGCTCATCTGCGAACTAAAACTTAAACTAGAAAGCTTTAAACTTTAAAGCTAAGCCTGGCCTAATTCTCCTGCTTAGAAAACTCTCAGCTAGCACTGAAGAAGGAAACGTTTTACTTCTGCTTCCGGGAGTGATGAGGGCATTGTGGGCCGGATAAATTGGCATCAGGGGCTGGATCTGGCCCCCGGGCCATAGTTTGGGCATCCCTGGTCTCATTTGTCCCTTTCTTCAAGGCATATCACAGGTGTTCATATCATAGATCAGTGATGGCAAACCTTGGCGCGTCAGGTGTTTTTGAACTCCAGTTCCCAGAAGCCTGATCAGCAGGGGTGCAGACTTGGGCTTCTGGGAATTTAGGTTTAAGAACAGCTGGAGTGCTAATGTTTGCCATCACTGTAATAGGTGTTCAGGAGTTTGTAAGCTGCCTGTATAGCAGACAGAACTCCCAGAATGAAGAAAGGTGGTACTTGTAGTCCATAAAATCTGAAAATCCCATAAGGTAAAGGTTAAGGTCTCCCTTGCTTGAACACTAGTCATATCTGACTGTAGGGGGCAATGCTCACTTCCGTTTACAGCCAACGAGCCATTGTTGTCTGCATCTGCAGACATTTCTGTGTTCATGTGGCAGGCATGACTAGACACCAAAGTGCATAGATATAAGGCTACTCTGGATGAGATACCATATATACTCGAGTATAAGTCGGGGTTTTTTAGCCCCCAAAATGAGGTCCAAAAATGGGACTCGGCTTATACCCGCATCAATGTAAACACTCAAAAACATAACCACACAAATGTCTAAATACGACTGGCTTTCGAGCAAGGGAAACCTTACCTTAACGTCCAATTGATCCCAATCCCATGTGGGTGAATATAAAGTTCTCCACGCTCACCGATAGGGGGCAGCATAGAGTCTCTCTACTCTTCCTAATTGGCCACCACCCAATTCCTGCAGTGAGCATCAATAACCCCCAGGGGGCAGGAGAATACAATAAATGGCATTACTACACACAAAAAACCAACAACAAATCCCAGACTTTAAAATGGCTTCCAGTATTTAAAAAAAGAATCTTAAAATGAGAGCTGGCACCAACAAATGAGGAAGGAATTTAATATACTGTTAACCAATCCCCAAATCTTCACATTTGTGGGAACGGAGAGCTGTTGCACTCAGTGACGAGGAAAAGCTTCAGAGGAACTCTGCATATGCCCAGAGGCTGCCCTGTGACTACAATGACAGAGTGAAAACATGAAACCCCCCAAAACATTAAGTAGGATGTTTCTATATCTGACACGTGGCAAGGGAACCAATTACACATTACAGCATTGTTCAGCACCAAAATACAGTAATACCCCGCATAACGTTAACACTTGGTCCCACAAGCTTTAACATTACGCGGTTTTTAACGTTGTGCGATACAGTACTGTACATGTACAGTACTGTATATGTACTTCCCACCGGACGGCCGAGCTGGGGAGGGAGCACGGCGGCAGCGGTGGCAGAGGTTTTGAGGCCTCCACAACTTAACGTTGTGCGGTGCAAATTTCCCCTCAGATTTCTTGACGTTGTGCAGTTTTAACGTGCGGCGCACATGTTAAGCAGGGCATTACTGTAGCTCTCTTTTAAGCAGCACTGACTGAATACCAAAGCCAAAGTTAGTACAAGGAACAATGCCATCAGGAAACTCACACACTATAAATGGGGAGCTCAACCATCCACGCTGCTGACAGGATGCCTCAAAACCTACACCAGATGAGAAAATATATTGATCAGGAGAGAAGTAGCAATGGATGCCAAGAGAACTAAGCAAGAGAAGGACCCTCAACACCCTCTGAACGGAGGGCATTTGTCCCACCTGATGGGCTGTGGTCCAGCCAACCACCTCTTCAGTTCTCCAGCTAATAAAAAGCAGAGGGAAAGAGAAGACGCCATGGGTTGGCCTTTGAGAGGAACTGGTGTGTGTGTATGTTGTGGGTGATCTCACCGCCTTGGCACACTGAAAGGGTTGAGTCATCGGCTCGAGAGAAAGGAGATGGACTAAACCAACCCAGTGTCCAGATAGAGGAAGCTGGAATTTCCTCAACACCCACAGCTTTTAAAGGCATGGCAGGCCTGGAATTATTGATCCATGTCATATAAAGCCATGGCTAGGCAATCTGTATGCCAACGAAAGAAAAGCCTGTCATTTATATGCTAATAAATGTTTTTGCCAGCCTTCGGGCAGAGCAAGATCAACTCTGACCCATTGCCCTGCCTCTTGGATTGGACATTTCTGACCCATCAACTTGCCTCTTGGATTGGATCACTGAGTATAGAGACGAGCCTGGTCAACTCAGCCCAGGGTTCAAAAACCATACTCTCTTCCAAAAAGAAATCCAAGTCCTATCGTGAAAGAAAGAAAGAATCCACTCCCCGCCCCTCCAAGAAAGACATCTATATCAGGGGTTCTCAACCCATGGGCAGGAACAACGCCATTTCATGTGGCCCCCAGCCCTCCAAGGGCATTTGAGAAACAAAATGACAACTCATTTGAAGCTGTTGGGACAAAATGGCCACCCCCATTATGCAATCAGGCCAAAATGGCCATCTGGCCCTCAAAGCTGACTGAGAGTGTGACCCGGCCCCTGGCTTGAAAAGGTTGGGAACCCCTGATCTATATCCTTATGCGGATTCTAGGATTCTAGGATCGTGTATCGATTATTTACGTTAAATGGATGAGAGGGAAGTATGGTGGGTTAGGAGAAGCCCTTGGCCAATAGGTCTACTCCAGTTGGGATTCACAGCAGGACAGCGGCCTGCAAATTAACAGGTCTTCAAAAGGTGAGAGATGGATAATCCATAACGAGGTTGGTAGACCGAGATGTATCGCGCTTTCAAGAGGACGTGGGCGGTTGAGGGAAAATTAATTCTTAGGTACTGGTGTAAAAATCCTGAGAATCAACTTGACCACTAGTAGGAACCACAGGTCAAATGCTACAACAGAGTTAGTACACTATTCAAAGGTTAAAAAACACAATTTTCCCTCCAGAGACGTCTTTTCTTCAAAGCGCCATGCCGGGGCATCCAATGTGCCAACAAAGCCCATCCTTGTTTCCTTGGGACCCATCACAACTATAAGCCAACTAATTTGCAGCCTGGGAATTTGAGGAAAGGTGGTGTTCAAATAAAGAGACATCATTTACCTCTCAATGGAGCAACTAGGGGTGGGGGGACATGTTGTTTAGTTTGGCCCATGAAAGAGTAAATTAAACAAAAGGTGTGCTCTTTAATGCAGGGTTTTTTTTCCCTTGTGCAAATCTGATCCTTGGGTATCAAGTCCCAGAGTCGAGAAAGGAGGTGACAAAGAAGCTGAGTGACTTTAAAAGGCCAGTGTGATTCAACAGGTAGGCACTCCATCATCCTACTGCGGCTTTATTTTCTCTCTAGTGAAGCAGGCGTGAGGCAGCCAGGATGGGCACACCAATTGTGTGTCTGCGGGTGTGTAAGTTCTGGTTGTGAGTCACCACCTCATGACGCAGCCAGGAAGCCGCACCCTGGCATTAAAAATCTCTGTCTGTCTTTGAGATTAAAAACTTTTAAGAAGTTACAAATCAGACGGGTCCGTTGCTGTAGCAAGGCAGAAATTCAACAGGTGGATTTCTTTTGTGGGGGGGCAACCCAGCCGTTGTATAATCTCCAGCAGGTTAGCCACCCAACAGGGTAGAAATAAAACAGGGAAATCTCTCCAGTCGGATGGAAAGTCAAGAGGCACATTTCCTTCACAAGGCAGAAATCCAACTGGTGAGTTTCTGCAGCAAGGTGGAAATGCAATTGAATCCGCACACTCCCATTAAGCAGAAGAGCTACTGTACCGGTTGAATTTATACCTGCCCAGGACAGAAATGCGATCAGAATGGGAAAAGAAATGATCATCCTAAGAAACCGCTTGCTTAACGTATCAATCTGTAAATGCACAAAATATTCTAGTAACTTTATCTCCAGCAAAGGAAGAGGGAAATAAAAGCAAAATTAAAATGCAACTTTGAAACTGTTCTAAAACCATTTAGGATAAATGCGAGTCATTTGGAAACACAAAGAATCAAACAAGAAACTCTCTGAGAATCATTGTATCTTTAGCAATATTTTTAAATAAGGAACTAGACCGTTTAAAAGGAAAATCATGCCGTACAGTGTTGGGTTAGTTGAAAATCCAGCACTTTGTGGGATGGGTGGAAATGTTGCTTTTTGTCTGTTTTGGTACAACTTAATCCAAGTGTGTATTTTTCTTTTAAAATTTTAATTTTAAAAAATATCTAGATTTTTAAAAAAAAGAATGTGGAAGAAACTGCAAAACACAGATTCATCTCCCAAAGACTAGCACTAAAAAAAAAACTGAATTCTTCAAAGTAGATGGTGTAGATAAGCAAGGGGGAAAATACATAGTTTTAGTTTGTTTCTAAAGAATTTTACAAAATTTAGGTAAAGGTAAAAGTCGCCTTTGCTTGAAAGTCAGCCGTATCCGACTCTAGGGCTCAGTGCTCATCTCTGTTTAGACCCAAAGAGCCAGTGCTGTCTGTGTTTGTAGACATTTCTGTGGACATGTGGCAGGCATGACACGGAATGCTGCTTACCGATTTATCTACTTGCAATGTCTTGCTTTCGAACTGCTAGGTCGACAGGAGCTGAGACAGATGACGGGAGCTCACTCCATTGTGCAGGACTTGGGTCTGGAACAGCTGACCTGCCGACCTGCCAGTGGTCAAGTTCAGTGTCTTAACCACTAAGCCACCACAGTCCCGACAAGAAGCAATTTGCAAAATTTACTAATGACCTAATTGGAAGGATTGTCACAACTTTATGAAACACACATAGATGAAAGATCACCTCAAAAGGTGCAGCTTGTCTAAAGGATTCTGGAATTTACAGATATTTTGCCCCTGAACTGGGAGGTTCTGTTCATTGCTTGACATAACACTAGCTCATAAATCTGCCCTCAGAGTGAATTGATCTGGAATAATTGCAATAACTGAAACTTGACAGCCACTGAAGCATTGGAAAAATCACATATCCTGCTCTCTTAAAGAAGAACACGCACCCTTTTGCTTTAACTAGAAGTAAAAATTAAAGTTTGGGGCGATAGCATAAATAGTTTTGGTTCAGACCCCAAAATCTACAATGCTCAGCAACCCCATAAACCAAGCAGGAAAGAGACAGATTATCTCTGTCTCCTTAAGGTAGCACTTCCCTGATAGACTGCTCGTATTGACGGAGGCTCTATTATCTAGAAAACAACAACGAAGGAGAAGAAATTCAGATTTAACTATAATTTAAAATCAGAACTAGGAAGAAAAAGCTTGCAAAAAAAATTACTTGCAATTAGTTCCTTTTTGCAGCAATGAGGGGAAAAAACTTTGTTCTCTTATGATTTAGACCAGGGGTTTCCAACCTTTCCAAGCCAGGGGCCAGCTCATGCTCTCTCAGTCAGCTTTGAGGGCTGGATAGCCATTTTGCCCTGCCTGCACAATGGCGGTGGCCATTTTGTCCCAACAGCTTCAAAGGGGTGGCCAGTTTGTTTCTCAAATGCCCTTAGGGGGGGCCCACATGAAATGGCACCATGGGTTGGATCTGACCCATGGGCTTTAGGTTGGGAACCCCTGATTAAGATATTAAAAAGAAGGCAATCCATCCATTAATTTAGCTTTTTGAAGTTCCAGCAATTGTTCTGCTTGGCTGTTCTGCCTTGAATTGGCTTCGGCTGAGAAAGTGCGGGATATAAAGTAATTTATTATTATTATTATTATTATTATTATTATTATTATTATTATTATTATTGTTGTTGTTGTTGTTGTTGTTGTTGTTGTTGTTGTTGTTGTTGTTGTTGTTGTTGTTGTTGTTGTTGTTGCTGTTGTTGCTGTTGTTGTTGTTGTTGTTGTTGTTGTTGTTGTTGTTGCTGCTGCTGTTGTTGTTGTTGTTGTTGTTGTTGTTATTGATGGGAGATTGTCTTTTTTTAAATACCAGAGCACAGCAAGGCTTGTAAAATTCTCTCTCTCTCTCTCTTTTTTCCAGAGCAACCAAAAGAAACAATTTTGGTGACTTTCCGATGAGTAAGAGAGCAAAAATTTGCTTTTAAATGCCTTAACTACAACTGCAACTATTTTTGAGGCTTCAGAACTGTGTCTCTAACAAAGCGCGTTTCAAAAAGTAACTTTTTTTTTTTTTTTGGAACAGAAGTTAAAATGAGGCCAGGAAAGCCACCATTAAAAATGCAAACTGATTTCAAAGCCTCCATTAACTTCCCAGATAAGCGAAGCTTCATTAGCAAAGTCAAACATTTAAAAACCTACTGTGCTATTAATTTTACATTGCAACTTTCAATTTTCCCCACTTCTCTTTGTAGCCTGCTTTGAGGATAATTAAATCTACAGCAATTATTATTGTCATTATTACTGCTACTATCGTAACAGGGTTTTCTAGGGTTTTCGGTGTTTCTCTTTTCATGTGGTTGGGTTATTTCAATTTACAAATGGTGGTACATACAAGTGAAACTCGGAAAATTAGAATATCGTGCAAACGTTCATTCATTTTACTTAAAAGGTGAAACAACTATATGAGATAGACTCACTACATGCAAAGCGAGAGATGTCATGCCTTAATTCGTTATAATTGTGATGATCATGTACAGCGTACATGAGATTATGCGATGATTATGGGGTACATGAGATTGGGGGGGTTGGGGTTTTCATAAACTGTAAGCCATAGGCTTGAACTATCTCGCTTTGCATGTAATGGAGTCTATCACATATGTTTGTTTCACCTTTTAAGTTGCATTACTGAACTGAATGAACATTTGTACGATATTCTAATTTTCAGAGTTTCACCTGTATAAGGAAAAGAACCAGGAAGATAAAAGTACAGAAGAAACTGCTAAACTGCTAGTTTGGAAAGGCAGAAAGAAGAGAAGGGTAGAAAGGACGTGTCGGTGATTTGTACCAAAAACTGGATTCATCCGTCTCTCTGAAGAACCAGATCCATCCATCCAGTCTTACCAGTTTACGAACACCTGGCCTGGAGGAAAATCAAGGTGTGTACTTTACGATGAGCAAAGCGATAGGAGAAGGTCCGACTCCACCCTGCGAAAAAATGTCCCAGAGAAGAACTGAATTTGCAGTGTCTGCTTTCTGCTATTCCTCAAGCTTTCTCACGTGCCAATTACCCAGATATGTGTAAGAAAGAGGACCGTGTAAGTGATTAAGAGGCCAAGCTGGATGACTGGAAAGGGCAGCAGGTCAGCAGTTCGAGACTCGAGTGCTGCATGACGGAGCGAGCACCTTCGCCCATCCCAGCTCCTGCCAACCTAACAGTTCAAAAGCAAAAATAAAATAGATAAACAGGTACTGCTTGGGCAGGAAAGGTAACAGCGTTCAGGGCATTTTGGCTTCTAGTCATGCCTGACACATGGCTATGGAAACGTTTGCAGAGGTAGATAGTGTGGATCTTTGGCTGTAGACAGAGCTGAGCACTGACCCCTCGAGCATACCTGTCAAGTTTTGGATTTGGAAATAAGGGAAATTTCCCGGCAAATACGGGATACTTGACAGTGATGCTTATCCTGTGCTGCCCTCCCATGGCAGCAATAGGGCATTGCAGTCTAATTAATAAGGGGTGATGGCGAGAAAGAGGGTAAAATAAGGGGTTTTCCCGGCCAATAAGGGATACTTGACAGCTATGCCCTAGAGTTGGACACAATTGGCTTTCAAGCAAGGGAGACCTTTATCTTTACCTAAGAGAAGACTTACAGTGAGCATCTTGTCATCCCCTGTGACACAATCTCTTCTTCACTTGTTAATCTTCCATATTCCCCTGATGGTGAACCTTGGCACTTCCAGGTGTTCTTGGACTTCACTTCCCAGAAGCCCAAGTTTCTGTGAATCCACACAAATGGCCAGTAAACCCATTCATGTGGATTCACAGAGACTTGGGCTTCTGGGAATTGAAGTCCAAGAACACCTGGAGTGCCAAGGGTCACCATCACTGCCCTAAGGCATGGTGAAGGACACAGTTGCTGACCTTGAGACAAAAATTCAACTACTTGGCATTGTGTGATTTGGAGGGGGGACATCATGTTTCTCATCGTCTCAGGTGGCAAAAGGTCTTGGGACGGCTCTTTCCATGTCCCAACCAAGAGGGTTGCTTCTCACGGGAGAGGTCTCTTTCAACCAGGCCACCACCTCTTTATCAAACAAACCCACCTTAGTTTCCAACTAATAAAAGGTGCAAATATTTCTCAACACACACACACATACCACTTCCTACAGAACACACACGGCGGAGAAAAAACCACCACAAAAACCCTTCCACTGACACACCTGGGGAAACCAACACTAATAATCCAGAAATAAATGCAGGGTGAGAAGAGCAAACATTGTTATCTGGAGTTGACACAGAAGCCAAATCACAAACCAGATCAAGTTCTCTTGTGGCCAAAGGTGAGGACCGGAGGAAGAGGCTGTTGTTAGCGTGAGGGCAGCATTCTTTATTTTGGGCAGGGCAGCTTGAAATCATATTCAAGGATGACATGGGGATTATGGTACTGGTAGTTCATTAAATCTAGAAAGTATTCACCACAGCAAGAAGGAACAGTCGCCTGAAAAGGGAAGGGATTAAAATAGTTTGAGAATTCATCAGATTCCACACCCCATGTAGAACCTGCATAGATGTCAGATCGCATTTTATGGTGGATTACCTCCAATAAGGTCAGTAGCCCGTGTGACCTGTCAGATTATGTAGTCATTTAACCATGCTTAGAGTTTGATGCAGTTACACACCTGGATGGGCAAAAATGAGGCGCTGGTCAAATTAGGGTCCATCAGAAAGAGAAGAAACATTTCCACCCAAAAAAAAAAAAGGGAGGGACTTCATTCTCGGCTCGTACAAAAGCCTCCAGGTAGGTGGTACCTCAAGAGGATGGATTTTCAGAAGATATAAGTGCCACCTCTGGTCAAGCCTTAGAACCATTCTTGGTCTTCTTGAGATCTGGGACTTCTCTCATCTTTCTGGACGGTGAGTGCTTTCTCGAAAATGAACTGTCAAAGTCTTTCCTTGCGAAGCTCTTGAAGAACATCAGATGTTCCTTCTTAGGGCTCTTCTGGAAGAAGCTCCAGAGGAATGTGACAATTCTAGACAAGGGCATCCTTTTCAGTCACTCTTGACCAGCTTAGCAATATAAAGGAG
Organism: Bradypodion pumilum; assembly: GCA_035047305.1. Taxonomy (NCBI): domain Eukaryota; kingdom Metazoa; phylum Chordata; class Lepidosauria; order Squamata; family Chamaeleonidae; genus Bradypodion; species Bradypodion pumilum. Next base: position 6,561,191 of record JAWDJD010000018.1, read on the forward strand.
GGAGAGGTAATATGTGTAACAGAAGACGGGGAACATTTTTTTAGGAGGAACCTTAAATCCAACTAAAGTCAGCATTGTGGGAACTTGACAGATCAATGGTCTAAAATATGCTAAAATAATTTCTTAAGTCCCTATCTGTCTTGGTTGGGTCTTCTGGAAGCTCTTGGTTGGACCAGAAGACTAGAGAAGACTGATGTTATCTATCTATCTATCTATCTATCTATCTATCTATCTATCTATCTATCTATCTATCTATCTATCTGCCTGCCTGCCTGCCTGCCTGCCTGCCTGCCTGCCTGCCTGCCTGCCTACAGTATCTATCTACAGTATCTATCTATCTATCTACAGTATCTATCTATCTACAGAATCTATCTATCTACAGTATCTATCTATCTACAGTATCTATCTATCTATCTACAGTATCTATCTATCTATCTACAGTATCTATCTATCCATCTACAGAATCCATCTATCTATCTCATCTTGGGTGGGGTGGAAATTAAGAGAGAAACCTTGAAACTGTCCAAACAGGTCAAAGAATCTTTGTTGGGATGGAGAAAACTGATGGAGAATTTGGTGCCATGTTTTCCATTCCAACATGTCCTTTGTTTACATATCTCTCTTTGCATTTAAGTTTGGTTCGCCCACAGCCATGTCGACCCCTCTGGAGAAAGCTCTGGCCACCATCGTCATCACCTTCCACAAATACTCCGGGAAGGAAGGCGACAAGTTCAAACTCAACAAAGCGGAGCTGAAGGCGTTGCTGATGAACGAACTGCCGGGATTTAGCAGCGTAAGTTCACGCCACGGCTAGGCAGTCACTCAGCCAGACAGACTGCTGGGGAAAGGCTTGATCTGGGATTGTGGTGGCTCAAGTGGTTAAGATGCTGAACTCGACAACTGGAAGGTCACAGTTCAATTCCTGAGTACTGCATGACGGAGTGAGCTCCCAACTCTGTCTCAGCTCCTGCCATGCACTCCGGTGTTGAGGCATGCCTGCCTCATGTCTGCGGAAACATCTGCAGACGCAGACAGCACTGGCTTTTTGGCTATAAACAGAGATGAGCACTGAACCCTAGAGTCAGATATGACTGGCTTTCGATCAAGGGCAACCTTTACGTTTACTAATCTGCTAGCTCAAGGGATTTGCCAGCAAGGCTTTGCTGAAACAGGGCAGGTGCAAACCACATAGACCGGCAACTCAGACTCAGATCTTGCCCACAGATTTAATGACCCGAGGGTGTTTGCAGTACATGGTTTGGAAAAGATTCCAAATAAGCGATCGGTGGTTTGAAACCTGTTCCGTTTAAGGAAACGGAGCCACTTCCTTGTTGTTTTGTTGCTGAAAATGGGCAAATCGCAGCTGGTGGGTTACCAAAAGGAATACATGCACCTAAGTGGGAGAGAGAGAAAGGCTTCATTGTACATATGCATACAAGCGCTCTGCCTTGCAGGAAAGAGAGGGGAGACAAAAGTCTTTTTATTAAAAAAAAAGGCTGAGATAGACATCAGACATCCCAATACAAAAAAAATCACAATAGGTCAGAACTGGTCTGATCAGGTTTCCTCATCTTGTACCAAGTTCTTCTGCATAACAATTCAGTTCTTCTACTGGCTTCCTGGCACCTACACCTAGACATGGGGAGTGGGCGAAGGGCATTTGTCACCCTTAGTTCACTGCCTTTGATGACCATTTAGATGTCTCAGCTGGTCCAAAATGCGTCTGCCCGTGGGGTGGTGGGGTGCGGGCGCTATGCCCGTACCCCACTCCTACTACGGGAGCTGCATTGGTTACCTGATGTGCCTCCGGGTGCAATTCAAGGTGCTAGTGATGACCTTTAAAGCCGTACATGATAGTGGTCCAGGGTACCTAAGAGACCACATCGCCCCAAGAACATCTGTCCATCCCACTAGAGCAGACCAGAGAGGCTCCTTAAAAACACCATCAGCTAGAGAGACTCGCCTCTCTGTTACCAGAAGCAGGGCCTTTTCGGTCTCGGCTCTGGCCCTGTGGAACCTACTGCCGACCGAGCTCCTTCGCCAGGCAGAGCTAATGCCTTTCAGGAAAGAGCTAAAAACCTGGCTGGCAAAGCTGATGTGGGGCACGGGTAACGTGGTAACCTCCCCTTGCTGGCTGATATAACAAAGGCGGTCGCACTTTTTAGCTATATTTTAATTGGCGGGAGTGGGGTGGGTATTTTTTTTTAAATGGTTTTGAAAGTCTGTAAGGTTAATTTTATGTATGACTGATGTTTTGAGCTGCCCAGAGCCGCTTGTCGAATGGGCGGCAATATAAATTTAACCAAGTAAATAAATAAATAAATAAATTATATGGTGACGCCTCGTCTTCCCAGGGCGGCTTTTATTGTCAAGTCATCTATGTACAGGCTTCCAAATATTTGACGAGGGCCCTAAATATTCATTATTCAGGGGAGGGGAGGGGGTAACAAGTTAAAAGATGCCCACCCAAAAGGAAAACAGGGCAGAGGGAAGGAAATGGCCAATTTGCACGTCACTTCGTAAAATTAAGACGTTTCTTGTCGTTTCTCGTTCTTCTTTTTCTTTTATGCCACCAGAAACAAATGGATCCCACTCAATTCCAGAAGATCATGAGTGATCTGGACGTCAACAAAGATAACCAAGTGGATTTCCAGGAATTCTCCTGCTTTCTGGCTTGTGTCTCCATGGGCTTCGACGAATTCTTCCGGGCCTGCCCCAAACCTCCGCTGCCAAAGAAATAAAACCCCGGGGGAGAAACCGCTCGCCGACAAGGGTCTGGTTTCGATTTGGAAAATAATAATAGAACACAAATAAAAATAGAAGTGTGTTTTAATTAATCCTAGCCTGTCGCCTCTTCTTTTGGGGTTCCCAGGGAAGTTTTTTTTAAAAAAAATGAGATTGTGGTGGCTTAGTGGTTAAGATGCTGAACTTGATGACTGGAAGGTCGGCAAGTCAGCAGTTCGATGGAGTGAGCTCCCGACTCTGTCCCAGCTTCTGCAGTTCGAAAGCAAGAAATTGCAAGTAGATAAATACGTAGGGACCACTTCGGTGGGAAGGTAAACAGCATTCCATGCACTCTGGTGTCGAGGCATGCCTGCCACATGTCCATGGAAACGTCTGCAGGTGCAGATAGCGCTGGCTCTTTGGCTTTGAAACAGAGATGAGCACTGAACACTAGAGCCGGATACAACTGGCTTTCGAGTAAGGGCAACCTTTACCTAGGGCAGTTTTAGAAAGACTCAATAAGGCAGGGGTTGTCAACTTTTTCAAGCCGAGGGCCGGGTCACGCTCCCTCAGACAGCTTCAGGGGCCGGATGGTCATTTTGCCCTGCCTGCCACACATGGCACTTCCAAGTGTGGCAGAAGCGGTGGGGGAGCCACATGTAATGGTGTCATGGGCCGCATCCAGCTCTCAGGCCGGAGGTTGAGAACCCCTGCAATAAGGCATAGACAAATGGATCATTAACAAGGTAATGGGCAGATTGAATCAAGCAACTCAAGTAACATCTCAGAGAAAATCCTCCAAATTAATAAACCCATTAAATCCAGAATCTGGAAACGTAGGTTTGGAGTCTTGGGCCCCTCTGCATCTCCTAGACTCCATCTGGGGATTGTGGGATTTGTAGTCTAAGACGTCTCAAACTTCCAATCCCGTGATCCGAACTGTCCTGAGTGGATCTCTCCCATTATCCCAATCACCATCCCAAAGGATCCCTCATGGCGGACTGAGAATCCATTCCAGGTCTTGGAATAAGTTTGGGAATATTCTGGGATGGAGCAGCTAAGGAGCCCTCTCTAGCCACAGACCTGGGTGGGTCAGAGATGAGATAACCCATCCAGTTTCATCAAGGGCTTGGAGTCTAGACTTTGAGGCGTGTTATGAAAGCTGGCTCCACACCAGAGCACATAGGAGATTCAATGGGCTTCGTCGTCAGAGAAGATTAATTTATTTAAAGAGAGAGAGAGATTGATAGAGCATGAGAGAATTTCAAATATCAAATGTCAGATATTGGCCGGGCAAGTTGTAACACATCGTCTTAAGATCTCTGCTCTCATTCAGCAAACAGAAAGGGGACAGTGGTTACACAGCAACTCATGGATTATGTATTCATAAAAATTGTACTTGGGTAAGTAAGTAAAGGCCGCCCTTGCTTGAAAGCCAGTCATATCCAACTCTAGGGTTCAGTGCTCATCTCTGTTTATAACCAAAGAGCCACCGCTGTTGTGTCTGCAGATGTTTCCGTGGACATGTGGCAAGCATGACTAGACACTGGAGTGCACTTAACGCTGTTTGCCTTCCCACCAAAGTGGTCCCTATTTATCTACTTGCAATTTCTTGCTTTCAAACTGCTACGTTGGCAGAAGCGGGGGCAGAGACGGGAGCTCACCCCGTCATGCGGCACTCAGGTCTCGAACTGCTGATCTTCTAGTTGCTAAGTTCAGCGTCTTAAACACTAAGCCACCACAGTCCATAGGTAAAGGTAGTCAGGGGTAAAAATACACCCCAATATATATTTTCTTATTAATGCAAACTTTTATTATTATTTATTATATACCGGGTGTTAAACAAATCCAGAGAGGAGGAATTAAAATTGAGCATGGGGTTAATTCTTCCTCTCTTTGGTGCAAGGTGGAGAATCCATAGGCATACACTAAAGCTTTTCTCTCTCTCGTACTTTTGGTTCATGTATTCCTTTTGGTATCCTGCAGCCACACGAGCTGCAATTTGCCCATTTTCGGCAACAGTTTCTCTTCCATTATGTAAATACTCTTAATTAACTAAAAATAGGAATTCTTAATAGGAGGAAAGCAAGATGATGACTTAATCTCTCAGGAGAGAATTGAGATGGGAATACACACCATTTGCACTGAAGTTTTTTCCACTTGGGAGTAACCTCTGTATATTTGGTTGGTTTGTTTTTGGTCCGGGTTGGTGCTCATTTGCATGCATGATGGGTGTCAACGCATGGCAGGCCTGCCCGGCAATTTGAACATAGACATCAGCAACTCTCAATAAAAAGCACTCTCTGCATGTATTCCCACACGTCTTTGATTCCCAAGGCATGGGAGAGTAAAATGCCTTGGGAGAAAGAAATCAGCAAATCCAGTTTGCTCGTTTCCACAGACCTACTCCTAGAAATCCCAACCAAAGCCTCCAAACACAAACAGGACAGCCTAGTTTGCCATCACAGGGAGTCACCCTAAGAAGGAAAACTTCTCCAAAGGACTCCCTTTCCTGCTTCTTATGGCTCAGGAGCCGTGCGCACCGGGGTGAGGCTCGAACTTGAGACCTGCTGGAAGCAAGGAGATGTCTGACAGCCAAAAGGCGTTGCGATGCACAGCTGAACTGGAAGAGCAGGCCACCGGTTAGGAGCAGAGGCGCCCGACCGAGCAGTTGGACAGACGTACAGACAAGAGATTACACAGCTGAGTTTCTCTCCCACCTGCTTATCCAGGTGAGTCATTTTGCCTTTTTTTTTTCGTGGGTGGGAGCGATCCTCAACTATCTTTTAAAACTCAGCCATCATCCTTTGTAGCCAGCAGTACAGAGATTGGAACCCAGCTCTCAGAAGAGGCATCTCGGAGACTTATCGGTTGCCTACACCGGCCAATTCCTTCTGCCTGGTCCGTCGGCTGAAGGTGGAGGTGTTGGTGTGGAAGGTAAGTTTAGAAGGTGAGCTGGTGGATGCGAGGTGGAAAGTCTGCCACACGGGTTGCCGAAACAGAAAGCGATGTATCGGGTAACAGCGGCCCAGTGTGATTTTGCTCCTGTCTTGAAAACCAAGTAGGGATGGGATTTGTATATTTCCTGGACCACTACAAAAACCATCATTCTCCATTCTGCTACTCAACTTAGGTAAAGGTGAAGTTTGCCCTTGCTCGGAAGCCAGTTGTGTCCAACTCTAGGGTTCGGTGCTCATTTCCATTTGCAACCACAGAGCCACCGTAGTCTATGTCTGCAGACATTTCCGTGGTCACGTGACAGGCACTGGAGTACATGGAACACTGCTACCTTTCCCGCCCAAACAGTACCTATTGATCTACTTGCACATTCTTGCCTTCGAACTGCTCGGTTGGCAGGAGCTGGTGCGGACAATGGGTGCTCACTCCATCACGCAACGCTCGGGTTTCGAACTGCTGACCAGCCACCCTTCCGGTCGTCAAACTCAGTGTCTCAACCACTAAGCCACACACACAGTACACACATAGCTTGCCTGCAGGAAAAGGCCTTAACTGGAAGGATTTGAGGCTGAGTTGGGCTTAGCTTCCTATTCCTAGGAACGTCCTTTCTAAGCCTGGAACTAGGCTTAGTTAGATTACAAAGCCAGGCCTCCTCCCACCCCCCGCTGCCGCCGCCACATGATCCAAACGTATGTGTCTGCAAAGTGCATGCAAAGGAGGCACGACTCCCAGAATGGAGAATTATGGTACTGGTAGTCCAGAAGAACCCCAAAATAAATTCTTCCTAAAGCCAAGTTCTAATCTTGCTTTTGCACATGATGCCTTTTCTAGGCCCCCGCGATGGATACCCCTCTCGAAGAGGCGCTTGGGGTGATGGTAGACACCTTCCACAAATATTCCGGCAAGGAAGGCGACAAATATAAACTCAACAAGGCCGAGATGAAGGCTCTGCTCCAAAATGAGCTACCCACTTTTGTCAAGGTGAGCTTGCACCACCAGAAATTGTCTTGACATCCAAGGTGGAATTTGGGGGACATATTTGACCCCTTGGATCTAAGCGATCTGTTGCATTTAAAAAGAGCATTTACCAAGCCTTGCTATTTATCACAATTTAAACCATCTTAACTTATACCCCAGGGCCGCGGTGGCTTAGTGGTTAAGATGCTGGACTTGACGACCGGAAGGTCAGCAGGTCAGCAGTTCAAAAACCGAGTGCTGCATGATGGAATGAGCTCCTGTCATCTGTCCCTGTCTCTGGCCAAGCTACCAGTTCAAAAAGCAAGAAATTGCAAGTCGATAAATAGGTACCTCTTTGGCAGGAAAGATAACAATGTCTCGTGCACTCTGGTGCCTAGTCATGCCTGTCACATGTCCACAGAAATGTCTATAAACAGAGATGAGCACCGAACCCTAGAGTCAGATACGGCTGGCTTTTGAGCAACGGAGACTTTTACCTAACTTATATCCCACTGGGCAGTTCCTGGATCCGTCCTACACAAGGAAAATTATTGAGACTTCTTTGACTTGGGGTGTGCTGTCTTTTCTAGGGGAAAATCAACGAAGCCGGGTTGGAGAAACTAATGAAGTCTCTTGATGAAAATGGAGACGAAGAGCTGGATTTCCAAGAATATGCTGTCTTCGTAGTAATCGCTGCTTCTCTTTGCCATGAATTCTTTCTGGAGTGTGCCGATGAGACCAACCGGAAAATATGAGGCCAATGTTTCGGGGGGGGGGGGTCTGGATATCCTTGTGGCTATACCATAATAAAGCTATTTGGATCAAAGTAATTTGAATATTGGAAATATTGGAATTAAACTGGCATGGATTATTCTGCCCTATAATCTACATGGTTTCCGGGGTGGGTGGTGGCAGCTCCAGTTCATAGGCATATGCTCCGGGTTTTAGTCTGAACTTTAAAAAAAAGCTATCCAAGGTTCTGAAACCATTAGGGGGGTGAGGAATGAAGTTGAACAATGGGGAGGTTACCAATGCAACCCACCAAGTCACTTCAGACCGATGGGGGACTTTGTGAATGGTTGTCTTCCAAGAGATCCTATCCTTAGCAAGGTTGTTCTGGTCTTGCTGTGGCTTCCTTTACAGACTCAGAAACTTCTGTAAAATTCGGAGCAAAACCCAGAACAGATACAACCTTCCCCTTAAAATCAGAGCCGCCAGCCACATTCCCCTTTGTGCAGGATCAGAGTCTGACTCTAGAGATTTTTGCCAAAAGGAAAAGTGGTCCCTTGACCCCAAAATCAGCATTAATGCATTAAAAAAAAACCGCACACCCAACATTTGAAGATCAAGGCAGAAGTTTCTGGAAGCTCTTAAAGGCTACCAAAACAGAAGAACACCCCAGCAACTGCAGGAGAGACAAGATGAAGAACAAGGCAAAAGTAAATCTATCTGCCAACGCTTTCAGGGAAAGAGAGACAGATGATGTTATACTGCCGAAGCAAGATCCGGTGTGGGTTGGGATCGGGCGTGACACATCAGGGTGGATCACCCTGATCCTCAAGGCTTGCCAGGACTACCTGGGAGAAGAATGTGTCAGGTTAGAAATGTGTAAGAAGCCGTTTTGGAGAAATCGGAAGGCTGGCTTGATTCTCCTGCATCAATGTGCCAATTGGCTCCATTACGGGATTACAGGGAGATTTTGGTTTGTATGTTTAGGATTGTTTGGTGATGGAGTTGCTTCTGGTGTCTTTCCCATTGTGCTTCTATGGGGCTGTCGCATCTCTGTGCCTTCAAAAATTGGGTGGTTGTTTTTCCCCAGCTAGGGGGAAGCGAGAACAGGTTGTTTTTCCCAGGAGAGGCGGCTATATACTTGATAAACTGCATAAGGGCATGGCCAGTGTTCGATCGGAGGGTGTCGTCGTATAATAGTCTTCTATGGTAATAGAGTAGACCCTACTGCCAGCAATTCAATGCTGAGTTTCTGGTGGTGGTTAACTAACCTGACCACCCTGAGGACTAACAGCCTTGGGTGGAGAAGTCCACAGGGTAGGGTGATGGTCCCCAAGTGGATTAAATCCCACTTGAATCCATCTCGATGAAGGGCAGCAGCTTCATAAATCCTGGGCTGGGGCTGATGTTGAGGACTTTGTGTGTCAAAAGGTCTCAGGACCAGAAAGTAACACACAGAACTGGATCAGTGGTACGGGGTCATACTGCTATACGGAAGTCAGACAAAAGGCCACTGCATTAAATTTACAGGACAGTCTTCATGGCTGATCACTATGGTAAAGGTTTCCCTTGCTCGAAAGCCAGTCGTATCCAACTCTAGGGTGCAGTGCTCATCTCTGTTTCTAAGATGAAGAGCCAGCGCTGTCTGCTTCTGCAGAGGTTTCCGTGGTCATGTGGCAGGCATGACTAGACACCAGAGCGCACGGAATGCGGTTACCTTCCCACCGAAGTGGCCCCTATTTACCTACTTGCAATTTCTTGCTTTCAAACTGCTAGGTTGGCAGGAGCTGGGACAAAGACGGGAGCTCATTTCCGTCCTGCAGTACTCGGGAATCGAGTACTGCTCCTGGTGTCTTTCCAATTGTGCTTCTATGGGGCCAGTCACATCTCAGAGCCTCTGAAAATTGGGTTGTTGCTTTTTCCAGTCAGGGGGTGTTGTTATACTTGGGAGTGGTGTTGCTATACTTGATAAACTGCATAAAGGCATGACCGGTGTTCGATCGGAGGGTGCCGTTGTATAATATCCTTGCTTATATTTATAAGTTGCTGTTGGAAGTGTTGATTTGGGGGAAAGCTATTGATTCAAGATGTGGTGCTGGGGGAGAGATTTCTGACTACAGTGAACTGCCATAAATAAATAAATAAATGAATAAATGAATGAATGAATGAATGAATGAATGAATGAATGAATGAATGAATGAATGAATATATAAGTAGATGCTAAGTCAATTCATGCCTGAACACTCTCTGATAGCAAAATATGGTTAAATTGAAGGTGTTGTGCTTCATGCGTGTCATGAGACTATTTAGAAAAGACAAGCTGGCTAGGAAAAGTGAAAGGCAGCAGGTAAAGAGGAAATGAATTGTGAGACAAACTAACTACATAATGTAACCCACAGCCTTGGTTTTCCAAGACCGAGCAGGGTATTAGGTAAAGGGCATCCTTGCTCGAACGCCAGTCGTATCTGACTCTAGGGTTCAGTGCTCACCTCTGTTTATAGTCAAAGAGCCAGTGATGTCTGTGTCTACAGACATTTCCACGGTCACATCATGCATGCAAATAAGATAACTCCATCGACTCAGGTCTCGAACTGCTGACCTTCCAGCATTCAAGTTCAGCGTCTTAACCACAAAACCACTGCAGTTCCCTTCTAGCCATATTAAATGCCACTAAATTCATAGGGTTGCCATGAAGTTGGAAGCCTTTGATCAGGGTATAACACCATCAAGAAAAAGAGAGAAAATCCACCCCGCTCTTTTACCGCCTGGGGTACTTCAAGAATATCAGGTCACAAACCTATCAGCTGGCCATGCTGGTTAATGACGATGGGTATGTAGTCCACTGCCTCTGGATAGCAGCCAGTTTGGGGAGGACTGATCTTTCTCCCCACCCTTTTCCTTCCTTTGCAGAGCCATCCGTGAACCGAATCTGTAAATGGAGGAACTTAATACTCTCGAGAAAGCCCTGGGGGTTATGGTTTGCACCTTCCAACGCTACTGCCGGAGAGAAGCTGGCAAGCAGACGCTCAGCCCAGGAAGGATGAAGGAACTTCTAGAAAATGAGCTTCCCAGCCTGCAAATGGTAAGGATTTTGGTCTCCCGCCTGCAGTTCTTGAGCATTGGGGTTGCATGTTAAATTCGAAGGGGGCACTAAAATTCCAAGAAAGGTCAACTGGGGTCAGCCCTGGGTTCATGTCCAACTCTGTACTTTAAATTGATAAATCCCAGGCTTCCATTCAAAACATCCAACTGAAATGCAACCTTTGACTTTAAAAATAAATAAAGACAGAAGCAATCTTGCATGGTGCTAACAATTAATCTGATCTGGAGCCTGCGGAGTAATTCTGATGACTGCATTCTAATTTATGGGTTGCTTAACCTTCTCCCAACTCCACCTTTTTGTCTTTCCTTCCATCCCAGTTGCAAATCAAGGGCAAAGTGCTGGAAGAACTCTTGGCCCTACTGGATAAGAACCGGGACAACCGGGTGGATTTCCAAGAGTACATCCGCTTCGTGGCGTCAGCCTGCACTTTCTTCCATGCCTTCTTCGGTGATAGCCCCGGGGTCCCCCCACGGGTGCCGGCTGATAGAGGCAGGAACCAGGACCCATCAGTGCCTGGGGTTTGCTCAGAAGCCATGCACGAAAGCCAGGGGGAAGATGCGGAGGGCTTCGATGCAAGTGAGAAAGACAAGACTGAGAATCCATGATGAAAGAAGACCTCATGCTACCTCCGGCTGTGATCCTATAAACCATATTTCATGGGGGCCACAGAGCCTCTACAATCGGCCATACAGACTGACTTAAATTCTTCTTCTCTTCTGGGGTCTTATGGCCTTCCTCTCTTTTCAGCCCATCCCGGTCCATGGCATGTCCCGGGTTTCAAGGGGAATGTGTTCCAAATTAGTTGTTTGTTGTGCTGTTTCCCAAAATGCTCCTACAAGGTAGTCCTGATCTCAACCAAAAAAATATTAACGCAAAAGGACACAGGGATATCAAGGTTAATATCCCGTTATTATAATTATTGTCCAGAGCTTCAAGGTAACTAATTACAAGTAATGCAGAAAAATTACAAATTCCCCACTGTCTTTATTTGACAGGATAGGGTTGAACTATACATTAGTAAAGGTAAAAGTCTCCCTTGCTCAAAAGCCCGTCATGTCTGACTCTAGGGTTCGGTGCTCATCTCCGTTTATAGCCAAGGAGCTTCTGTGGTCATGTGGCAGATATGACTAGATGTTGGGAGTGCAAAGAACGCTGTTACTTTCCTGCTGAAGTGGTACCTACTTACTTACTTGCAATTTCTTGCTTTCAAACTGCTAGGTTGGTAGGAACTAGGACAGACAGGTGCTCACTTCATCATGCAGCACTCAGGTCTTAAACTGCTGACCTGCCAACCTTCCAGTCATCAAGCTCAGCATCTTAACCACTAAGCCAGCACAGTCCCGAACTATACATTACCTATTATTAGAAGAGGGAATTCCTTAACTGCTGAAGCCATCTCATTACGACTGCTTTTCACATGTCTCCATTGGCAATTTAGCTTGACTGGTCATCGTTAGCTGAGCACAGCTTTCATGGTCAGTCCACCTGTCCTGATGGAAATATTTGCTAGTGGAGGATGATTTTGTAATCCCTGAGAGTCAGAAAGTCCCCAGGTATCGATCCTTTGAACCAGTATATCACAGAGGGCAAGCCACAATAAACTTGATTATAGAGAGAGGTTTGTTGAAGAACGTCTTCAACAAACTATGATAAATGGTTGTGAGTGAGACTCAGTCACGAGACAATGATCACCATGAGTGTCATAGAGACCAGATTCCATCCGACCTTCTTGGCTGAGAAATCTGCCTTGCAAATGAAGCCCACGCTTACATCCTGATGACCAATCACAAAACCCCTTTAAATCTCAGGAGGCGTCCAAAGCTCCTATGGGGTATTGACTGAAGACCCAAAACCAAAGGCTGGGAAACATTTCTCGAAAATCCTTGAAAGGGTCACCAATAAATCAGATTTAACTTGATCGCAAACAGACACCTATAACGCAAAGCTTTTGTTGTTGTTGTTCAGTTGCACAGTCGGGTCCGACCCTTTGTGACCCCATGGACCACCGAAAGCCAGGCTACTCTGTCACCTGCCATTCTCCATAGTCTGCCCTGATCTACCACCGACCATGTCAACGATGCCATCCAGCCACCTCATCCTCTGCCGCTCTCTTCTCCTTTTGCCTTCGATCTCTCCTAGCATCAAGGCCTTCTCAAGTGAGTCCTCTCTTTTCATTTGGTGGCCAAAGTACTTGAGTTTCAGCTCCAGTAATTGTCCTTCTAATGAGCAGTTAGGGTTGATTTCCTTCAGGATGGACTGATTTGTTCTCCTTGCCGTCCAGGGGACTCTCAAGAGTCTCCTCCAGCACCACAGTTCAAAGGTGTCTATTCTTCTATGCTCAGCCTTTATTATGGTCCAGCTCTCACAGCCATGCATTACTACTTTTGTTGGCAGGGTGTATGCAGACAGGGTGATGTCTCTATGCTGCTTAGGTTTGCCATAGCTTGTCTCCCAAGAAGTAAGTGTCTTTTTATGGCTGCAGTTCTCATCTGCAGTGATTTTAGATCCCAAGGAGGTGAAATCTGTCACTGCTTCTACTTCCTCCCCTTCTATTTGCCAGGGAGTAATGGGCCAGATGCCATGATCTGGGGGTGGGGGTGGTTGATGTTGAGTTTCAAGCCAGCTTTTGCACTCTCCTCTTTCACCCTCATCAAGAGGCTCTTTAGGTCTTCTTAACTTTCAGCCATTAGGGTAGCGTCATCTGCATATCTCAGGCAGGCATGGGCTGAGCCACCGGGACAGAGGGATTCATCCCGGTGCACCCTCACCTCTGGCACCCTGGGGTGCAAATAATAATTTTGTTATTATTTTATCCGTCCGGCACGCTTAGAGTTGCCATAATTCCCTCTCACGAAACAGGGACAGAAGTACAAAATAGCCTTTTTAAAAACAAACATAGTATAACGATAGCTATTTTTCCAACCTTGAGTCCGGGACAATCCCGGTTTTCCGGGACATACGGCAACCCTAGGCACGCTGCACTTTAGATTAAGCCATTGCTCCAAGCTTCCTCCTTCAGCTTGGAGCAATGGTATATTCTTAAGTGCTTAGGGCCAGGCGGAGCAAGCGAGGGGCGGCAACCAAGCGGTTCCTGGGGGCAGCCTTCTCCCACATATCTTGGTCACCACCCCTTGCCCCTGTCCAGCACCCTCCCATGGTGCCCAGCACACCCCTGATCTCAGGTTGTGGGCTTTTCTATCCCACCATGCCTGGCTTCATTCCTCTTCCGGACATGGGACGCATTTTTTGGCCTCTCTGTGCCGGACAGCTGGAAAGAATCAGCCCAGGAATTTGGTGCAAGAGGGAGAGAAAAGGAGGAGACCTCAAGTTATGATTTTTCAGAGTCTCGCCCCAACTGAGACTTGCGAAGTGGGTGAATAAATAAGTCACATGGAATTGGAATTTCCCCCTCTGGTTTGGAGGGTGTGTCCTTTGGACGTCGCAAATAAAAGCTCAGCTCGGCTTTGTTGAGCCTCCGGACAAAATCATCCTCTTATTCTGCCATTTGTTCTCCTCCGTGGGTTTCCTGTTGGGTAAGTCCGCTTTATTATTTCTACTAAACAGAAGTCCAAAGGACAGTGACCTTTCCGCAAAAAACGATGCGCTCTCGCTCTCGCTCTCAAACTCCTCTTGGTCGAAAACACTCAAATCCGAGGAAGACCAAAATGCAGCTTAATTTGGAAACTGACCCAAGTTTTGCCATCCAGTGAGAACATCCTGTCCCATCGCTACGATGCAAGCAAAGTTTGTATCCAATATGAGCGCTTAGCCCGTGCTTCCCAAAGTGGGGCCCATGCCCCACAGGAGGGCAATTTGATTTTTAAGTGGTGGCAATTTGAGAATGTTTAGACCAAGTTAATGGTCTTTTAGGCTTCCTCCATGTAAATAGGAGTTTAACTTTTGAATACAGTTAAACCCCAGTTTACGATCGAGGTCCGTTCCCTCAGCCTTCGTTGTAAACTGGAAAAAACTGTAAACTGAAGCATCCATAGGGATGCATTGATATATCTATATCTATATCTATATCTATATCTATATCTATATCTATATCTATATCTATATCTATATCTATATCTATATCTATATCTATATCTATATCTATATCTATATCTATAGATAGATATAGATATAGATATAGATATAGATATAGATATAGATATAGATATAGATATAGATATAGATATAGATATAGATATAGATATAGATATAGATATAGATATAGATATAGATATAGATATAGATATAGATAGATAGATATAGATAGATAGATATAGATAGATAGATAGATATGTTCCAAATTGATCGTTGTAAACCGGAAAAAAATACATTAAAATTCATAAACCAGGACAGCATTTCCATAGGATTTGCCGTTGTAAACTGCGGCAAACTTTAACTGAGGTGTTTGTAAACCAGGGTTTTACTGTAATAAGAATTATATGTCGTAGGGGGGCAGGAATCAGGATTTTAGAGATTCATAGGTGGGGCATGGCCAAAAAAATGTTGGGAACCACTGGTTTAGAGTAAGCAAACCAATCACACTTGTATACTACCCCATAGTACTTAGTGCACTCTCTGGACAGTTCACAAGTTAATTAGCATTTTGCCCCCAACATGCTGGGTACTCATTTTACCGATCTTGGAAGGATTGACGGTTGAGTCAACCTTGATCCCTGGCCAGGATCAAACTCCCAACCTTTTGGTTGCATGACAGCAGTTTAACCACTGTGCCACCAGGGAGTTGCTAAGAACTGTGGTCTGTTTTGGGGCCATCCTCTCCAAATGCCCCAATACAATCTGGGGTGTAATTCAAGAGCAAGGGAAATTGACCGCCTCTATGTGCGTAGATTTCCAACGGATGAAAGGATGGACTGGGCATCTCCTTTGCAAAAATAAAATAAAATAAATCTATTCAAGATGTTTGGGCTCCTGGTGATTTCCAGAAAGGCTTCTTTCTGCGTCTTGGTTGATGCCTTGCCTTTTGCTGAAGACAAGGAGAACGTGGCCTCTGACTATAACATGTAAATTATTTTGAATTCTGCCTGCAATGGGTTACTTATGGGGGAAGAACAATTTAAAACAAAGTATGAGAAAGAAAGAAAAGTGATGTGGGCCAGCCCATGTGGACCGTGGACTTCTATCAAAGTGCGCAACGTCCACAGTTTCTGCATCACTGCAGATCTCTTGAACAGGATAGCTCTCTGGGCCCAACCATCCCATAATACTGCCGAGGAAGCTGAATCAGAGTAGGGGGCCCTCGGCAGAAAGAAGAAGAAAAACTTGGCTTGTTTCAGTGGGGTGAAATGGGTTTGCCTGCAGTCCTACAAACTGACTCGGTCCAATTCAAATAATCTAGGCAAAAAAACCCGCACAACCTTATAGACTTTACCGTCACCTGATGGATTTTAACGGCGCAAGAACAACGGCGCAAGAGATCAAACCTGTGAGCCTTTTAAAGTGCTGCAAAACTCACTCACTTTTTCTGCAAGAGGCTTTTAAGGTGGTTTCCCCTCTTCTTAGAGGAAACACACACATTATCGTGCGGACAAAATTAAATCAGAAGAGTTAAAGGTCAACCTTGCTCGAAAGCCGGTCGCATCTGACTCTAAGATTCAGTGCTCATCTGTTTATAGCCAAAGAGCCAGCGCTGTCTGTGTTTTGCAGACGTTTCCGTGGACACGTGGCAGGCATGACTAAACATGGAACGCCGGTTAACCTTCCCACCAACGTAGTAGCTATTTATCTACTTGCAATTTCTTGCTAGGTTGGTTGGAGCTGGGACAGAGACGGGGCTCGCTCTGTCGTGCATGCACTCCAGTCTCGAAAAGCTGACTTGCCGACCTTCCAGTCGTCAAGTTCAGTGTCTTAACCACTAAGGCACCGCAGTCCTTTCTTTCGGTGGAGGCTCTTGGGAGGTCAAAATCCACTTCTTTGGAAATGCTCGTAACTCTGTCTTCGGTATTCGTGCACACCATGTTTGGGAAGGAAACTGGCCAGCATACAAGAAACTGGGGAGAAGAATGAGAAAGTGTCTCATCCCCCCCCCCCCCCCCCAGTAGCCGTGAATTGTAAAAAGCATGAAGAGCAATCACACGTCTATACCACTCCATAGCACTTAGTGCACCTTCTGGGCAGTTCACAAGTTAATTAGCATTTTAATTTAATTTAATTTAATTTAATTTAATTTAATTTAATTTGATTTGATTTGATTTGATTTGATTTGATTTGATTTAATTTAATTTAATTTAATTTAATTTAATTTAATTTAATTTAATTTAATTTAATTTAATTTAATTTAATTTAATTTAATAGATTTATATACTGGGGACTCATTTGAGCCAACCCCAGAAGGCTGGAAGGCTTTAAGCATTACCCAACCACTTTGTGCAAAATGCAATCCCCCACCCACCCTCTTTGGCAACATCAGTGGAATCGTGACTCAGAATTTCTTCTTCTGCTTCTCCTTCCTCTCCAGCTAACCAGTTGGCTGGAAATAATTTATTTTTTTAAAAAATGTGGAGGCACACATTACCAAATCTCACCAAAACATAAGATCTCTGGCCCTGGATTGCTTTTAGTTGCTACTCCCCCCCCCCCAGTTATCCAGATGTTTCTAGATGAGGTTCCCCCTCCCCAAAAGTTTCTGGATGTTGTATTTCTGCAAACTTTCAGCCAATTCAAAAGAAGAAGAGAGACAGAAATAAATGCTATTTTTGGTCAGGAAACCAAAGAATTAAAATTGCATAACCGTTAACAACAACAAAATCTCTGTTCCCTTCAAAGTCTTGGAGAACTCGTCGATGATTCGCTCATTTGCGACAGAGATTGGTTCATGAAATCCACAGTGGAGTGAATTAAACATATTTATTGAGGAAAAGATAGATAAAGGCCGTTGCACCAAAAGCAATATCTATCTGTGATCATTAGCAATTTGCTGAAGTTTTAGTCTTACGGCGGTAAATTTAGAAGGAAACAGAAATAAAGGCTAATGTGGGAAGAAAACAGTTTTCTCTTTGGATTTACAAGATTTACTCAGAAGAAAAAGTTTTCCTTTCCACCCAGGAGGCAGGTCTTTTCTAAAGCTAACGGCGCTTCATTGCCCATTTGGTAACAAGTCTATTCCAAACACTTTGCACTCCTTTGTGTTCCTATTTAATTCTAGATATATTTTGGATGTGGAGGCCGCGGTGGCTTCGTGGTTAAGAGGCTGAGCTTGACCACCAGAGGGTAGGCAAGTCAGCAGTTCGAGACCCGAGTGCTGCATGGCAGAGTGAGCTCCTGTCATCTGTCCCAATCCCCGTCCTTCTTGTGCCGCCTGCAGATCTCATCTGCCGTTTGAAAAAAAAAATGGCACGCCCCCTCGAGAAGGCCTTGGATGTGATGGTGGCGACTTTCCACAACTACTCCGGCAAACAAGGAGATAAATTCAAACTCAACAAAGCCGAACTGAAGGAACTCCTTACAAAAGAATTGCCCGGATTCATTGGTGTAAGTAAGACAGAGACCTGTCTAGCCCTGCCATAAGTGTTGGGTGATATCTATCTCTCCAAACATTGGCCAAATCCTTCCTCTTCTCCCCCCCCCCCTCTCTCTCTTCCTGACACCCTCGTCTCTCTTTTCAATTCCATTTTCCCCTTCTCTCTTTCTTACACTGTTTTTCTTCCTTATGGTCCTCCCTCGTCTTCTACTCTCTCGTACAAACACCCCCCCCTGCTGCCGAAAATGCGCAAATCGCAGCTCGTGTGGCTGCGGGTTATCAGAAAGAATACATACACCAAAAGTAGGAGAGAGAGAGAGGCTTTATTAAAAGGTATTTTGTGAAAGGGCAAAAGGAGCTTGGAATAGCTTTTTTGATGGATAACGGTAGGATCTATGAATTGGCAGCAGGTTAGACTAAATGGCCTCTACAGTCCTCTCCGTTTCTAAAATGCTGCTTTCTCGCATCTGTGATGTGTTATTCTGAGTGACAGGAAATAGATGCATAAATGTCATTACAGTTGAGTGTTTTAGTGCAAACAAGGAGCTAAGTACTCAGCATGCAATGGGTTATGAGTGTTAATTCTATCTCTAACCAAGCAATAGAAAAATATTCTGTATTCCCTCCTCTAGTGTCACCTCACATGGTTTTTATGTACAGTATTAAGTCGTTCTCGTTGTTCAGGTCTCTTACTCTATTCTACTCTCCTTCTCCTTGCTATTTTTGCCTTACAAGCAAGCGTGTGTATGTTTAAGATCACCGTTTTCTTTGAGCCATATGGCAACTTTTCTGAAAGGAACTTTTACAAAGCAAAGCACATGTTTATCTCTTCTGAAACAAACTGTAAGTAAAGAATGCTTTTGTTATGTTTCTAAAACATCGTGTGGAGTGTGTGTAATGGCTTAGAGAATTGGCAATTCAGACTTGTAAAACTGCTCCGCTTTAGGTAAAGGACGCTCTTGCTTGAAAACCAGTCGTATCTGAGTCTAGGGTTCAGTGCTCAACTTTGTTTAGAGCCAAAGAGTCTGTGTCTGCAGACGTTTCTGCGGACATGTGACAGGCATAACTAAACACACCGGTGTGCAGGGAACGCTGTTTACCTTTCCCACCAAAGTGGTACCTATTGGTCGACTTGCAATTTCTTGCTTTCAAACTGCTCGTTTGACAGGAGCTGGGACAGATGATGGGAGGTCACTCTGTCACGCAGCACTCGGGTCTTGAACTGCTGATCTGCCGGCCCTGTAGTGATCAATTTCAGCATCTTAACCACTCAGCCACCGGAGTGGGACAGTAAATCCAAAGAGAAATCAAGTTAATGTTTTCGCTCCACAGAAAAAGAAAGATGAAGCCGCGTTTGAGAAGATCATGAAGAACCTGGACATCAACCAAGATAACGAGGTGGATTTCCAAGAATATGCCGTCTTTCTGGCCTGCATCGCCATAGCGTGCAATGACTTCTTCGAAGACTGCCCCAACAAGACGCCCCCAACCAAGTGATTCAGGCCTCCCTGAACATCTTCCAGACATGCATATCTTCCACACATATTCCATTATCTTCTCATATTATTTACTCCTTGAAAGTGCCTACCCCATGCTTTCAATCTGAAATCTTCGCATGTATCGAAATAGCCGTTAGCAACAGCAATTACACTTATATACCACCCCATAGCACTTAAGAGCACTCTGAGAAATGTTGAAGAAGAAGAAATAGAAATACTGTACTGCAGTTATTCCCCCCCCCCCCAAGGCAAAGCTGTGTCTCACCAGGAAGCAAAGAAGCTACAGCTTGGTTCCTAAGTTCAGCTAATGCAATATAAATAAAATAAAACAGGAAGATTCGAGTTGTCCCAATTCTTTGCCACTCTTTTATAGCCGCAGAGGAGCCCTCTTTAAGTTTGGATTTGGCAACCTTGCCCCTTGGTCTGCCACACCCAGGTCTGTTTGCCAGGGATGATCTCATGGGAACAGACCGCTCCTTTGTCATCCCTTGCGGCTTTCATGCTGAACCAACACATCCTCTAATTTACATTTAATCTTGGACTGCAATAGGAGATACAATTCCTCCTTACCTGGGCACACCAGTGTTCCTTCCCCATCCTGCAGGTAATCCTTCTTCCCCAGGTACAACACACACCTGAGCATCATCCATCATAGCTAGACCTCTCCAAACTGTCGCTTCTTCGTTAGGGTGACTCCTCCTAATTCATACCCATTTCCAGGCTTTGTTCTTCAAAAAGAAAAAGGGAAAGGTGGATTTTATTTTTAAAAAAAAAATAGGGGGAAATGCCCCATTTTGCCCAGTCCCGCAAACTGCACATACTATGCAAATAGACCCATTTTGCGCATATATATATATATATATATATATATATATATATATATATATATATATATATATATATATATATATATATATATATATATATATATATATATATATATATATATATATATATATATATATATATATAAAGATACACACACACACACACACACACACACACACGGAAGATGCACTTGTGAAGCATGGGGAAAGTTGCGTTTTCAGACAACTCCCATGGTGCTGTCCTTGGCTTGGGCAGAGGCGGATGGAACAATCCTGCTGGCTAGGGGATTTAGGGCTTTGTAGTCAAAACGAAAGGAAGAGAGAGAGAGAAAGACTGTATTCTAAACACTAACTTATCATAGGATCTCTTTTGGGAGTGATTTTAGGGTGTTTCATACACCTAGGGGTAGCCAGATGTTCCCAAGAAAACCTCACCCTTTCTAATCGGACTCTTATCAAGATATACTTCCCTTTTTAATTAAATCATCATTTTCTTTTTCTTTTAGTGTGATTTTTTTGTTTTGTTATTGCAATGCTTGCTTTTCTTTCATCTCCTCCCTGGCTTTATTTTATTTATTTTATTTATATCCCGCTCTTCTGGCATGTGCGCCACCCAGAGCGGCTAACAGCATATACATACAAATACATACAGTCATAAAAACGTCTAAAAACCCAACCCAGACCCTCCCCAACCCCTTAAGACAAGAAGAAAAAAACAGTAGAAAACCAACAGGTAAAACCATACAAAAAATGCATTAAAACAATTACATAAAACATTTGACAGCTCCCAGCAATGGTCTGTAACCTTGGGCAACTTAGACTAGCCAGCGGACCTGGGCCATACCATAGGATGGGTCCCAGACCCGCTGGCACAGCCAGGTCTTGAGTGCTTCCGGAAGGGGAGCAGCTCCGTCTGGAGGCGCATGAGAAGAGGTTCCACAGGGCTGGGGCAGACACAGAAAAGGCTCTTCCTCTGGTCCCAGCCAGATGTGCTACTCTTGTCGAGCCTCTTCGGCTCCACCATCCATCCAAAACGTGGAACTAGTTACTTGCAAATAGTTCCTTGTTTAAATGGCTTACACACACACACACACACACACACACACACCCAGACACCAGAGAGAAAGCCATAACCTGCTAATTCTCCCTTGGTTACTTGCAATTGCAAGCAAGGAATTTGCAACTCATTCCTTTCCTGCCACGATTAGGTCCCTCACTTTGGTGTGCTAGAACACAACTGCCTGTTTTATAACTTAATCATGCTTAGCAACATGTCATTATAAGGGAGTTATTTGTAATTAAGTTGTTGATTATTATTAATTTTGTTTGCAATAAGGCATCCATCACAAACTACAACTAGCTGCTTCCCAAGACCTAGTTAGGGACTTCTTGTTCTGCCGTAACGGAATCCGAATATTGGCGATCCTCATGTTGATCAGCCATGAAGACTGTTCTGAGAATATAATGCCGTGGCCTTTCATCTGCCTTCCGCATCGCAGTGTGACACCCATAGTACCATCGATCCAGTTCTGAGAATCACTTTCTGGTCCTGAGCCCTTTTGGCATGCAAAGTCCTCCTCAGCCCCAGGTCAGGATGGATGAAGCTGCTGCCCTCCTTCCAGATGGATCTAAGTGGGGACCATTGCCCTTCCCCGTGGACTTTGGTACCCAAGGCCGTTAGTCTTCAGGGTGGTCAGGTTAGTTCACCACCGCCTGACACACCACGTTGAGTTGTTGACAGTATGGTCTACTCCAGTGATGGCGAACCTTTTAGAGACCAAGTGCCCAAGCTGCAACCCAAAACAGACTTATTTATCACAAAAGTGCCAATAGGGGAGGAAGGAAATGCTCCCATTGGGCTACTGGGCAGAGGGGTGGGCTGAACTCTGTGCTGGGGGGAGGGAGGAAACGCTCCCATTGGGCAGGGCAAACTCTGTGCTGGAGTGACTGCATGAGTGCCTCCTCTGGCACGCGTGCCATAGGTTCACCACTACTGGTCTACTCTATTACCATAGCAGGATAACCTGGCCAGACACACTAGTTAGGGACAGGGAAGGATAATGTATTCTAAGGAATTCACATTGCAAGGGTAACATCAGAAGAAATCATTTCACTCTGATTTCGGTGTAACTCCAAACCCAGGCAGAACGAAAGACAAACCTGGTGGAAGCCAGAAATAAATCTCTTGCCCCCATTTTGCTGACCTGGGTCACCGAATTGCTAGTTCGAGCCCCGCCGTGGGTGTATAAACAAAGGCTGGGGATTTAAAGGGCGACCCATATAGAAACTAGGCTAATAATGTACCCCGATCTCGTTTGATTGGCATTTATCGCCCTGAGGAAAGCCCTGTTCTGGTATGTTTGCTCTACTTACAACCATAAGGGCTGCTCGCTATTATCTATATAGTTGTTGCCTTGCATTTCGATCTCGCTTTGCCTCCAAGGCATCTCCCTGTTTGTGTCACCCTAACAACCCTGTCAGGTAGACCATGCTAAGAGACCAACCCCAAACTCATCCGTTTGAGTTTTGAGGCCACGCAAAGGCTGAAAGTTCAGATTCCTGACACATACAGCCAAACCTCTACATACAAATCTAATTCGTTCCTTGGGGTTGGTTGTTACTCGAAAAGTTCTTATCTTGAATTTCCCATAGGAGTGCACTGAATGAAATATCCCATTGGATTTTGTATCTCGAAAAAATCTTATTAAAATTCATATCTCGAACTTGATTTTTTTCCCCCCAGAGATTTCCGGAAGTATCTCGAGCTGTTCTTATCTTCAGGTTTGACTGTACAGCATGCCCGTCCTACACAGTTCAATAACCACTATACCACACTGCCAGGGATTTTACGTGGTTTATATCTATTACAATTTTTGCTAACCATCCTGGTTTGACGCAGCCTTTCCTTGGAGGAGGAGATGACAACTTTTTGGCAACTATTATGGTTCAGTGCAGCTTTTCCTCGGAGGAGTAGGTGATGTCCCAGCCTCCAAGGAAAGGTTGCATCAAACCATAATGGTTAGCAGAAATTGTAATAAATATAAACCACACACACAAACACAATGGAAACGTTGTTTTTAGTACTCTCGACACAACATGCCAACCCATGTGGGTGTAAAACGGTATTGCATGTCGGAGTTTGGAAAAGTTTGGGTTGCAATTAGTTGCCTGATGCATTCTGAGATCTGCGCCCCAAAAAAGGGACTTGTCCAAATTCAGGAAAGCTAGATGCTCGGAAAGGTTAGAGTTAGACCACATGCTCAAAGCGCTAAATGGTGTGGCTTTCTTTCCAGAACTGGTGGGGCGACAAAATGAATTGTGTCAAAAATTGGGGTGGGGGGAGGAATCAAAACACACATCTGCAACCTTTGGCACTGAGAAAGGTAAGGAAAGAAAAGGTTTCCCTTGCTTGAAAGCCAGCCGTATCTGACTCTAGGGTGCAGTGCTCATCTCTGTTTCTAAGCCGCTGTCTGCTTCTGCAGATGTTCCCGTGGTCATGTGGCAGGCATGACTAGACACCGGAGCGCACAAGGGGAAAGGAAAAGAGATGATATAGAGGGAAAATGAAAAGGAAAGGTAGGTATATGGAAAGAGGAGAGGAAGTAGGAATATGAAATTGGCAGAGGAAGGAAGGAAGGAAGGAAGGAAGGAAGGAAGGAAGGAAGGAAGGAAGAAAGAAAGAAAGAAAGAAAGAAAGAAAGAAAGAGAGAAAGAGAGAAAGAGGGAAAGGAAAATAAAGAAAAAACAGACGGGGAAGAGAGGGGGAAAGAGAGAGGGAAAGGGAAAGAAAGAGAGGGGGAAGAAAAATAAATAAATAAAAGAAAATCAGGAAGGGAAGAATGAATGAAATTTTGTATCTTCAGGTTTGACTTTACTTCATGCCACACTTGGATTTTTGGACCTATGTATATTTTGTATCTCGGTATTGTTATTGAGTAACTGCTTTCTTTATTGTATTTACTGCACTGCATTTTGATATATTGTATTTTGTATGCTTCCCCCCCTATGTTGTATTTGCCGCTTTGGGTCGAGGAAAGTGGGATATAAATTATAAATAAATTTAATAAATAGAAAGAATGAAAGAAAAGGATGGGGAAAAAAGAAAAGCAGAAAGGAAGGATAGAAAGAGAAAAAAAGAAAAAAATCAAGAAAGAGGGAAAGGATGGGAATCAAAGAAAGACCTAAAGGAAGGAAAGGAGGGAAAGGAAGAAAGAGGTAAATCCAGTTTACAGGCCCCGGGGTGGGGGCAGGTCCTGTGAAGTCATGGAAGTTTTTGGGAGCAAAGAAAGGTGGAGTTTGAACTGGGGGATTGGCTTCCACCTCGCCTCCAACCACCAGCCTCGGGAAAGGGTCCAAGCCTCCTCCTCGCCCTATAAATCTGGGCTGCCCCAGAGTCTCTCCTGCTCCTCTTTGACTTGCTACCTCTCCACCACCAGCAGCCCCTTCTCTCTCTCTCTCTCGTTTACGGTAAGTCTATATTTCATTTTCTTCCACTTCTTTGAATCCCCTTTTTCTATCTCCCAGGCTTTGGCAGAAGAGAGCTTTCTCTCCCCTCTTCCCCTCCTCCAGCCAGATGTGCTGCAGCACAGCAGCCTGGCTCCAGATGTGGCCCATGATGTGCCAGGGAGGGGGAAGGGGTTCCCTTCTCCCAACTGCAAAAAGATCCCCAACTTTAAAGGAATAATTAAATTTAACATAACCCCTAAGGCTTCAAACTTACAAAGTGGGGAGCCTGCCTTCTTGAACTTCGGTTGCAAACTCAAACTCCTAATTTTTTGGGGGTTGCTTATTATTGTGTTTGTAATGTACACTACTTCTGTGATAAAGTTTTATTGTTATGATTTATCTCCTTTGTATTTGATGTTTTATATGACTGTAAGCCACCTTAAGTGGTGCTTGCACCAGAAGGGCGGGGTACAAATGCAAATAAAGGATGATGGGATCTATTTTTTCCCCCAAAAAGCAGGTGCTTCCACTCTCTGGATCCCAGAAGTCACTTCTACTGAACCAAATAGGATTTAATTTCAATTAAGAGAGGCCACACCAGGTTGCATTTCTGAATCGAGCCCTCTGGAATAAAAATGCCCATCCTTTTTCTGTAAAACAACCTCCTTGCAGGGTAGGCCTACCTCACCCATCCCAGGGTGACAAGCAGTGGAAAGATGCTTCCGCCACACCGAGAAACATCCCGTTAAACAGGGAGATGCTCCTTACTTCCCAAGGATGCATAAATTTGAAAAATCCCATCAGCCAGGCACAGGCAGGGGAACATGGGAGATGTAATCTACCCACTCAAAAATAAAATGCGTCATCTCTCATCTTCATCTCCCTACGCACTTTTGATCTTCTTGTTTTACTATTGGGAGGTTTTTATTTTTGCAAACCAGACTTTTCCTGCTCTCTCAACTCCCTCATGCCATCTGGTGGGGAAAATCAGGCAAAATGTGGCACGTGGTGGAATGAAAATTTGCCAAGAGGAAAAGGACTTGAATCCTGACTCAAATAGCACGCTGTTGGGTTGAAGCGCTTGTAAATTTCCATTAACCACCAAGACACTGTTCACCCTAGGCGAACATCCTTGAGTAGGAGCATCCCCTGGCTTGCAAGTGTACAAATGGAAAAAATATTTTAGGGAAGGAGTGGTAGTGTATGGCCCTCCCGGTGTTTGTGGACTCCAGATCTGGCCCACAGCATCATTTCATGAGGCTCCCCACCCCCTCCCAAAGGCATGTGAGAAACAAACTGGCCACCTCTTTAAAGCTGTTGGGACAAAACGACTGCCTCCATTGTGCAGGCAGGGCAAAATGGCCATCTGGCCCTCGAAGCTGAGAGCGTGACCCGCCCACGGCTTGAAAAGGTTGGGAACCCCTGAATTAGAGGTTTGGGTAGGGCTTCCAAAAGCTTCCTGCTCTGCTTGCCGGATGGGCAAAATCCTTTAATAACTGGATTAAAAGGACCCCACCCCTATGATTTGCCGTAAGGATGGGTAGGAATAAAACCCGTGTGGCTGGAAATCTACCTCCTCCACTTTTTTCCCTTCCCCAAATTTCGAGACTAGAAAGATAATCACTGTACTAACTTTTAATTAAGTGCATTTATATCCTACCTTTCTTGCAAAGAATCTGAAGACACAGCATGCAACTCGCCTCTCTCTGTCCCTTTATACAAAGAACAACGGCCCTGGCAGGTAGACCAGACGAAGCCAAATGACGGGCTCATGGTTGCCTGTCTCATTGGGGACTTGAACCCTGAGCTCATGGGTTTCAATCTACTTTAGGCTCTCAAAGAGCTGGACAAGAGGTGGCTTAAAGCACCCAAGAATTTAGTTCTCTTATAATTTTTTAGTGGAAGAGTTCACTCCCAATAAAACTTGTTAAGTCTTCAAAGCGCTACAAGATTCCTGGATATTCGGCTTTTTTTTTTTTTTTGCATTGTTCTTCTGCCGTATCTGAATATTGGTGGTCCTCACGGTGATCAGCCATGACATGAAGACTGTCCTGAGAATATAATGCAAATGGGCTTTCATCTGCCTTCCACATCACAGTGCGACTCCCATAGTACCACTGATCCAGTTCCACAAGTTGCCTTCTGGTTCTGACCCCTTTTGGCACGCAAAGTCCTCATCATCATCCCCAGGCCAGGATAGATGAAGCTGCTGCCCTCCATCAAGATGGATTCAAGTGGGATTTAATCCACTTGTGGGACCATCACCCTTGAATCACTGACAGTATGGTCTACTCTGTTACAATAGCAGGCTATTATACGACGACACCTTCCGATCAAACGCTGGTCATGCCCTTATGCTGCTGCCCTCCATCCAGAGGGAATTCAAGTTGGATTTAAACCACTTGGAGACCATCATCCTTCCCTGTGGACTTCGCCACCCAAGGCCGTTAGTCCTCAGGGCGGCCAGGTAAGTTCACCGCCTCCTGATACTTGGCGTTGAGTCATTGGCAGTATGGTCTACTCCATTACCATAGCAGGATAACCTGGCCAGACATGCTGAATATATTTGAATGGGGAGGGGTTTTAAAGGACTACGAAAACTAGGGAGGCAGACTCGTGCTCCTCGGCTCTTGTTCTAACCATGACACCCCACGTTCTGCCTCAAAATAAAAGCAAGAAGAAATCCGACAGTGGTATGACTACCTGCAAAAGCTCGAGAGGCTGAATCTCAAATATGTTAAGGTGCAAAAATGTATGAAAAGATTCCAGGTATCTGGTCAATTAGGGAAGCCCATGGCACCATTTATTTCCCTGGTTCAAAACTTGTCGTTTTCATTTTAACCGATTTGATTTTTTCCATTTCTTTCTTTCAGATGGCTTGTCCGATGGACCAAGCTATTACCCTCCTGGTGGCCGTTTTCCACAAATACTCTGGGAAAGATGGGGATAAAACATCCCTGAGCAAGAAGGAACTGAAGGAGATGCTCAAGAATGAAATGAACTTTGGATCAGTAAGTTTAAATAATGTAGATGACAACAAAACATAGGGCGGTGTGTTGCAGACAGATTTTCAAATAAAACTCTTTATACAATTGCCATAAATCAACACATACACACGCTTCATAAAATCCCCAACTGCATCTTGCAGGGGTCCCCAACATTTTAAAGCCTGGGGCCGGTTCAAGCCCCCTCACTGTTGAGGGGTCGATTGGTGATCCCGCCGCTGGTGTAGGGGGAGGGGTGGGAGCTTGTGGTGGTCCCACTACCACCAGTGGCATTGGTGGCATGACCACCCAGAGCCCCACCACTCCACCCCGCACGATTTCCCTCTTTACCAGCCTTGAGGCGCTGTATTACTTGGGTGATGGAGGGGTCCAGGCTGTTTGGTGTGTCCCTAATGGCACTCTGTAGAAGGGCAGATGTTGTAAGCCTTACATCTGCCCTGCTAGAGCACCGGCAGGGACATGCCAAGCCAAGCAGAAGGGATAAGGAGTGAGCTGGTGGCAACAAAGGCATGGGCCAGTTTGTTTGGTGCCACAGGCCAGAGCCAGCCCATGGGCCGTAGGTTGAGGATCCCTGCTATAGTGATTCTTCTACAACCTAAGCCCCATGGGCTGCAGCAGGGATTCCCAACCTAAGGCCCCATGGGCTGCACCATTTCATGTGGGTCCCCACCCCTTTGAAGCTGTTGGGACAGAATGGCCACCCCCATCATGCAGGCAGGACAAAATGGCCATCTGGCCCTCAAATCTAACAGAGAGCACAGCCCGGCCCCCAGTTTGAAAAGGTTAGGAACCCCTGCCCTACAGTAAATAAAACCAAATAATTTAAACAGGAGCAAAGGCTTTCTTCTTTGTTCTCCAGGGTTGTCATCAAACGCCCTGCAGTAAAAATGAAATGTTAGGAGAGTTAAAAAAGCACATTTCTTGCTCTTAGTTTGCTTTCCCGCCAGCAGGATGAGTGGTTTAGCGCTATGCTCTCTCAGCAATCAAACCTGGAAAGAAAGTCTCAATCCACATTGTGAAAATCAAGTCACGTTTCTGCGTTTATTCCGCTTTTACAATCGGATGTTGTTAGTCACTCCGAGGTGCACTCCTTCCAGATACGGAATCAGCATCCCGACTAGTTTGGTCTCTTGGGTCATAAGGTCCAACTTGGTTCGGCAAAAATTCTTCTAAACCTCAACTCTTTAATGTTGCTGTTCCCTGCTCCTGGCTTAAACATGTCAGTTTCCCGATTTCAATGTTCTCTGTTTTTAACACAAACCCCTTCACCTTCACTTTAGAAACTCAACGATGAACAGATTAAAGGACTGATGGAGGATCTGGACCAGAACAAGGATGAAAAAATCAACTTCGCAGAATACATGACTTTCGTGGGCGCAATGGCCATGATTTTGAACGACGCGTTACAAAAACACTAGCCGGTCCACAAGACAGAGGAAAAGACCGTCCACCACACGACAAGAACGCCTTCACATCTAATAAAGAAATAAGTTTTGTTTAAAATTTGTCTGGCATGATGTCTATTCGAGAGGGAAAAAAATCTGTGTTATCAAGTAGGAAATAAAGTTCAGTGGGTCGGGAACCTCCGGCCTCAGTGCTGAGTTTAGAAGTCTCTCCTTTTTCACCATTACAAAATAGTTTTGCACGTTTCTACACTCCTTCTCTCCTTTAGGAGATAAATGCTTAACCCATGACTGGCAGAACGATCAGTCAGGGGAGATATAATACTGGCTTTGATCCCTTCTGCTGGGAAAGGGCTGCAAAACAGAGCCAGTTTTCACCGGGGAAGCCTTCCTATCGCTTAGCGTGGAAAGAATCGAATGAAAAATAAGGCAAACGCCAAAACCACGTTACAGAGAAACTAGTATAGCTACCAGGGAAACCACCGAGAACCTCATTTCGTTCCTCCCAGGAGCGGAGGTTACCAACCTCAGTTGCTTCGATGTTTCCAGAGTTTATATTTATCTAATTAGGGATTCTCAACCCGCATCTCATGGGCCGGATGCAGCCCATGGCACCATTTCATGTGGTCCCCCACTGCCTCCACCACACACGGAAGTGCCACATGGTGGAGGAAGGGCAAAATGGCCATCCGGCCCCTGAAGCTGACGGCGGGAGCATGACCCGGCCTATGGTAGCCATGTGATTCGAGTCGAGACTATCTTGCGTCAATGATTCCCCTCCTTCCCGGGATGCTAGCTTGGATCCAACCCAGTTGAGATAAAAGACAGGATTTTAGGAGGTCCCGTACCTTCGAGGGTTTTGCCTTTTGTGTGTGTGTGTGTGTGGTTGCTATGCCAAGCACCACACCCACACAAAATCCCACACGGCACGACTCTGCTATGCGGTGGCCTCTTGAAATGTTGGCAGAACACCTGTACACACACAGCCGGATACGACACTCCCCTGAAGAGGATGTTTCGGTAGCCAAAGCTGCCGTCCACGCATGAGAGGCTGTGGTTTTTAAGGAGGTTAGTGGGAAGCCCAAGGTTTATTTGAGTAATGATCTCCACAATTATTTTTTAGGAAAATAAACCTTAACAAAGTGGGGGAAACCCAGACCAAAAAACAACACCACTACGGACTGAGGCTCACAAAGTGCAGAATACGGACTCACGAGGGAAATGGAAAATCAGGTGGGAACGAAAAGGCAAGATTGGCCGGGCTGGCAACATGAACGATGTATTATTCCCCTGCATTAACGAAGTATCTGAGATCCCACTTTCTAAAGATAACAACTTTCCGGAATTCCCTGCTCCAGAATTATGTGGCCATGGCTGGACGCCAGATAAAGTAGGGGTGGAAAGAGGGCCAATGTCCTACTGCAGGGGTTCCTCAACCTACGGCCCACGGTGCCAACTCACGCAACCCGCCACTTTCACTCCCGCTACTGCTGGAAACAACTGCGCCCACATTTATGGCTGTCGGAAATGCATTTACGACAGCTGTAAATACGCCCGCAGCTACTGCAAACACGTTTATGACAGCCCTGGATGCATTTTACGGCAGCATTTATGGTGGGGGGAATCACCAATCCGGCCCGCTCAGCTATCTGAAGAAGCGTGGTCCAGTCCGTGGCTTGAAAAGGTTGAGAACTGTTCTACTGAGCATGCTCAAAGACATCTGGTTTCTCTTGTCTACTATGCCAGTGGATAATGGCTAGCCATACGCCATGATTTTTTCGGAGAGTGGCTTTTGGACATATCCTTGATTTCTGATCCTCCTGGAAGTCATTCCAGAGTCCTCCCCACCCCGCCTGCGCGGCTTTCCCGGAATCAAACAAAAGAGGAAAGGGGAGGTTATTATAATTAACATATATTTAAAAAATAATAATAAAATCACTCTGTTTTTTAAAAAATCTCCTCTGTAGCAGGGGGGGCAGGGAGGGAAAGGATGCAGAAGAAGGGGCTGTTGCTGGACACTTCTGCCCTCCCGGTGGTCTTCGTCTGCTCCGTCTTCACCCCCACCCAAGCTCCGACGCTAGACCTGACCTTGCAACAGATACGAATGCAAAGTTATAAGTGCTTTACAGGATAAACTTTCATCCCCCCCCCCCACCTCTTGACCCACCCGCCCGCCCCGCATGTACATGGCAGTTCAAAAAGAGAGAATGGTGAGAATTCAAAAGAAGCATTATGTACATTTTAAAAAAAAAATGAGAGGAGAAAGCTCATAATTGCCCACCAAAAAAGGATGGGGGAGACGCTGTGGATTTTGCACTTCCCAGACTCTCCTACGACTCCGCACGCCACGAAGGTCTCTAGCTATGTGGAGAAGGAGTAAAAGGAGACGCGGGAACCACCGTAGGGTTCTGAATCATCCGGGCCCGGCAGGGAGATACCAAGATTAAAGTCACACCAAAACTCTTTCCCTTATTTCTAGAGCTTCCTCTCCCGGGTTCTGTCATTTTCTTCTTCTACTGATCTTTCAGAGGGTTCTTGCGACGCCTCTGCTACAAAACACAGTTTTCCAACCAGTCCGGAAGTTCCTCCCAGCCGCCGGAATAAAGCAGGCGATCTTGCCCTCCGCTCCATCCCAAACGCATTCCTGCCTGAAGTCTCCCTGAAGCCGGGCTTGCTGCGGCGCTCTTAGCTACAACCCAGCCACCAAACACCTGGGGAGGTGATTTTGGCCGTGCAGAAGGACGGAGAAGGGGGGCTGAAATTTTTGGGGAAAGAGGCGATTCCATTTGGGAAGCCGGCTTTTGTTCTGCCACGGCTCGAGAAAGGTCCCGTCCTCCCGACTGGCGGCAGGGGTGGTGTTGTGGGGTTCTCGGCGCTACCACTTCGCCTCCCCCTTCACTGGAGCCGGTCGGTGCGGAAGGAGTCCTCCACGGCTGTGTCGGTCAAGGGGGCGTAGGGGTCGCTCAGCATGTTGAACGCATCCAAGGTGAGGGGCTCGATCTTGAGGTCTTCGTCCAAGCCCAGGGAAGACGAGTCCATCTCGAAGCCTGGCATGCCTGCCAAGACGTTGGCGATCTCTTTGGAGATCCCTGGAGGGGAATCCCCTAAAGTAGTGAGAAAAGGGGAAGGAAGAGACTCAGATACACATACAGTAGAACCCCGCATAACTAAAAAAACTCTTCCACGGAGCTCTTCGCTATGCGGTTTTTTCGTTATGCAGTTCCCTATGGGAGATACCCCACAAAACAAAACATGTTCGTTAACCGGGATTCCCACTGAGCAGGTATACCCCGGTTACCAAAAAAACACACATCACGAACGATTTTTTCCATTATGCGGGGTATCGCCTTTGGATAACAAACACTTTGTTATGCAAATTTTTCGCTATGCGATGCATTCGTTATGTGAGGTACCACTGTAAATATATACTGCAGTGATGGCAAAAATCTTGGCACTCCAGGTATTATTGGACTTCAATTCCCAGAAGCCCTGATCAGCAGGAGTACTGGCTTGGGCTTCTGGGAATTGATGTCCAAAAACACCTGGCGTGCCAAGGGTTAGCCATCACTGCTATACTGGCTCTCCCCCTTCAGAGCCAGGGGTTCTCCTTACCAGTGGAAATCTAGACTGAGACGATGCTTCTAAAATATGAAGACAGGCATTCGCAACCTACGGCCCAGACCCAGACACCCTTCCGCCCGGCCTTCCAAGCGATTTGCCGCGTTTTCGGAAGCTTAAAAGCAGCCTACTCCATTCCCGGGTGGGGGGAGAGAAATTGCCTGTCATTACCAGAGATGGCCACTAGAAGGGCGCAAAGGGCGATTTGCCATAGGAATGCTAATAACCAATTTCAAGCCGAGGCGAGGCAGGCAGGCAGGCAGAAAGGCTCCTTTTGTTACCTCTGTGTGTGGGGTGGGGAGAGTATTTTTTAAATAAGGGTTTCTCCGCCAGCCTCCTGTGTCTTATTCTCCAAACTAACATATTACCGGCATTTAAGGGGGGCCATTACAAAATCTGGAATGTTTGCTTTTTGGGCCTCCTGGGAAGTACTGTATTGCCTTCTGCATAGTCCTGAGGGATTTCAGCAGGTCTGGGATTTTGCAAAAGTGCTTTCTTAAAAGCCTTCCCTTTTCATCTTCCACAAGGGTTGTATCTGTTTGGTTGTTCTGTTTTTGATTTGTTGTGTGTATGGTTTTGTATTATCTGATATTATGTGTACACCACCTAGAGTGGGAAATTTATAAATAAGAAATACAAATTCTATTCAAAAAATAATAATCCCCACCCTCCCCGAACAGTCTGTGGGAGCTTGACCCAGCCCCCGGCTTTAAAAGGTTGAGAATCCCTGTACTGAGACTTCCCCCTTTTCCCAAAGAGTAAAGCGCATCCAGGAATTTGATGGATTTGTGACCACAAATGCCGGCTGGGGGCTTTTGTTGTTGTTGCATGTTTCCGCCAAATTTTTTATTGTTGTTGTTGTTCAGTCGTACAGTCGATTGCAACCCCATGGTCGCACCACCACCCCAGAAAAATGGCAAACCGTGGATTTATCCCACGATTTAGTAACAGCGGTAACCCCAAGTGGATTGTTTCCTGCTTTGTAATCCATCATGTTCAGAGGCCAGATCTAGCACACGTGCCGTAGTTTGGGCACCCCTGTCCTACACTCACGCTAAGATCTCCCTGGGCAAAAATGGATCCCGAAGTGATCTACAACGTCGCAGCTTCCCTGGTCAAGTTAACCACAAGGCTTTCATGCATCCACCCCCACTCCCCAAGGATTATTTCTGGCGGCCTTTCGTGCCACAGGTCTCTCGTTACCTGTGAGGATTATATTGGGGATTTGACCATGGCGGCTGCAGTTGCTCAGGTTCTGGCGGTTGAGCAGGTGGGGGTCATGGAGCGGAGGGGGGGCAGGGCTGGTGGTGCTGAGCCCCCCCATCCCTCCCGACTGACCCATGTTGTTGCCTTGGGGGTAGTTTAAGGCACCCATGTCGTCCGCGAAGGTGTTGCCGCCAAACATGAAACCTTCATTCATGCTGTCCATGAAGCTGTACTGGTCGAACTGGAGGGGGAGAAAGAGAGCGTAGACAAAACCAGCAAGACCTAGTTAGTATTTACAGCCAGAATCCTATCCAGTCATTGCATCGGTGAAACCGCAATGGTGAAAGAAAACAGAGGCAAATTCGCTGCTCTTAGCAAACCAGTCTTCCTATTCTTCCTCAGCAAATAAAGATCACAGGATGGGGTGTCTCATGTACAAAACAAGCATGACATCTTAATCAGCCAAAATGTGCTGTGTCTTACGCTACTGCAATGGCAACTCGAACCAAATAAGCAATCAGGTTCTGGCATGTGCCCTTCCTCGAAGGATCCTAGAGCAGCTACACCAGGGGTTCCTAGCCTTTTCAAGCCAGGGCCCTGGTCACTCTCTCAGTCAGCTTCGAGGGCCGGACAGCCATTTTGCCTTGCCTGCATGATGGGGGTGGCCATTTTGTCCCAACAGCTTCAAAGGGTAGCCAATTTGTTTCTTGAATCACAGTGAAAGAGTTGTCCAATTCTCTCTTGAATGCTTCCAATGTCAGAGCGTTCACCACCTCTCAAGGCAGTTGGTTCCACCATCATACTGCTCTAACAGTTTAGAAGTTCTTCCTAATAGTCAGTCTATATCTGTCTTCCTATAGTTTCAGCCCGTTATTCAGCATCCTACACTCTGGGATGATCATGAACAGATCCTGCCCTTCCTCTTTATGCCCATCTTTCAGTTATCAGAAGAGTACTATCCCTGGAGCCACCGCCAACCCCGGGCATCTATTAACTGTTGGTTGTGCCGACAGGGTGTGATTTGTGCTGGGACAGTTATTTAGTTGTTATGAGACTTTTAAATAAACGGTACTCACGCTGCCCAGGCCGAAGTCACCCAGGGGCTGGTTGTACTGGTGGTGCTGGAGGAAAGAATTGGCCTGGTAATGCCCGCTGGGGTACGAGCACGGAGGCTGGACGGGAAGCGGCTGTTGTTGTTGTTGCTGTTGCTGGCCTGGCGGTCGCCCTTGCTGGGGGCCCATCGGGTTCCCCTGGGCTTGCGGGTGGGGCTTCTGGCCGTGCTGCAAGAGCAGTGTGGGCTGGCCGTAAGGGTACGGGGGCAGCCTTTGGTCGGCCGGAAGCTTGCTGGTGTCCAACGGCACCCCCTGTGGGCATAAAAAGGAACAGCAAAGGGGCAAAGTCAAGACAAGTGGCTGCTTTGGAGCGAAATCCAGAGAGGAAAGAGGAAGAGAAAGAAAGAAAGCAAAGATCTCATGTTTCTATTTATATCCCCCACCACCCACCCTACACATAAGCCAAACCCTTTGGTGGAGGGACAAATTTGCCGGACTCCAA
This sequence comes from Bradypodion pumilum, assembly GCA_035047305.1. Taxonomy (NCBI): domain Eukaryota; kingdom Metazoa; phylum Chordata; class Lepidosauria; order Squamata; family Chamaeleonidae; genus Bradypodion; species Bradypodion pumilum. Next base: position 6,596,694 of record JAWDJD010000018.1, read on the forward strand.
CACCCATAATCCCCTGCTGACACTGCCAAGGTAGAGGTGAGCCTTAGTCCAGCAGAGTCTGGAGGCCTGCAGGTTAGTTCCCCAAATCTGATGCTTGCATCCCCAGGACAGCAAAATAAAGTGGTCAGATGGGACGCACCACTTTCGGCTGCAGGCGGGAGACGCTTTGCTTCCCATACAGAAGCAATCAGAGCGGCGCTCTCTCACTACCAACCCCCATCTTCCTGGAATAATAGTTTGCACAATAATTTTGCATCTTTGCTTTGCCACAAGGAGGCGCCCCAAGCCAGCAGGCGGGATCGGGGAGGAAATTAGCACAAAGGCACCATCTAGTGGGTGGAAATAGAATTGCAAGGCTTCCTCCCATCTAGGTGAAAAGGGAAGGAATGCTCATTCCCTGCACTGCTGGAGATCGCTCGGGAACTGGCTAGGTGGAGAAAGCCCAGATCAAGGGGCGTTAGACTACAGGGAGTACGAAGGGACAAGGGGGAAACGATGAAATCACGCAGAAAGCCCACACAGTTCAGCCCAGCCTGGGGCCAATGTCCATAGGACATGACTTCTCCCCACTATCCTCGCCTGGCAAATGACACAGACGTGGTCAGAGGTTTGCTTGTAGCCGAGGGTTTATCTGGATCTCATTTGGCAGGCGGAACCTCAATGGCCGCTGGATCCCAGGGATTCCCTTGCACAAAAGCCAGTTGTAGCTGACACTAGGGTTCAGTGCTCATCTCCATTTGCAGCCAAAGAGCCAGCACTGTCTGCATCTGCTTCCGTGGTCATATGGAAGGAATGGCTAGACACTGGTACCTTCCCCACCAAAGTGGTACCTATTTATCTACTTGCAATTTCTTGCTTAGGTTGACAGGAGCTGGGACAGATTGATGCGAGCTCACTCCGCCGTGCATCACTCCGGTCTTGAACTGCTGACCTTCCAGTTACCAAGTTCAGCATCTTAACCGCTAAGCCGGTGGCCTTTAGCCACAGAGGGTGTGACGCAAAACAGTGGGGATTTGCCTGCTCTTTAGTCCTAAACCAGGGGTTCCCAACCTTTTCATGCTGGGGTCGGGGTCTGGGTCAGGCTCTCCCTGTCAGCTTCGAGAGCCAGACGGCCATTTTGCCCTGCTTGCACGATGGGGGTGGCCATTGTGTCCCAACAACTTCAAAGGGGTGGCCATTTTGTTTCTCAAATGCCCTTGTAAGGGTGAAGTGGCACGTGGAATGGTGCCGTGGGCTGGATTTGGCCCACGGGTTGGGAACCCCTGCCCTAAACAAACCCATAGAGAGGAATGAGACAAAATTTTATCTTGCTAAATAAAAATCTTCCTGGGAATGGGTTTTTCCTCTGTACGAGCCGAAATGTAATGGGGAAATAAAAAGCGCAACTATGGAAGAGAAAGAACGAAACACACACAAAGACCAAAGGAGGGGGAGAAGGCACAGTGGCGGCCCAACATGAGGGCTGGAAGAAGGGGCGCCAGAAATTTCCCGCTACCCCGGCCGTGCGTACCTGCGTGATGGAGGACAGTGTGGGTGACATTGTTGGAGAGAACTGTTTTGTGTGCTGCCTTCTCGAGTCGCCGCCCAGTGGGAGGGTCAAGGGGCTGAGGGGGACCCGCCGGCGGGGCGAGGCGTTGAGCGGGGGCGCATAGGAGGCATTGGGCGGGGAAGAAGCAGAGGAGGAGGAGCCAGAGGAGGAGGCGGGGCCACTGCCAAACCCGGGCGGTGGTTGCTGGGGAGGCGGGGGCTGCAAGGCGGGGTTGCCGGGGGTGGACTGCACCGATTGGCTGCTGAGGGAGGAGGAGAGGGAGGGGTTGCTGAGGGAGGAGGGCAGGGATTGGTTGCTCATGGAGGAAGGGATGGAGGAGCTACTGGGGGAGGAGCGTAGCGAGGGGTTGCTAAGCGACCCCTGGAGCGACGGGTTGCTAAGTGAGGACTGGATGCAGGGGTTACTGAGGGAGCTCTGCATAGATGAACATAACCCTGTGGGGGACAAAAAGGGGCGAAATGAGCAATAAATAAATAAATGAGCAATAAATAATAAACCCATGAGTCCAAATGCCAAGCACAAAGGAAGAGAAAAAATGTCGCACAAGACATTCAAGCATGAGAGCGGGACACGCCGGTCCATCCTGCAACGTCGTGTGGAAGGGGATTGGTGAACGGGAGAGACAGATGACAAAAAAAAATAGTGTGTATTCTTGTGCCGTATCCGATTCCGATTCTAGGCCATCCTCATGCCAATCAGCCATGAAGACTGTCCTGAGAATATAATGCAGTGGCCTTTCACCTGTCTTCCGCATCGCAGCATGACACCCATAGTACCACAGATCCAGTTCCGTGAGTCACTTTTCTGGTCCTCAGCCCTTTTAGCACACAAAGTCCTCCTCAGGCCAGGATGGATGAAGCTGCTGCCCTCCATCCAAATGGATTCAAGTGGGATTTAATCCACTTGGGGAGCCGCACTTTAGCATCCAAGGCCATTCGTCCTCAGGATGATCAGGTTAACTAACCGCCACCTGATGATTGGCATTGAGTCACTGGCAGTAGGGTCTACTTATTACCATAGGAGGGTCACCTGGCCAGACTCGCTGTGAGACCCCAGAACATGGGAATTGGGGTCCATGGAAGGGCGATTCCACCTGGAAACGAGGCTGGAGAAGTACGGTTTGCTCTAGCCCGGCAGAAAAATGGGAACAGTGAAAGTGTGACACACACAAATGTATGGGGAAATAAAGAGGCCATGGGACTGTGGGATGAAGTGAGGGGACACCTCAACAAATTGGCATTAGAAGAGGACAAAAGTGCCGTGATGGGTGAACTGGGCCCATCGCCGGGGAAGATCCGGCTGCTGGGTTTTCCACTGTGTATTGTATACTGTATATTGTTTATTTATTTACCATGTGAGCTGCCCTGCATACAAGTGCGAAAATTAAATTACATTAAATTTTTAAAGGTGGCACTGTGGGAGTTGCACAATGGGGAAATAGATGGCCACCCCTGAATTTCACAAATCTGTGACGTGGGCTGATTTCCACGGCTGTCCATCCAACAGATATAAGATGACTGGGAGATCTCTTGCAGGCAAAAAGCCAAAATTGTCTGCATCTGCAGATGTTTCCATGGTCATGTGGCGGGCATGACTAGATGCCGAAGCACACGGAATGCTGTTACCTTCCTACTGAAGTGATATCTATTTATCTACTTGCAATATCTTACTTTCAAACCGCTAGGATGGCAGGAGCTGCGGCAGACGACAGAAGCTCACTCTGTCGTGCAGTACTCGGGTCTCAAACTGCTGACCTTCTGGTCGTCAAGTTCAGCGTCTTTAACTGCTAAGCCATTGCAGGTCCCTTTACCCACATGTTCTAGCCATCCTCAAAAGGCTAGTATCAGACCCAGATTTTTGAGGTCATCCAACACTTAGCTCTCCATTCTTTCGCTCAGGCCATGACCCATTCAGGCGCTTGAAACCTCACCTGGGGAGTCGTAGCCGGGGCCAAGGGCCATGCTGCCGCTGATGCCCAGGTGAGTCATGGTGTGAGCCAGGTTCCCGGTGCTGCTCCCGCCGCTCAGGTTCGGGTAGGCTGACTCTTCTGGGTCCAGAGGCGTGGGCATCGGAGACGGGAAGTGTAGGTTGGTGAGGTCCGGGAGGGATCCTCCCGTGTTCAGGGCGGATGGAATCAGAGACATGTTGGCAGGTTGGTCCGGAGATGGGAAGATGCTGAAAGCAGACAAAAAATTAAAATTAAATAAAATATTGGAAATTTTAAAAAAAAATTGTCTACAAATTGGAGATGGGTCCCAGAATAGCGTTATGAGTGGATATGGGAAATAATAATAATTTTGTGTCAGAAATTATTCTGGTTGAAACGACTTTTGTTGGAGAAACTCCGATCAGGGGACGCCCAAATGAGGCTCCTTTCATGTCCCCAAGATCTTTTCCCACCGAAGTGGTCCCTATTTATCTACTTGCAATTTCTTGCTTTCAAACTGCTAAGTTGGCAGGAGCTGGGACAGAGACGGGCGCTCATACCGTCATGCAGTACCCAGGTTTCGAACCGCCGACTTGCCGGCCTTCCAGCTAAAAAGGCGAGCTTGTTAACCACTGAGCCGCCCCCGCCTCAATTTGTGAAACAAACAGGTGGAAAGGAATAAGAGAGAAATGATCGTTATAATGGTAACAGTTTTGAGATGGCTTATTGTTTAAAAAATGGAAAATAGATTGTGATTCATAACATGAGGTCTGTCTCCTTTTTCTACCCATCCCATGACTTGTCCTAAGAAAATATCAATGGAGGGTTCCTTTACGTGTCTCTCTTCTCTGGCCACAGTACTTACTGAATCCCTGGCACTTCACAGGATCTCGGACGGGGAGAAGAGGAGGAGAGCTGAAAAGAGAAAAGTAGGATTACAGGAAATCAACATGGAGTTAGAGACCGTAAGAGTTTCCCCACACATGAGAACAATCCTTTTAGCCTACTGAGAGAAGACGGAAACACATCTGGCAAGCATAATTTGGATTTTTCGAAGGGAGTAAGGAAGACGGAGGGAAAAATCTCCCTTCTGTTGGAACTTTAATCGGAGCTGGAGAGTAAATAGGGTGGATTTCTTCAACCTGAAGCCCTCCAGAGGCACAGAATTGCACAGATGTATGGCGCACCTGGTACCTGAAACACGCCTGAGGTAGAGGTCAAAGTCACACTTGCTCAAAATCCAATCGTATCTGACTCTGGGATTCGGTGCTCAACTCTGTTTAGAGCCAAAGTGTCTGCAGATGTTTCCGTGGACATGTGGAAGGTATGGCTAGACAATGTCGTGCATGGAATGCTATTTACCTTTCCCACCGAAGTGGTCCCTATTGATCTACTTACAATGTCTTGCTTTCGAACTGCTAGGTTGGCAGGAGCTGGGACAGAGACAGGTGCTCACCCCATTGTGCAGCACTCAGTTCTCAAACTGCTGACTCTGACGACCTTCCAGTCGTCAAGTTCAGCATCTTAATCGTTAAGCCACCGCAGTTCCTGAAGCATGCCTTATGAGCTGGCAAAATTAGCTTTGGGGGTGGCCAGTTGTCTTCACACCCCGAACACCGCTGGCCTTCCAATGATTCTCCAGAACTGCTGCTGGCTCCGGTTCTGTCGGCCCCGTTCCCAAAGTGTACAGCTGGACCTACCTTCTTGGTGTCCCAGGGTTTCAGCAACTGCTTGCTTTCGTCCAGGAGGCTCTCCTCGATGGAAGGCACTTGGAAAAGAAACACTGGAGGGCAAAGAGAAAGAAGGGAGTCGATAATTGGACGTCTGAACAAGCTCATTGGCTCTCAGAGGAAGATAAATCCCCCAGGGCCCTGCTGTTAAAAGGCAAGGCAGTGCGGAAGAAGCCGATGATGGACCTACGTTGATCTTCTTCTCCAATTCATAAAGCCTGCCACAAAGACCACGGCTTGGCAAGTGACCTCGGTCTCCGTGACAAATCGAGAGCCACCCTTAACACTACTGTTCTCGTTTCGGGAGCATTATTAGAATCACACAATCCTAGAGCGTCAGGAGTCAGAAGGGGCCTGTGTGGCCATGCAGTCTAAACCCCTGCTCAATACAGGAACCCGAATCGGCAGACCTGACAGATTATTGTCCAAATCACTCGTGAACAACACCTGTAGTGTTGAAGCGCTCACTACTTCCCAAGGCAATGGGTTCTGTTGTTGTACTGCTCTAACAGTAAAGATGTTTTCCCTGATATTCAGACTACGTCTAGCTTCCTTTAGTTTGAGCCCCTTATTATGCATCCTGCATTCTGGGTTGATGGAGAACAGGTCCTTCCCTTCCTCTTTATGATTAGGTAAAGGTTGCCCTTGCTCGAAAGCAAGTCGTATCTGACTCTAGGGTTTAGTGCTCATCTCTGTTAATCGCCAAACAGCCAGTGCTGTCTGTGTCTGCAGATGTTTCCGTGGACATGTGGCAGGCATGCCTCGACACCGGAGTGCACGGAAAGCTGTTTACCTTCCCACCGAAGTGGTCCTTATTTATCTACTTGCAATTTCTTGCTTTCGAACTGCTAGGTTGGCAGGAGCTGGGACAGACGACGGGAGCTCTCTCTGCCGTGCAGTACTCGGGAATCGAACTCCGACCTTCCAGTTGTCGAGTTCAGTGTCTTAACCGCTTGAGCCACCGTAGTCCCTCTCTTTATACCTCTCTCAGGTATTTGAAGAGTGCTATCATCATCTCCTCCCTCAATCTCCTGATCTCCAGGCTAACAATGCCCAAGTCCTTCTGTCTTTCCTCATAGGGTTTGCTTGCCAGTACAATAATTCAGCAATGAATCCCGGGGGTTGAAATGGGAATAACTGTGGCTCTTTCTAATTGTTAAAAATTCAGCTTCTGCATAAGGCACTTTATAGCATTCAACATATTTCACATACGGTCATCAGATAACAGCCCTGCCCGCAGACACAGAAGAAGAAAAGTGCCTTCGCGAAGTGAGTTTGCTGATTCTGTCGGCATTGGAACTCGGGGCTTTCGGCCCTAGCATTTAAGGCAAAATGTTATGCAGACCTTTATGCATTTAAGCCATGTTTAATAAGGAAGGTGCAGGACTCCGGAGGGTAGCAAACGGATGCTGAAAATGGGAGAGTTACCTTTGCTATCCCTGTCGCTATCCAAGTAACCTAAAGGGGTGGAGGAAGAAAGCAAGGTGGCCACTTAAAACCCCTTTAGACGCTGTCCACCCCATGGCCATCTACCAACCAAGAAAGCCTCCATATTTCTATCAACTTTTGCAAATCCAACCGTAAACACTTCTTCTCCCATGTCTAGGCCAGCCGTGAAACTGCTAAAATGAAGCCATCGTTTGGCAAGTCCATTTGTAGTTCCTCCAGCCTGATCTAGTGTGAGAAAGACTAGCTGGCAGCACAAGGCTACCTTCACCAGGGTACGCCCAACTGTGGTTCAAAAATAACACAATCTTCAAGGAGGTTCTTTCTGTGTACCCATATCATGAAGAATGTCCTGAGAATATAATGCAGTGGCCTTTCATCTGCCTTCCGCATTGCAGCATCGCAGCATGACCTCCGTACCACTGGATCCAGTTCTGTGAGTCACTTTCTGGTTGTGAGCCCTTTTGGCATGCAAAGTCCTCCTCAGCCCCAGGCCAGAATGGATGAAGCTGCTGCCCTCCCTCAAGAGGGATTCAAGTGGGATTTAATCCACTTGGGGACCATCATCCTTTCCTGTGGACTTTGCGACCCAATGCCGTTAGTCCTCAGGATGGTCAGGTTAGTTAACTGCTGACTGACACTCAGTGTTGAATCATTGGCAGTATGGTCTACTCTATTACCATAGCAGGATAACTTGGCGAGACACTTCCTGTCGCAAACACTTTTTCCCAGCAAGGAATGCTGGGAGATGTGGCTGTAGGGTACCACCTGCTTCCCCACCTGTTCCTGACCTTCCCCTAAAACAGTGATGGCAAACCTTTTAGAGAACGAGTGCCCAAACAGAGGGGTGGGAAGAACTCTGTGCTAGGGGAAGGGAGGAAGCACTCCCGTTGGGCTGCTGGGCAGAGGGGCGGGACAAACTCTGTCCTGGAGTGACTGCATGGGTGCCCACAAAAAGGGCTCTGAGAGTCCCCTCTGGCACATGTACCATAGGTTTACCACCACAGCCCTAAAAGCACAGCAGATCCCAACCAAAAAAGGAGAGAAACCCATGATGATGAATAACAAAATCACAGGAAGGAAAAAGAATGACGAGAAATGTTTAGAATAGCTGCTCAAAACGATAGAAGGACGTGAAACCTGCCTAGATCCCACAGGACTCTCTACTCTACTCTACCCATCCAATCCAACCGTCAACAATAAAGGGCAAATTCTATCAAAGTATTTGTTTTTTAAAAAATAGAGACTCACCACCCTTGCGATTCGGAGGAGGAGGTCCTTGGGAAGGGCCCAGGTACATGTCCTGCGGATTGGGGTTCATCACGCTCGTGTGAAGGGCGGAGTCAGAGTTTGTTCTGGTTGCAAAGGGGGAAATAGAGAGAGTGTGAGATTTAAAACCCAAGTCAATAACGATTTGGATGTCCAAAATGACAACGGAGTGAGACGTGGGTAAAAAGAAAAAGTAGGCTAGCATTTAAAGATATACTTTGCCGATCAACAGCAGACACGGCATAATAAAAAGCAGTTACTGTATTTGCTGGCGTATAAAACCCACTTCCCCCCATTAAAATACACTGGAAAAATGGAGTGCGTCTTGTACTGTATATAGTGGGCTATTTTGATAAGAATAGGTAAAGGTAAAGGTCAGCCTTGCTTAAAAGCCAGTCGTATCCAACTCAAGGGTTCAGTGCTCAACTGTTTATAGCCAAAGAGCTAGCACTGTCTGAGTCTGCAGATGTTTCCGTGGACATGTAGCAGGCATGACTAAACACTGGAGTGCACGGAACACTGTTTACCTTCCCACCATAGCGGCACCTATTGATTTACTTGCAATTTCTTGCTTCCAAACTGCTGGGTTGGCAGGAGCCGGGCGCTCATTCCGTCAAGGAGTACTCGGGTTTTGAACGGCTGACCTTCTGCCTCCCAGTCAGCGTTTTAACCACTTGAGCCATAATAATAGGGTGCATCTTATACTCCGATGCGTCTTATGCGCCGGCAAATATGGGTGCTTGCTTTATTATTTATTTATTAGATTTCTATCCCGCCCATCTGGGATATTTTTCCCACTCTGGCCAGTTTATAAGAGATTTTTAAAAAAACACCTTTAGAATAGAAAATTAGACATCAATAACATGGTTCAATTAGCACCTGGCTTGGAAAGAGGATACAGAAGAGGTCTTGGTGGTGGAACAGAAGGGAGAGAGAGACTGGCAAATTAATGAGCTGCCAAGAGACAAACACACACACTACAGAGGTTGTTTATCTGCTGGGGCACGGGTGAGCAGTGTTGGCTCTGGCCAGCCTCACCCTGCGCTGGTGTCTAGCGTCTCAAAGATCTCTTTGGGGAACCAACGCTGGCAGGCAGCAGCACGTGTCAAGGAAGGGGGAGATATTGGGCGCTCCCTTCTGCTCCTCCGAACAATCGAGGAATTGTTCCTGATGCCCGGCAGAGTTGGTGTGTGAGGAGCTGAGCGGCCTCCTTTGTTCCCTTGCCCGCTGGACTGAAATCAGGGGCAGGGAGAGGAGGGGGGAAGCCTGGCAAAGAAAACTAGAAGAAGAAGAAGAAAGGCTCTCCCTCACACACACAAACAGGGCACACAAGAGGGAGAGATGCTCTCGCCGTGGGAAAACGACAAAACTAGGGAAGGGCCCGGGGCGGAAAAATCAAAATAAGTGCCGCTCCCGTTTGATTTACTGAGCATAGCAGGATTCATTGCCCCGTTTTCTCCATTTTTGTCACACACTTCTTCTCCTGCTACATCCGAATATAGGCGATCCACCACAAACTGTCCTGAGAATATAATGCAGTGGCCTTTCATCTGCCTTCCACATTGCAGCATGACACCCATAGTACCACGGGTCCAGTTATGCGAGTCACTTTCTGGTCCTGAGCTCCTTTGGCACGAAAAGTCATCATCATCCCCAGGCCAGGATGGATGAATCTGCTGCCCTCCATCAAGAGGGATTCAAGTGGGATTTAATTCACTCGGGGACCCTCACCCTTCCCCGTGGACTTCCCCACCCAAGGCTGTTAGTCCTCAGGGTGGTCAGGTTAGTTAACGGCCGCCTGACACTCGGCGTTGAGTCACTGGCAGTAGGGTCTACTCTCTGACCATAGCAGGATAAACCTGGCCAGAGTGTCAAAAAATTAAATAAATAATAACAAAAATGGTTTACCTGTTGAGTGCTGACGGCAGCCGGAACAAATGTCCTTTCTCTGCAGGGAAGTTGCCCCATGGCATGGCCCTGCGTGACACACACAAAAAAGACAGTGGAGTCGATGTTAAGTTTGTGCGAAGTTTCCTACTGTATTATATGAGACTAAGAATTTAGCAACACAGGCCAAAGGCGGGAGGAAGGATGAGCAATTAGAGTTGCCTCAAAGGTGGTCCAAAGTGTGCCACAAAGAGAGTAAAAGTCACCCTTGCTCGAAAGCCAGTCATATCCGACTCTAGGGTTCAGTACTCATTTCTGTTCATAGCCAAAGAGCCAGCACTTCTGTGTTTTGCAAACGTTTCCGTGGACATGTGGCAGTCACTACTAGACACCAGAGTACACGGGATGCTGTTTACCTTTCCAGCAAAGTGGTACCTATTTATCTACTTGCAATGTCTTGCTTTCAAACTGCTAGGTTGGCAGGAGCTGGGACAGACGATGGGCGATCATTCCCATCGTGCAGCACTCAGGTCTCGAACTGCCGACCTTTCAGTTGTCAAGCTCAGTGTCTTAACCACTTGAGCCACCGCAGTCCTGCAAGAACAAGAACAGGTAGTTGTTGTTGTTTTTTTAAAAAAAGGCACTATCAAAAGCATCTGCTCTGCTCCAAAGTGAAACGGATCTCTTTCAAAGTTTTGCTCTTGTGGAGTTTCCCAGAACCGACCAGGGCTGTTAAGACGACACCGCCGGGAGAGGAAACGGGTTTTGAAAGCCCCTTCCTGTCTTAGGCAAAAGGCCTGATCTAACTCAGGCAGCAGAACAGAAAGGCGGAAAAAAAGACCTGTTAGGAGGAGAACCGAAAAGGAGGAGGATGGTGGCACCCAAAGGACTGGCAACCCTGCACAGGCTCAGAGTTGGACTGCACGGGGCACACTCATAGGGCCCTGATTCGGGGCTGGGCAGCCTTCCACTGATTCTGTAGACCCCACTGTTGCTGGCACGAGAAAGCATAGACATCTAGGACAGGAGTTCTCAACCTTTTAAAGCTGGGGGCTGGGTCACGTTCCCTCAGACAGTTTCAGGAACCAGACAGCCATTTTGCCCTTCCTATACACCATGGCAAGTCCAGGTGTGGTGGAGGCCACATGAACTGGTGTCGTGGGCTGCATCCAGCCCACGGGTCTCAGGTAGAGAATCCCTGATCTAGGGCTAGGAGCAGCCATGGGCCCTCTAAGTCAAGGTCTCCCTTGTTCGAAAGCCAGTCGCATTAGACTCTAAAGTTCAGTGCTAATCTCCGTTTATAGAAAAAAAGGGCCAGTGCTGTCTGCAGATGTTTCCATGGCCATGTAGCAGGCATGACTCGACGCTGGAGCACATGGAATACTCCGACCTCCCCCCGCCCAAGCAATATCTATTTATCTACTTGCAATTTCTTGCTTTCGAGCAAGGTTGGCAGGAGCTGGGACAAACGGCGGGTCATTTTCCACTCTGGAAATGCCAACTGACATTTTGTTTCTCGAATGCCCTTAGAGGAGTGGGGGGGGGTGGTAGTGGTGGGGGGTGGCACATGAAATAGCATCACAGGCTGGATCCAGCCAGTGGGCCTTAGGTTGGGAATCCCCGCTCTAGGATAAGAAATCGGTAAACCTCATCCCTAGCCAATGTCTCCATCAGCCACTAAACTCAGGGAGCCTAGAAACTATGGTCAGAAACCACTTGAACCCTCCCCAGCCATAAGCAAACTTTACCTCCTCCAGCTGGGTTCTGCGGGAGGCGACAGGTACGCAGGGCTATAGGGAGAACTGTCGATGTGAGGAGAGGGTTAAGGAAGATGTTTATAGAGCTTGGCCGAAGGGAGGAGAGGGACAGAACACAGATGGCTCCCAAACAGTACATTTTTGCTAATGCTCTTTAATCCCTCCCAGGCCTGGAAGATGAACTTCCAGTTCTTGCTGGAGGGACAGAGGGATCCACGGAGGTGGAGGAAGAAGCGATAAAAGTGCAAAAGGATATCTGACGCATGTAGCGGCGGAGGGGCGACATCATCCGCCGGGGGTCCCGCTGCACCCGCTCTACTAAGCCGTGGTGCCGTGTGCCTCGGGCCGAGTCCAGCGGCGAGTGGAGAGGACTCTGGAGACAGAAACACAGAGAGAGGAAGATGGAGAGAAGCAGCAGAACTAAGGCAAACATGAAACAGAATCCAAACTGGAGCAGGGGAGATGGCAGAGGACAGAGTCCCACAGCTTGGCTATAAAACGGAGTGGCTTTTTAGGCTTCATTCCTGGTACAGTCGAGTCAAATCAAAGGGAGTTGGACTGGGACACGAATATGCAACTTTTTTTGAAATATGAAACAAATCTATATCTAAAAATAAGGGATCTATCTGTCATCTTTATACCAATCAATCAATCCAAAGTTATCTTAGGATAATGATTTGTAGATATATAATGTCCCATAGGTGGTGGGTGCACTTGTTAGTTAATATAATTGTTTATTGTATTTCTTTTTGTTCTTAAGCTGCTTTTATTATCATTGTTATTGTTGTTAAGTTGTATATTTGTTTATATTTTGTACAGTGGTACCTCGCTTAAAGAACATAATGCGTTCCATGGGACTGCTCTTTAAGCGAGTTGCTCCTTAAGTGAAACACTTAGAAAAAGTGCCGCTGCTGCCATTGTAAGTGACCGATTATGACTTCTGCTGCTGGTGGTGGTGGGGGATTACAAACCCTGATTTAGTTGTTAAGCAAGTTTTTGGTTGTTTTTAGTTGTTAAGCAAGGGCGAAAATTAAGCAAATTAGTCTCTAAGCGAGGCACTCTTTATGCAAGGTTTTACTGTATTTTTATAGTTTTAAAATTATGATAGAAAATATATATATGTATGTGTGTGTGTGTGTGTGTGGGTTTTTTTAACTTAATAGTTATTTCAAACAGGATTTGTTTTAATCGTTTCATTGCATTTTTCAGTGCTACCATGAGTCACTTTTTCGACTCTCTTTCTCCCGCATCTACCTATTTCTTGCCCTTAGAAATCCTAATAACAGTGGTAACCAGAATCAGTAACAATAAGAGTGACAAGAGTCCCACCCTCCATGTGTCAGAAGTGTCAGGAAAAATTATAATATATGTGGATATTTCTGACAAAAAGTGTTCTCAGCCACCCTTGTTCCCCAAACATCCCACATACAGACATAAAGAGGCATTATGTTAGTTTTATATTTATCAGCTCTTCTAAACAGGACTGGCATGTGAAATCAGCCAGTGCTGACTCTTCAGAATTTAAAGTATCCCCCCCCCCCAAAAAAAAAAACCAGGCCTGATCTACAATGAGGGGGCATTATCGACATATACACAAACTCCCTGTCATCACTAGGGTGGGAAGGAGATTTGCAAACACACTCCAAGACCCACCAGGAAGGCATGGAGGGTGGGATACAACAAAGAAGGTAAACTCCAGTATTATAAAACCTGCTGTACTCATGACAGGTGAAATCGACATTCAGAAACAAAACCTGTTGAGTCTCTGCCTGCCACCCAACTGGGAAAACACAAATGGTAGCCTACATTCCAGATTTGATTTTTCTCTGTTTGGTCAGCCACTGGAAGTAGAAAGCCATGTCCTTCCCTGATGGCGTCTAGAAAATCATGCCCATCGTCATCTACACCCAATGGTCCTGCTGGGAGGTTGTAGTCAAAACACACACGCACATGGATGGGCACACGCTCACCTGGGCTGAAAAGGAGAAAATGAGTTACCTGAAACTCTGAAGTGCTGCTCCCAATCTGGTTGACATTGGGCAAAGATCCGCCATAGTAGGGACCTCGGCTGTGGGCCAACCGCAGCTTCTGCGCTTGCAACTAGATACGGGTAAAAAGGAAAAAGGGTAGATGTGAGAATTGAAAAGTATTTGTCGATATACGTCCTGCTCACCTGGGCCTCTCACCTGCCCCAGGTAAGCAGTGAATTAGTCCGCTGTCCAGTGGCTTTTAGGTCAACGTCACTCTTACTCGAAAGTCACCGAAGTGGCACCTATTGATCTACTTGCAATTTCTTGTTTTCGAACTGCTTGGTTGGCAGGAGCCAGGACCGAGACTGGAGCTCACTCCGTCATGCAGCACTCGAGTCTTGAACTGCTGACCTGCCAACCTTCCAGTCATCAAGTTCAGCGTCTTAACCACTAAGCCACTGCAGTACCTCAGTGGCTTTTAGCACATGCTTAAGCACTTTGTCACCATCTGAATGCCCTGGCTCAGTGGTTAAGAAGCTCTCCTTGTTAGCTGGAAGGTTAGCAAGTTGGCAGTTCGAGACCCGGGTACTGCATGACGGATTGAGCACCCGTCTCTGTCCCAGCTCTTGGGGACATGAAAGGAGCCTCATTCGGGCATCCCCTGAGTGGAGTTTCTTCTGCAAAAATCCTTTCAACCCAGAATAATTTCTGACATGAGATTATTATTACCATCTGAATCAAGCACTCAACAACCTCCCTGTAAAGCAGGCCAGTGTCCTTACAGCTTGCAAGAGAGAGGAATAGGACTGAGAGAAGCCCTCAAATGGATCCACCGCAGAGGTGAGATTCGAACCAGGAGCTTCCTAGACCACAGCCACGATGCCACCCTGGCACTGAAACACCTCCTGCCAAGGCTGTCACCCCTTCAAACGCCCCGACATTTATCCCTCTGGCCATCTGATCTTCCACCTCCGCACCTTCCTCTTCCTCCATGCCAGGGAAGCAAATTACAAACCAGCAGCACGGCCAAGGCTTTCTGGATGGGGCCAGGCTGAAGCCAAGGCCGGCTATCAGGGTCAAAGGGGGTGGTGGACGGGAGGGGGGGGGGCTTCTCCACTTCAATATTGAGAGAGATTACAAAGGTCCCCTTCTGGGTTTGAAAAGAGGCTGTAAGAGCCCTGCCTTCCCCCACTTAAAAGAGGGTTTGTGACTTTGTCACGCCTCGGGATCACTTCTCGGCCCTCCAGAGCCAAAAATGCTTTTAAAAATGAAACCAGACCCTCCGCGCTGCGTCCACTTCCAGATTTGAAAAATGGGTATTTGGGGTGTGTGTGTTTTGCAGTTGTCGGCCTATTTAAAAGATGAATCATCCCTCTGAAAGACTTCCAGCGTCTACCATTTGCCTCTCCCCCCCCCCTAGATAATACTGGATGGGGGAGCAGGTTGATGGGGGTCACAAAAAACAATCTATGGGAGGTGTGGGGTGTGTGTCACACTTTGCCCTAATGTAAAGGTCTCCCTTGCTCAAAAGCCTAGGAGTCGATGCTCATGTCTGCATCTGCAGACATTTCCATGGTCATGCGGCAGGCCCGTAGTGCACGGAAGGCTGTTACCTTTCCCGCCGAAAGGGTACCGATTTATCCTAGGAGTTCGAAAACAAGAAATTGCAAGGCACTGCTTCGGCCGGGAAGGTAAACAGCGTTCTAGTCATGCCTGCCACATGTCCACAGAAACGTCTGCATACGCTCTTTGGCTGTAAACAGAGATGAGCACCGAACGTTAGAGTTGGATACGACTGGCTTTCAAGCAAGGATGATCTTTACCTTTATATGTATTTGTTAAAAACTAAAGGGATAAAACCAGTTAGTGAATCCAGTACTTAACTTTTTGGAAATAGGGGATAAAGAGAAACTTTAGCTTAAAAATGACCCCTTCTCCTTTCTCTGGACACCAAAAAGACAGTCTGGCAATTGACAGCAGACCTGAGAGATGATGGAGGGGGCAAAAATTAGCTTTTAATATCGCTGGCAGAGACTTTGATGGCTTGGGAAGACAACGAGGCTTAAGATGCGGTGAAAGATAAAAAAGTCTTTATTTTCAGCTCAAAGCATGCACTCCTCAATCTAAAATAAGTCTATCCTATCTCAGAGCAAACCAGCAATAGATGGGAATTGCTAGTCCGGCCCCGACTGGGCCAAGCGCAGGAACTTTTATACCTTATCGGTGATAAAGAGAAGGGATGGGGCTTTCTCTGTCTAAGCATTTCATCCATGCAGGTATACAGAGTTATACATGCAGCATCTAACGCAGGTGAAACCCAGAAAATTAGAATATCCTGCAAACGTTCATTCATTTCACTTAAAAGGTGAAACAAATACTGTATATGAGATACTCACTACATGCAAAGCGAGAGATGTCATGCCTTAATTCGTTATAATTGTGATGCTCATGACGCACAGCGTACATGAGATGATGTGATGATTATGGGGTACATGAGATTGGGGGTTTGGAGTTTCCATAAGCATCAATGTTATAACAAAGTCAGGCTTGGACTCTCTCGCTTTGCGTGTAATGAGTGCGTCTCATATTTGTTTCACCTTTTAAGTTGCATTACTGGACTGAACGAACATTTGCACGATATTCTAGTTTTCCAAGTTTCACCTGTACATTATACATCTAAGGTAGATGAAAAAACAAGTTCAATAAAAGGTACAAACATCCTGAGCATTTGGTTACATCCCCACCATTTGGTCATTCAGAGGTCAGAGAGGTCGAGATGCAAATTAAGGGATTGGACTAGTACAATTCTACTGGGTACTACAGGTCAGTTCTAACTTAGACTACAACTAACTGAATTCTCTTTGCTATTTCAAAGTTAACTGACCAGTCAGTCACCTTGAAGGGCTTATTGGTACTCCAATGCTGTGCGGGGCCAAGGAGTGGCCGAGGGGGAGCCCTTCCAGATGTCCTATTGGCCACAACCTTCCCCATCCATCGCTGGATGCAGGAAAGAGGATACCATTTTTATGGCTGTGAAAGCATCACCAGGCCTCTCTGAATTGCTAGGTTGGCAGGAGCAGGGACAGAGACGGGCGCTCATTCCGTCATGCAGTACTCAGGTATTTAACTACCGACTTGCCGACCTTCCAGCTAACAAGGTGCGATTCTTAACCACTAAGCCACCACAGTCATCTCTCGGTGAGGGGCAGAGAGTACAGCTCCCATAAACCACAGACAAAAGAGGGCAGGGGCTGATGAGATTCTGAGTACAGAAAGGTTTGGACCAGTGGTTCCCAACGTAGGGCCCACTTCCCACAGGGGAACGTCAATTCCCAGAAGCCTAAGTCGGTACATTGGCTGATCAATGCTTTGGGGAAGTGACTGAGGCTTCTGGGAATTGAAGTCCAAAAGCCAAAGGTTGGGAAACGTTGGTTTAGACTATTGTTGAACATCTCTGTAAGAATCCCACCTAAAGCAGTTTTAGAACCGGTGGAGAAATACACACTGAAACGGCCACAGAATGCTATGCAGGAAATGATGCTCATCCATAGCGACAGGGGAATGGAAGGGAGGGAATGTGACAACAATTAGGACCCAGTTGCCTTAAGAAACTCATTGCATTTTTCTACGGATTCCTCCCAGATCTCGATTGAGAGCTGGCGCTGTCATTAAACCCAGGAATCATATGGTCAATGGTGCAATCCACTGTTTATTTCTTGTATAATTTCTGAAGCGCCTGTTACAAAACAGCCTCCAGCCGGCCACCCACGAACGGAATAACGGCAGACTCAAAGCAGCGTACGCTACTTTAAAGCAGGGTTCTCAACCTGCGGCCCATGGGCCGGATGTGGCACTCAGCACCATTTCATGTGCCGCCCCCCCCAGCCTCCGCCACACCCAGAAGTGCCATGTGGTGAAAGAAGGGCAAAATGGCCGTCCGGCCCCCGAAGCTGTCTGGGGGAGCGTGACCTGGGCACCGGCTTTAAAAGGTTGAGAACTCCTGCTTTAAAAGTACTAAATTCCAGAAAAAGCAGATGAAGCGGACAAGGGCAGCTCGCAACCTGGTAACAGGTGATGGTCAAACAGCTTCCGGGGGGGGGGGCGGTGGCGTACAAGGCAACTTGGCAAATGTCCAAATGTTACAACACAAAAATCAAAAGGGCCCAATTGTGTGTGAGTGTGTGTGTGTGTATGAGAAAGGGATATATTTGGCACATCAACTATTGCGTCCGGACAGAGTTCAGTCTGGCCCACAGGTAATGGAGATGCAGAGCTCAGGGCCATGAGCAGAATGGCATCACTATGCCTTGCCCACGATCAGCTCCTTGCCCATATGCTGTCCAACAGATAGTAATGGCGACAGTACCCTATGGAAACTCCCACCACAAAACTAAAAGCAAAAGCTAAGCAATCACACTCCTATACCGCCTCCTAGCACTTAGCGAACCTATGGCATGCGTGCCAGAGGTGGCACTCAGAGCCCTGGCTGTGGGCACCCTAGCACAGAGTTCACCCCGCCCTTCTGCCCAGAAACCCAATGGGAACGCTTCCTCCTTTCCCCAGCACAGAGTTCACCCCACCCCACTGCTCAGCAGCCCAATGGGAGTGTTTCCTCCCTCCCCCCCAGCACAGAGTTTGCTCCGCCCCTCTGCCCAGCAGCCCAATGGGAACGTTTATTTCCTCCCCTGTTGCTGTGTTGGCACTTTGTGATAAAGAAAGTGTTTTGGGGTTGAGTTTGGGCATTTGGTCTCTAAAAGGTTAGCCATCACTGGCTTAGTGCACTCTCTGGGCGGTTCACAAGTTAATTAGCATTTTGCTCCCAACATGCTGGGTACTCATTTTACCGATCTCAAAAGGTTGGAAGGCTGAGTCAACCTTGAGACCCGGTCACGATCGAACTCACAACCTTTTGGGTGCAGTACAGCCGCTTTTAGGCAGTGCACCACCAGGGCTCCTAGACCATGTAGTCATCCAACATCATTCACAGCAACAAGTGAAACCACCGTGGGCATGGAAGTGGCCATGCTCAAATGCTGCTGCACCCACATCCCTGCCCTGTGGTCTAAGATAGGAACCCTCAACTCTGCATTGAACTTCTAGGGCTGTAATGGCGAACTTTGGCACTCCAGCTGTTCTTGAACTTCAATTCCCAGAAGCCCAAATCCCTGAGAATCCACACATAAATGGTCCACCTTCATGTGGATTCACAGAGACTTGGGCTTCTGGGAACTGAAGTCCAGCTGGAGTGCCAAGGTGCGCCATCACTGTCCTAGGGTCCCTCCTTTCGGTAAGATGAACTCCACAAAGAAAAAACTGCACAAAACATCTGGGCTGGGGGAGACAAAGAGAAATACCAAGTTTCAAGCCCCAGTTGGTCAACACAGAAGCATTTCCTGCCTCTTACGTGCCACCTCCAGAGTCGACTCCCAGCATGATATAAGGTCTGGAACTGGGAATGAGTATCCAGACCAGCGTGTGGCTCAGCCACCCTCTCTTGCAGACAATGGGCAATGTTAGCTTGACTCCTGAGGATGACAGCATCTCATCTGAAAGCTCCTATTTGGGGCCAATTTGTACATTTTCTCGTCCTTTGCCCAATCTAATTTTAACCCATCTCCAGGGGGAAAGACTTCCCCTTCTTTCCCGTGGGAGATTGGCCCAGTGTTGGCCAGATCTGCTAGAAATGGGGGGCGGGGGGAGAGATGTCTACCCAACATTTTGCTTTGCCCAAGCGAGAAAAACATGAAAACATTATCGTCCTGTCTTTCCCATATCTTTTGAAATGGACGTTTTCCTGTTTAATGTCAATGGCTGAATCAATAAGAAGAAAAAAAAGACAATGGAGGAGGAGGAGGAGGAGGAGGAGATAATGATGAAGGAGGAGGAAGAGTCTTTGACTGTGAATCAAATGGTAGATTTTTACAAAAAGAATGGTTGCTACTGTACTATATTCACATCTCCAGATGGTCACCACATTTCAGAGCTCTGAAACGCACAACTGTTTCTATGGATGGAAAACTGCCAAGAGGAAAAAGCGAAGAGCCGAGATTACCGACAACCCACACCGCCAATAACCACGACTGGGGCAAGGACAAGAGGCAAGGACCCTCCCGTCCCCCAGAACAAGGGCAGGAGGGAGAAGCAGGCAGCACAGAAAGAGAAACTATAATCCCATGAGAGTTAGGCCTCCAAACTCATCTGAGCATCAAAGGACCCACTGGCATAAAATCCGTTTCTGCATGTCACATTAGATAGGACATCGCCCTTCCACAAGCAGCCATGACCAGTTGATGCTACAATGCTCCCTTTCCTTCTCAACCCGCTGGCACAAGGACCAGTCACGGAAATGTTTCCACTGAGCGATCACAGGCGAGGATTTCATCTTCACATCAACCACATCGCCAGACCGGCTCGAACCGATCCTTCCAACCTGTTACCCAGTTGAGTCCAGCTCACCCATTTCCTCCGTCTCCTCTAATCCCGCCTTCCTTAACCAAACGTTGTGTCCCTGTCCTTCAAACTCACCAACCTAAAATCGCACATCCTGCCAACCATCTCATCAGACAGATTAACATCCTCAACTCTACGACAGCTGTTTACAGCATCCATCCAAAAGTGGTACCTTTCCATGACCTCACTCGGTCGAAACCCCATAAAAGATGCTCCACCAGAAACTCAGATAAGACTCTCATGACTTCATCCAGCTTTCCCCAACCCTCAAGACTGTCCCCAATTAATCACCCTGACCCTTCTCAGCACCTTTCACTGTGGATACCGCCCAGGACAAGATAAACTTCCCTGTGACACCCTTCAGCCAACCCACCAGTCCACCTCAAAGAAAACTCCTGGAGGTCCCACTCAGCACCTTCTCCAATCTTTTTTGGAGACAATGTGTCCCAAAATACTTGCGTCCAGGTCAACCTTCCCCCTTTCAGTGTTATTTATATCCCCCTACCTTCAAACTGTCACTTCTCCAAATATGGCAGGGCAAACAACTGCCCCCCACCCCCCCCCACCCCCCATCAAGACATGCAAAAGTTGCCCATCCTGAACTCAACCCTCCTTGCTGCTCCTTGGAGCACTTCAGCCTCTCTCTGTGTTCACCCGAGACCCCTAAATAAGACCCCCAAAACTCTACTGAGCCCTCTTCTATTGAAGGGCACCCCAATTCAAGGACACTGTTTAGCTTCTTTATGCATTTTCTCCACTTAAAGCCTATACAAACACAGTCTTTCATCCTCAACCCCCCCCCCCACCAGATCCCTCTTGTGCCCATGTCTCCTTTTTTGGGCAGTCTGGGTGACCCACCAGAATGGGGGGGCTGGACAGGGACAAAATAATTAACCCCCCCAAAACCATTGCCAAAGTGGCTCATTTCAGGCTGGACTCTACAAGCCCCCTCCCCGTCTCCTCTTCGCTCACCATCTTTCCATCAAGCACCCCATACACACAAATGAGACCCCCAAGTGCACCCCAATTTAGGGGTACCCCAAAATTTAAAACACCTCCTATTATGGGGGGATCCATCAGCCCCTTCACACACCCTCCCTTCTATTTCAGGCCCTCTACAAAGACCCCCAACCCCATAAAACCCCTCCAGCACCCCCATAAGCCCCTCCATCACCACCACCCACCCCCAAAAAAGAGTACCCCCAAAATGCATAATGGATACATACAGCTCATGATGCTCTAAACCCGGCTTAAACGCGCTCAGCCAATCTCCGCCCGCGACGCATCCCGCCTCGCTTCACCCCAAGAAAGCCGCTCCCCCATTGGCCGCCCCCCGAAACTCCCCCACACACACCTCCTCAGCGTTCTGAGCCGCTCGAGCCAACCGGATGTTGCTGCCGCGGTATATCTGGGCCCACACCGGAAGTGGGGCCCCCATTCTCCCTCAGTGGGCCCTCAGGGGCGGACAGGGCCCAAAAAAAGCCTGCTTTTGCTTCCTTACCCGGGTGGTGCCGAGCTCCATCATCACCTCCTCGAAGGCCGCCGTCTCCTCAGCCTGCCGCTGCTTCTGGAGGGCGATTTTCTCGCTGAATTTGCGCGGGTTGGAGGCGGCGGCGGCGGCGGGGCCCGCCGAGCTCACCGCGGAGACAGGGCCGGCGTTGGTGCCGCTGCCGCCGCCTCCTGAGGAGGACGAAGTGTTGTGCCCGGCTCCCCCCGCCGCCGCGGAGCCCGCGGCCGCCATTTTGGTCCTCCGTCGCCGCCTCACAGGCGTCCCTCCTTGGTCCGTGAGAGGAGCGGCCAGGCCCGCGGCCTCCTCCTCCTCCCCGGTCCGCCTTCCCTCAGAGCAGTCAGTCAGCGCTGAGCCCTGACGAAAAACAAGCGCTCGCTCCTGGCTGGCTCGCGCCTCCGCCTCCCTACCCGCGCGCGGAACGCTGGGAAGGCGAGTTTGTTTACCTCCCGCTCAAAATGGAGGGCGGAAGGGAAAGGGGTCGGGAGACTGCGTTTCCCGGCATGCCACGCGGCGGAGAAGAAACGCGGTGGCTGCGCCTCCGCGAGGGACGACGGAAAATGGAGTCTGTCAGGGCCTACTGGATATAGCTCGAGGCTTCCACGGGGACTACAATTCCCACCGTGCATTGCGTGGCACGCACCGAAGGCCGGCCCTGCTAAGGCTTTGATTGGGCGAAACCAACTGGGAGGGGGAGCCAACTCCAAAAATTAAATTCCTTTTATATACTTCAACTCCTCAAAGTGGAAAAGAAAAAAATGAAATGTAATTTTGAGTAGTGGCTCAAGTGGCTAAGACGCTGACTGGGAGGCGGGAGGTCAGCAGTTCGATTCCCGAGTACTGCAGGACGGAATGAGCTCCCGTCTTTGTCCCAGCTCCTGCCAACCTAGCAGTTCGAAAGCAAGACATTGCAAGTAGATAAATAGGGACCACTTCGGTGGGAAGGTAACAGCGTTCCGTGCGCTCCGTTGTCTAGTCATGCCTGCCACATGACTACGGAAACGTCTGCAGAAGCAGACAGCGCTGGCTCTTTGGCTTGGAAACAGAGATGAGCACTGCACCCTAGAGTCGGATACGACTGGCTTTCGAGCAAGGGAAACCTTTACCTTCACTTTACTACCTTCTTTGGAGGGAAAAACTTCAAAAATTGGTTTCAGCCTAACCAACACACTTTGCTAAATGGAGGAATGTAAAAGTAGGAATTTTAAAGAATAACCAATTTTAATGCGGCTATTTCAATACTGGATAAGTTTTTCTGTGAATGCAGCATTTATGCCCAATAATTCCACCAATGCAGCATTTATGCCCCCACCATGCAGGGATCACTTCAGTGGGAAGGTAAACAGCGTTCTGTGCGCTCCGCTGTCTAGTCATGCCTGCCACATGACCACACACGGAAATGTCTTCAGAAGCAGACAGCACTGGCTCTTCGGCTTTGAAACAGAAATGAGCACTGAACCCTAGCATCGGATACGACTGGCTTTCTAGCAAGGGTGACCTTTACCTTTTACTATGTGTACAAAAGAAGATCTAATAAATGGCCGAAATAATGCTGTTGAAGTAGCCCATTTCTGGTCAAAACCACCTCGCAAAGAGCTGGGCCTGTGCAGTTTCTTTTACAGGTCACAAAATGGGGCGATGGAAATGCAGAGAAGACGAATGGTCATTGCAGAGCACTGGCTGCATCGCCAGGGCAGACACTTTAAAAGAGGGGAAGTGAAGGAGCGGAAGAAAGAGACATGCGAAAACGTGCTTATGTGTTTTTGCAAGAAGCATTAAGGGATTAACCAGGAGGGATTTGCTCAAGGGACGCTAGAAAATGAGTGGATTGCAAATACAAGGGGGGGGGAGGATAAAATGCCAACCCCCCGCCTGGCAAGGTAGGAACGTCGGACAAAGCCACGGAGGGCAGGAACATCTGCCAGCGAAAGCGTGAGAGTGCATGAGCTGGAACACTGTTAAGCTCAAGAACGCACGTAGTTGTGCCTCCGGAAAGCTGACTGGGGCAACCGCTTCCCCAGCACACGACGGAAAGGACATCTTGGGACTCCAGAGGAAAGAATCCAACGCATGCTTTAAGGGCACAGCAGGACACAGGGCCCATCTGGCAGCATAACCTACCTCGGAGAGTTGTTGTGAAGGAGAGGAGAGGGCACTTTTCCTATCAGTAGTGGGCAACATGCAGCCCTAGAGTTGTGGCCGGATTTCCAGGTCCCATCGTCCTTCGACAATGCTGACCAAGGCAGATGGGAGCCAAAGTCCAGTCACATCTGTTTCATACAGTCCAGAGTTCACTTGTTGAATTGCTACTCTTGTTTCCAAGAACCCCACAATTTATTCCCACCAAATGAGGAACAAAAATTGGGATGCGGAGTAAAACATCTACAAAACAGAGACAAACACAAAGCCGTTCTCCCATTCCTGGGTATGAAGAAAGATCACAGATCTTGCAGTGATAAATGAAACTCACACCATAAACCATGCTAAGCCTCCCTTCTCAGGAATGAATGGTTAACCAGAACCAAACATGTTAACCATCTAATAAAGCCACACACAATTTAATAAAGTTAAAGGTCGCCCTTAGTCAAACGCCAGTCGTATCCGACTCTAGTGTTAAGGACAAATCTCTGTTTAAAGCCAAAGAACCAGCGCGGTCTGCGTCTGCATGTTTCTGTGGACCTATGGCAGGCATGACTAAACACCGGAGTGCACGGAATGCTATTTACCTTCCCATCAAAGCAGTACTTATTTATCTACTTGCAATTCATTGCTTTTGATCTGCTAGGTTGGCAGGAGCTGGGGCAGCACTCGGCTCTCGAACCTGCCAACCTTCCAGTCATCAAGTTCAGCATCTTAACACTTAACCTGGACCAGTTTAGTAGCTATCCTAAAATTTCCACCCTTTCTGTTCCCAAACTTGGTGACTCCGTCCATTAGAGACCCTTCCCTTATTTGCAGTGAAAGAATCGCCCAGGAATTCCAGATAATCCGCATTCTAAAACAAATCAAACCAGGAAAGCACATACTGACACAGCGAGCCAGGAGTACTAGCTCTTTATTTGGTTGCTCAGTTGTCACCTCAAGAGCAGTTTTGGCACTGATTTGTGGGCGTGGCCATGTGACTGGGGTGGACATGGTCAGGGGACTCCGGCAACCAGATGGGGAAAGCTCAGGGAGGCTGCGCCACCGTATGGGAGCCAGGCGTACGGCCCAAGGCTCTGGCAACCGGGTGGGCTGGGCCAGCCCGAATTCCTACTACCGGTACAGGCATACCGGGTCGTACCAGCTGAATCCCACCACTGGACCTAATACTCGACTGTGTCACTCATCCCACGCTTTATCCCTCTTGCTCCGTTAAAACACAAAACCCACCTAAACTTCACAGCCCCAAACAAACCTCTCCCCAGTTCTAATTTTGGAAGACCTGACAGAGTGAGGCTGAAGCCCAG
This sequence comes from Bradypodion pumilum, assembly GCA_035047305.1. Classification (NCBI taxonomy): domain Eukaryota; kingdom Metazoa; phylum Chordata; class Lepidosauria; order Squamata; family Chamaeleonidae; genus Bradypodion; species Bradypodion pumilum. Next base: position 6,621,635 of record JAWDJD010000018.1, read on the forward strand.
CCGAAAATGCCAGCGCTCTACATTTGAGCCGACGGTGATATCAGCGCAAGGACCGGCAACATCTATTTTGGCTCAAGTTGAGCCGAGGAAGGACGTTTCCCTGACGATTCCCTCTCCAGCAGGAAAGATACCCAAAAAAATCCAACATTTCTGAGTTGATTGCAGAATCTCTCGTTGTCCACTGTGATAATTCTGTTTCCACCGGTTGTTCGCCGCAGCCGCTTCACACCAGCCGTGGCCAGATTCTTTTACACAACAAGAAATGCCTCCCCCTTTAAATGCCAAAGAGATTTTATAAAATCCGCCACAGAGACTGGACCGAGAACATTTGGCACTCAATACAGAGAATGACTGTCTAGGTGGTTTTTTTCTCCAAAAAAGGCAGCCGTTTTACATAAATCCTGAAGGCTGGTTAAAGAAAGCAGTATCCTCAATAAAACAGTTGGGAGAAAATAAGTTCATTTTCTACGTATCACTTGCTCATCCGTAAGTCTCAAGTCCTGGAAAAATATTCAAGGCACTGCAAGGGTTAAGGCAAGAAGGCTACCACCCCCAGAAGGAAAGGGGGGCCACTAAACATTTGTAATATTTTGGCACCAGTAACACACAGTCTGATCTGTAAACATAAGAAATACGTTGCACTCAAAATCACTTCCCAAGTCTCAATTTTGAAAAGGAGTAATGCTCCCAAGAAACTCTAAAACAGGGGTTCTCAACCTTTTAACGCTGTGGGCCAGGCCACGTTCCCTCAGTTGAGCAGGCCGGATTTGTGGCTCCCACCACCACCCCGCACCCTAAACACTGCCGTAAAATGGGGACGCAGTTGCGTTTACAATAAACAGCCGCGGACGCCTTTACGGCTATTTTGCCGCTTCCAGTGTCGGCGGGAGCAAGGGCGTCTTGCGCACCAGCTCAGATCTTCACAAACAAAATGCTGGTGATCAGGGCGAAACCGGCCAAGAGGACGATGACTTTGAGGATCCGCTGCTCGGAGGAGCCAAGTTCGTGGGGCAGGATTTCCAGGAAGGTGATGTAGATGAAGGTGCCGACGGCCAAGCCCTCCAAGACACTGCGGGAGAGGCGGTGGAGAGGGGCCATCGTGGTCTCCGTTAGGGCCACCCCCAAGCCGATGCCCAGCGGGGACATGACGGAGAAGAGGACCAGGCAAGCCACAATGGCTCGGGGACGCAGATGCCCCTGGACCAGTTTGAGGCAGAGGCTGAAAGTGATCACCCCTTTGTGGATTAGCAGGGCCAGGCAGATCTCTAAGGCCTGGGCCCCGTTTTCCTGCAGCCCCACGGCCAGTCCCTCGAAGACTGAGTGGAGGGAAAGAGCCAGGAGCAGGAACACCGATCGGACAGCCGAGTGGGCATTGAAGTCCACGTGGACGTGGGGGCGCTCGCTGGCCGTCCCGTCCCGTGGGATCAGCAGCGGTGATGGGGGAGGTCCGTCAGGCCAACCTCGGTCCTGGATGAGGGCGGAGCTGCGGGAGGACGGACCCAGAAGGGCTTCGGTTTCTTCCAAGGAGCCGGAGGGGTCTTTGTAGGCCAACACGATCTGCTCCAGGATCAGGACCAAGAAAAAGCCCATGGCCAAGATGAACTCTTGGAGCGGGAAACGGAGCTGCAAAGCGGGTGGAAAAACAACACAGAGAAGGGAAGCGGATTTGCAAAAGCTTCCCCTGGGATTTGCAAGACAAGTTGTTTTACATTTTAAAGTTTTAAATTACATCTCATTGTTTGGAAACGCTCCTCAAAGGCCGGCAACTTTCCAACCCACTTTTTACTCCAAGTTCGAGACCCGAGTGGTGCACGACGGAATGAGCTTCTGTCTCTGTCCCAGCTCCTGCCAACCGAGCAGTTCGAAAGCAAGAAATTGCAAGTAGATAAACAGATACTGCTTCGGTGGGAAATTTAACAACGTTCCGTGTGCTCTAGCATCTAGTCAGGCCTGCCACAGGACCACGGAAACATCTGCAGATGCAGAAAGCATTGGCTCTTTGGCTGTAAATGGATATGAGCACCGAACCCTCGGGTTGGACACGACTGGCTTTCGAACAAGGGAGACCGTTACATAAGGGGCCATCTTCCTGCCTACGAGAGAAATATACGGCTAGGAGAAAAGGCTCCATGCAGATGTTTTAAACATCTGTCCCATTGGATCAAAATCTGCTTTCAAAGCTTCATCATCTACCAGGGCTTCACCCAAGTGGCAGGAGTACCCCCAAAATAGTCAAAATCAGAATGTTTAGGGCAAGGGTGCCCAAACTTTTTGGGCTGAGGGCCAGTCACATGATTCAGTGGGCCGGTCACATGGTTCCTCCCACCAGAAGCGGAAGAAAAACGCACCTTGCAATGTGTTTTGCAACAGGACGAATTTCAGTTTGGGGAAGAAATTGCGGGATGATCAATGGATAAATAGACTAATAGGTTAAGTTGTTTAAAAATGAGTCGGGCTGCTTCGATTTCAGCTTAATGGGAAAAACCCTAAACCAGGGGTTGGCTAAACTACGGCCCATGGGACCAATCTGGCCCACACCGCCCTCGTCACTCCTGGAAGCAGAAGTCAAACGTGCTGGTGTGGGCCAGATGAATTGGTGTCGGGGCCAGATCTGGCCTGTGGGCCATAGTTTGGCCATCCCTGGTTTAGGGTTTTTTCCTGCATTAGCCTCCACCGCCCCTCTCCAACCTGGGCTTTCACTAACCGTGACTCTCAGCTCATCAAGGGTCTCATTAATGCCAGCCAGGTAATCGGGAACCAAGTCCAGAAGGCACGTCCCGAGGAAGACGCCACCGGCGAAACAGCTCACCAGGCTTAAAGTTTTTCTCCGGGATCCTGCAAGGAGGAGACATCCACTGGTTGTTATTTTTAAAGCCACAATTAATTAAATCAGGGAGATTAACGATTATAATCCTACCTGCCTCTATTCAGAAATAAATCCCATTTTTTTCTTTGGGGATTCCTCTGTAACAGAGCCGAATGTATGCACTTCTATGCCGTGATGGTGAACCTTGGCACTCCAGCTGTTCTTGAACTTCAATTCCCAGAAGCCCAAATCTCTGTGAATCCACAAGAATGGGTTTACTGGACTTTTGGGAATCGAAGTCCAAGAACAACTGGAATGCCAAGGTTCGCCATCACTGCCATAGGGGCTGCGATGGTTTAACAGTTAAGAAGCTCGCCTTGTTAGCTGGAAGGCTGGCAAGTCGGCAGCTCGAGACCCGGGTACTGCATGATGGATTGAGCGCCCATCTTTGTCCCAGCTCTTGGGGACATGAAAGGAGACTCATTTGGGCATTCTCTGAGCAAAGTTTCTTCCACAAAAATCCTTTCAACCCAGAATAATTTCTGACACAAAATTATGATTATTACTGCCCTAATTGTATAGGGTGTTTTAGAGTTAGTTTGATGTTGAAATGTTCCGTGCGGCTCATGAGGTCTGTATGCAAAGAAAAGAACAAATACAAGCACAGATTACTTTATTTTTTAGAGCACCTATGTGGCTAATGTTTAATCCAGGGTTTCCCAACCTTTGGCTTTTGGACTTCAATTCCCAGAAGCCTAAGTCAATTCCCCAAAGCACTGATCAGCCAATGTACTGACTTTGGTTTCTAGGAATTGAAGACCCCCCTGTGGGGCCTGGACCCGACACTGGGAAACACTGGTCTAATCTATCTGGCTGGGGAATGTGGGGAAAACTGAGTTCCAAGTCCCTACTGGGAAATAAAATGCACTGGGAGACCCTGGCTAGACTCCTTTCTTCTCAGCATGGCCTGCCTCGTAAGGCTGTTGTGAGGGATAAACACAGAAAAGTACAAGGTGGCCCATCATTATATTTGTTGGTCAGTCGCACAGTCGATTCCGACCATTTGTGACCCTATGGACCATTGTCTTCCAGGCGCCTCTGTTGTCCTCCACCATCCTCCTCAGCCCTCCCAGTTCTGTGCCTATTGTGCATACAATACCATCTATCCATCTCATCTTTGGCCGCCCCCTTCTTCTCTTGCTCTCCACCTTTCCCAGCATCAAGGCCTTCTCAAGTGAATCCTCCCTTCTCATTTGATGTCCAAAGTACTTCAGCTTTATCTTTACTATTTGACGTTCTAATGCAGGGTACTGCAGTGGCTCAAGTCACTAAGATGCTGACTGGGAAGCGGAAGGTCAGCAGTTCGATTCCCGAGTACTGCAGGACAGAAATGAGCTCCCGTCTTCATCCCAGCTCCTGCCAACCTAGCAGTTCGAAAGCAAGAAATTGCAAGTAGATAAATAGGGACCACTTCGGTGGGAAGGTAACAGCGTTCCGTGCGCTCCGGTGTCTAGTCATGCCTGCCACATGACCACGGAAACGTCTGCAGAAGCAGGCAGCGCTGGCTCTTCGGCTTAGAAACAGAGATGAGCACTGCACCCTAGAGTCGGACACGACTGGCTTTCGAGCAAGGGAAACCTTTACCTTTACCTAATGAGCAGTCAGGGTTGATTTCTTCTAAGATTGACCTATTTGTTCCCCTCGCTGTCCCAAGAGAGATGAAAATAAAAATGGTTTAAGACTACCACAACCATCGTCCTGTCGCCAGGGGACGATGTGTGTTGTAGCCCAGCAGATCTGAAGGGACACTCCCTGCAACTAAGCCAGTGATGGCAAACCTTGGCGCTCCATCTGTTCTTGAACTTCAAATCCTAGAAGCCCTGATCAGCAGGAGTGCTGACTTGGGCTTCTGGGGATTGAAGTCCAAGAACAGCTGGAGCGCCAAGGTTGGCCATCACAGAACTAAACAAAAACACAACTAGGGACTATTGTCCACTAGGAAAACCCCGGTTAATGTGCCTTTTACCTGACGACCCCGTTGCAGCTCCCGGCCGACGCAGGACCCAGAGCGGAAGGAACCCACAGATGAGGGTGACGCCCATCAGCAGGACCAAAGAACCCAGCTTCACCTCTAAGCCCACAGTAGAGCGGAGCGGGACCACCCGGGCATAGGGCTCCCACACCAAGTGCTCCAGATCAAATTCCCGGCCCGCTGGTTCAGCCATCGCTCCGGAACAGGGATCCGAACCCGGGTCCTTGCCAAAGGGGTCCTGGAAGGTGAAAAGTAGAGAAAGTTAAACAACTGGAGAAACAGACATTTTGGGAGAACGGACTGAATGTACATATGGGTTAACTCGAGTAGTGATACGAATCAAGATTCCTTTCAATTTGACGCCTTCCTGCATCTCAAGAGCCTGCGGCTTGTATAAATAGTTTCTTGCCACCGCTTTCTCCTTAATCTTGTCAGCAACTGGAATACGGTGCATTCCGGGAAAAGAAAACGGCGTCAGTATCTGCGAATCTTTTTTTAAAAAATAACAAAATCCAACCTGGAAGGGTTTTTTTCCCCTCCCTCCTCTTAACTGGCACCCTACCCCCACTCCCCTCCTTAACTGCACCCTAGATCTCTGGAGACGTCATAGCCTCTCCTCCCCACGGGAATGAGTCATCAAACTCCACAGGTTCCAGTAAATCGCCCCATCTTCCCTGCCTCCTCCGAGAAGAAAAATTCACGTGGCTGCAGCTGTGGATTTGCAGCACCCGTCTCATGCCACTGACTCAAGCCCGGTTGAGCAGTAAACACAGCAAGCCACCTGGAGTAACAGAGTTCTGTGGCGTGCCAGCTTTAGGGACACACCATGGATTGGTCTCCTTCACCTTGGCTGCCGATGGAAATTATGAAAACCAGCTCTGTGACCAATAAAGTTGGGCAATAAAAAGGGCCTCCTTAATTCACTTTATTCTTTAAGACAGGTGATGGGCTACTTGTAGTTACTTTATTTGTTTATCTCAGGGGTGCCCAAACTATGACCCATGGGCCAGATCCGGCCCCGATGCCAATTCATCAAGCCCACGCCACCCTCATCACTCCCGAAAGCAAAAGTAAAATGTGCCTGTACGGCATGTTTTAACTCTACTTCTGGGACCAATGAGGATGGTGCAGGCCGGATGAATTGGCATCAGTGGCTAGATCCAGCCCACGGGCCGTAGTTTGGACACCCCTGGTTTAAGCAGAGAAAAACGGCATCTTAAAATCTATCTCATCCTGTTGCAAAACAGACTGCAAGGCATGTTTTACTTCTGCTTCCGGCGGGAGGAACCACGTGACCGGCCCGATGAACCACAAAGTTTGGGCACCCTTGGTTTATCTGCTGCATTTTTGTGTTGTCTTTTGCCCAGCATTGGGGCTCAAAGCAGCTTGCAAAATTGGTTTTAAAAGGGCAGAAAACTCAGTTTAGCTGGACAAATGGCCATACAAAGTCCAACTAAGAAGTAAAATACATTTATATATATATATATATATATATATATATATATATATATATATATATATATATAGATAGATAGATAGATAGATAGATAGATAGATAGATAGATAGATAGATAGATAGATAGATAGATAGATAGATAGATAGATAGATAGATAGATAGATAGATAGATAGATAGATAGATAGATAGATAGATAGATAGATAGATGAAGTTTTTAGATCAGTTTACAAGATATTGGGAATTAACATTTTTGGTTAGGGGGGGAATGACAAATCAGCATAAAATTAGAACAAACCAGAAACAAAATCAAGCCAAATAGAAATAGGATTCTTATAAAAATGAAACTCTCAAAGAGAAAGAAACGCTTTTTTAAATTGCTAGTGTTGAAAAAAGAAATTAAAATCCACACCCACAACCCCAGATTTTTGCTCTGGGAGTTAAATCTGGATGACAAAGCCCATGCTTCCCCAACTAAGGCCTCCTGGTTCCAGAAACGGTGGGTTCCTACTCCCATGATCCCCCTCCAGCAGAGGGATGAGGCACTGTTGTTCATAAATCCTCTTTCATTTCCCCCCTCCGAAGGAGTTCCCACTCCCATTATCCCAGCTTTAAAGGACGATGGGAACTGTAGTGAGAGGAAAACAAGCCCCTATTCCATTCATTTCTACCCTTCCCTGGATCCAGTGTTTAACCTCCATAAACTGAAGCGACCACCCAAGGCGTGCGTAAAATTCACCTGGGAGTAAGTCTCGCTGGGATCAATGGGGCTTACTCGTGAGTAGACGGGCCTAGCTTCCCTGCCTAGGCTCGGAAAGGCCACGCTTGGTGCCACGTGGAAGCCCCTTTGCCCCCTCCAGAGAGCCAAAGCCCCGATCCGGCTCACTCTTTCTCCGGCCCCGATCCGGGAAAAGGGACTTATTACTGCTACTACCTGGAACGCTTTGATCCTGTGCGGACGTTCCAAAGGGGCGGAGCCACACGGGGAAGGGGAAGAGAGGAAAGATACAATAAAGGCAGCTCGACCAATGAGGGCCTCCGAATGAGTCGCACAACGTTCGAACGGGGCGGAGCGCAGCGGGAAGTTAGAAGAAAGGCGCTTCTCGGCCAATGAACGCAGGCCAGGAGGTAGACGTTCCAAAGTGGGCGAGGAAATAGAAGGGGAAACACGGGGAGGGGAGGGACGGCTCCTTGATTAGCAGCCATTCTGAACCAATGACAAGGAGACTGGCATTAACTCCTTATGGGGTCCCCCTGCTTTCGCTGTTAGGATGCCTTTTAAGGGTGGTTTACTTGCCTAATTAACAACTATAACAACATCAAAGGATTGCTATTGACAAGTTCCTTAAAGAATTAAGATTATTATTTCCAATACAATATAAGCATATAATATAAGCACATGTTATGTTATGTTATGTTATGTTATGTTATGTTATGTTATGTTATGTTATGTTATGTTATGTTATGTTGTTATGTTATGTTATGTTAGCATTTATAGGCGATAAATTGATGTAATTGAGAAATTGATCTAATTTTCCTCTTTTTAATAATGTGTGGGTAATTTGTTTTAATGGGGTGGTTCTTTTAAAGCTTTTTAAGATTGTAAGCCACCCAGAGTCTTCGTGAGTTGGGCGGCTATATAAATTTGAATATAAATAAATAAATAAATAAATTGATGTTATATACAGATATTGTATTGCATTGTATTGTTCGACTTATCTGCTGCCCCACTCACAAATCGACTCTGGGCATCTTACAAAGAAACAATATACAGGTATCACAATTATCACAGATATCACAATTACAGAATATCACCAAAAAAAAACATATGGGAAACATTTCAATAAATCCCCAATCCCCAATCCCAATTACAGAACATTGCATCACAAAAAAAACACCACATATCGGAAACATTTCAATAAATCTCCAATCCCAATTACAAAATATCGCATCACAAATAAGTTCAAATTACTAGTCGATACCAACAACCTAAAGAACCTCTTGATTGGATTGAAGGAGGAGGGTGCAAAAGCTGGTTTGACACCAAGAAAACCAAGATAATGGCAACAGGTCCGATCAGTCCCTGGGAAATAGATGGGGAAGAAGGAGAAGCAGTGACAGATTCGCATAGTCAAGGCATTGGTATTCCCGGTGGTAATGTATGGGTGTGAGAGCTGGACCATTAGGAAAGCTGAACGCAGAAGAATAGATGCCTTTGAGATGTGGTGTTGGAGGAGAGTCCTGAAAGTCCCCTGGACAGCAAAGAGAACAAATAGGTCAATATTAGAAGAAATCAACCCTGACTGTTCATTGGAGGGACAAATAGTGAAGATGAAGCTAAAGTACTTTGGACATCAAATGAGAAGGGAGGACTGACTTGAGAAGGCCTTGATGCTGGGAAAAGTGGAAGGCAAAAGAAGAAGGGGTGGCCAAAGATGAGATGGATAGATAGTATTTTGGACACAGTGGGCACAGAGCTGGGCGGGCTGAGGAGGATGGTAGAGGACAGAGGTGCCTGGAGGAAAATGGTCCATGGGATCGCAAAGGGTCGGAATCGACTGTGCGACTGAACAACAAAACCAGCAAAGTAACCGTCTCCGAATAGTTCAAACCATATATGAGCTAAGATACGGATATATGTACATATCTATAATACAGTGGAACCTCGGTTAACGTAATTAATGTGTTCTCTAGGACATTTCATACAGCAAAAAAATACTTTGACCAAATTTTCCCATAGGAGTGCATTGAAAACCAACATGTTAACCAAAATGCAGTTTCCCATAGGAATGCATTGAAAACCAATTAATCCATTTGGGGGGAAATCTGTAAACCGAACCACTATTTTCTATGGATGTGCTTTTGTTACACTATTTTTATGTTAACCGAGCTGTTTTGTTAACCGAGGCTCCACTGTACAGTCATATTTATATCTGCATATCTGCATTTATTATATAATTGTCTACCATAAAGTCAATTCTGTACAGTACATGCAATAAATATATATATATCAAGTCCTGCAAGAAAGAAATGCACAGAAACAGGATTCAATTCAGAGGGACATGTTGATTCGATTGAGAGCGATGTGCTTGCGCAGTTTTAGACTTGGCACAGCCAGTCTGTTTCTTGGGTAGAGTTTTCTTTAAGCCAAAGGTGCTCTGCCTAGACAGGTGTGCCCGCCCGTACCTGGCTGCCCGCCGGCCTTTTTTAATTGGCTCCTCGAAGGCCTGGGGGTGGGTCTTGGCAAGGTAGATCCAGGATGCCAGGATCCTGGAAGGAAGCTACTCCGAAATCTTCCTTGTTCGGTGTGCAAGTCGGCAGCTACAAACCCATTTACCCCACGACTGCCTTTTGCAAGTGCAGAAAAAGGTAAGCATGGAAGGACGATGGGTTTCTAGGCAGGAGATCCTAAAATTCTGTCCTTTCGCAGCAAAAACAAAAATCTCCCTTTAAATCCTCCTGAACTTTTCCCCAAGGTGTGTCAGGTCTAAATATTTCTATAATAATGCTAATGACCCTGGAATGGTAAAAATCCCCTTTGCCCAAATGTTTAGACACAGTTAACTCCCCCTCCATCCAATATCTTATGAAATCTCCATTCTCGATTCGTTGCCAAAAATCCCAAACTCCCAATTAAATTTATGTCCCAGCATGCATGCTATGATGTATACCAGGAGTGCCCAAACTATGGCCTGTGGGCAGCCTCTGATGCCAATTCATACGGACCACCCCACCCACGTCGCTCCCGGAAGTGGAAGTAAAACATGCCCATACGGGAGCGATGAGGGTGGTGTGGGCCGGATGAATTGGCATCAGGGGCCGCATCCAGCCCGCAGGCAGTAGTTTGGGCACCCCTGATGTATTATGACAAACCTTGGCACTCCAGCTGTTCTTGAACTGCAATTCCCAGAAGCCCTGGTCAGCAGGAGTGCTGACTTGGGCTTCTGGGAATTGAAGTCCAAGAACACCTGGAGTGCCAAGGTTCACCATCACTGCTATAGATTGACAACCTTTACATTTGTTAGAGAAGGCACAGATAATAACAAGGGTTCCTTTTCCCATTCGTTTAACTACTTTAACACCATTTATTTAACTACAATATCCAGAAATCCCCACATCAGTGCAGCCCAGGTGAATTACAGGGCTGCTTCCCAAGAGCTTTTTTTCCTCCAAGGTCTGTTTTCAAAGCAAAATAATGTCCATTTTCTTTGATCCCCGCCTACCTCTGTTGTCGTTGTCCCCATTTTACAGATGGGAAAACTGAGGCCCAAGGGAAAATAACTTGTTTCAAGCGCCACGTTTGCCTCCCAAGTTAAGAGTCTTGGACGTTGATCTTTCATACCCCCCACGTCATGGATCCAAACTACTCCACTCTTCTGGATGTTCTCTTCGATGGACCAGAGGAAAGAGCATCCATCATAGCTACCCCTGACCCCAAGATCAGCTTCCCGCTGCAAGACCACCCTTACGGATGCGTTTTGGAGAACGCTTACGAGCCCTGGGCAGCTGGCAGCGTGCAGGTGAGTTAGGATCGGCCAGCTCTTAACTACAACCCCCTCAGCCTGTGTTGGCTTGTTTTCCTCTTCCCTCCTCATCCCCTTTTCCTTTCATGCCGTGGCTTTTTCCATTGACCGCTTGAGAGCAGAAAACTCTACGACCGTTTCCTTTTTAATAGCCGATACGCCGGTCATTCTGGTGCCGAAAACGGGCAAACTGCAGCTTGGGGTTGGCTGCTGGGTTAAGCACCGGACTCAACAGTTACCAAAAGGAATACATGCACCAAGTGTAGAAGAGAGAGAAAGGCTTCATTGTACATATGGGCTCTCTGGCTTGCAGCCAAGAGAGCAAAGAGACAAAGGTCTTTTTATAAGGAAGGCTGAGACAGACATAAGACATGCTTTACAGCCAAAGAGTGCAGCGTTGTCTGCATCTGCAGACATTTCCATGGTCATGCGGCAGGCATAACTAGACACCACAACACTGTTACTTTTCCCAACGAAATGGTACCTACTTATCTACTTGCAATTTCTTCCTTTTGAACTGCTACATTGGCAGGAGCCAGGGCAGATGACGGATGATCGCTCCCACGTGCAACTTTCGGGTCTCAAACTGCTGCCCTGCCAACCTTCCAGTTCATCAAGTTCACCGTCTCAACCACTAAGCCACCATAGCCCACTCAGATCCTCCCAAACCACTACTAACTCTATGCATCTTCTATCTACAGAATCCGGATGACAGCGACGAAGATCTCCTACGTCTGCTGATCAACCCCAACGATGTCTACAACCTGCAGAGTCCGGCGGACTCTCCGGGGGCCGACAGCGGGATTTCCGACAACCCCAGCGCACACACGGCCTTGCCCAAGGACCCTTGCCCCGACCCCTCCTCCAACATCATCTACGAGGTGATCTGCGACACAGGCTTCGTGCAAGAAATAACCGTGCCGGATCAAGCCTTGCCAATCGCCCTTGGTAAGTGGAAGGCCATCCAATTTCAATTATGCGCATGCTGGGTCACAAGATCAACTTAGGCAGGGCGAGTCGGATCCATTTCGCTTTTCCTCCTGTGCGCAAAATCATTTCAAATGTCAAATTAACCCTGCCAAATGTGCAAGAAATGCCAATTCTCCGCCAGTGAAATCCTCTCGCTTTCAAGAGGTCCGTTGAGTCCCTTGTCCGGAGCCATCTCTGATTAAGAACTGAGAAATGTTTCAGGGTTGTGGCCGACCCAATTTGAGCATTAATGCGGTTAAATACACAAAGCTGCAAAAGACCGTGTTTTGAAAAGAACTGAGCAACCAAAACCCTGAACCGGAAAGGACCGATCTGCATGCTCTAAGATGCAGACCATTAAAACATCATGTTCCTTCCTGCAAAAATATGATTTTTGGTATATTCGCTCCAAAAGGAACTTCGCCCTTCAATGATTTCACACTTTTAATCTTCTACCCAGTTTTCTCCTTCTCCTAATGCAGGAGTTCCCAACCTTTTTAAGCCGGGGGCCGGATCACGTTCCCTCAGACAACTTTGGGGGCCGGACAGCCATTTTGCCCTTCCTCCACCACATGGCACTTCCTGGTGTGGTGAAGGCGGTGGGGGAGCCACATGAAATGGCGCCACGGGCCGCATCTGGCCCACGAGCCACAGGTTTGAGAATCCCTGTCCTAATGAATAGACAAGGAAGAATCTGGGCATTTTGAATAGGAACAGTTTCACTTCCCTAGACTAAGATTAGCTTTGCAAGAGCTGAGCTGCATTAGACGGACAGACTGATGGGTCGTTACCCCAGGTTGTGATATTTTGCATCCTCCTAATGGCTGTTTATGAAAAATTATTTATTTATAAAAATTGTTGTTGTTTTTTAATTTAAGGTAAAAGTTTCCCTTGCTCGAAAGCCAGTCGTATCCGACTCTAGGGTGCAGTGCTCATCTCTGTTTCAAAGCCGAGGAGCCAGCGCTGTCTGCTTCTGCAGACGTTTCCGTGGTCATGTGGCAGGCATTACTAGACACTGGTGCGCACGGATGGTCCCTATTTATCCACTTGCAATTTCTTGCTTTCGAACTGCTAGGTTGGCAGGAGCTGGGACAAAGACGGGAGCTCATTCCGTCCTGCAGTACTCAGGAATCGAACTGCTGACCGTCCGCCTCCCAGTCAGCGTCTTAGCCACTTGAGCCACTGCAGCCCCTGTTTTTTATTTATTTATTTATTTATGACAATTATTTATGAAATTTGTTTTATTTATCAAAAAAAATTATTTATGAAAATTATTTATAGACATTGTTTTAGTTACACATTGTTTCATTTTCTTGTTTATGAAAATGATTTGGGAAAATGTGTCTATTTACAGGAAAAAATATTTTTCCTTTTAAATTATGAAAATGATTTGTGAAAATGGTATTTCTTGGGGAACATTTCTTTATGGAAATTATTTTAAGGGCACCTTTAAAGGTGGAGTCGTTCCCTCCGAGGACATAAAAAACAAATAAAAATGCAATCGAGAATTAACGATCGGCAGAAAGGAGGTGTCACGGAGAAAACTAGTGACCTCAAAAGATCCGGGGTGCGGGGGGAGCTGATGAAATGGAAAAAGTGCTGATAAACGTTCCTGGATTAGGAACCGAGCAAAACTCTAATATAAATTTATTGCAAACAGATGGGGCCACCACCGAAAAGGCCCCGTTATCCTTTCTCACCCATATCACGGTTTTACCTCCCTTCTGTCTTTTTCTCTTCTATTTGCTTTCTGTGCCGATAGAGAACTGGCCGCCCCTAACCACGCTGCCTGAGGCCTGCGTTGCAAACCAAGTGGCCCCTGGACTCTCCGAGAATAGACACGACATCGGGGACCTTGCCAGGGGCCCGGTAAGCGGGGATCGGCATATTATGGCCAATGTGTATTTTGCATAGCTGTCAAGTATCCCTTATTGGCCAGGAAAACCCCTTATTTTACCCTCTTTCCTGCCGTCATCCCTTATTAATTAGACTGCAATGCCCTATTGCCGCCATTGGAGGGCAGCACAGGATAAGCATAGCTGTCAAGTATCCCTTATTGGCCAGGAAAACCCCTTATTTTAATCCTCTTTCCCGCCGTCATCCCTTATTAATTAGACTGCAATGCCCTATTGCCGCCATTGGAGGGCAGCACAAGATAAGCATAGCTGTCAAGTATCCCTTATTGGCCTGGAAAACCCCTTATTTTAATCCTCTTTCCCGCCGTCATCCCTTATTAATTAGACTGCAATACCCTATTGCCGCCATTGGAGGGCAGCACAGGATAAGCATAGCTGTCAAGTATCCCTTATTTGCCGGGAATTTTTTCCTTATTTCCAAATCCAAAACTTGACAGGTATGGTATTTTGGGACCACAGACCGGAGAACTTTGGGCGCCGCGCTCCAAAGGCACGAATCACAAATCCCTTATTTGTCTGGAGGAATGGCTGGAGAGCTCGGTGGTTTCAGTATCAGATTGGGGGTTCGATTCCCCGCCATGCCTCCGAGAAGAACCAGCTTGTGTAGCCTTGGGCGAGCTATTCACTCTTTCCGCACTCAGAAAGCAAAGAGACTTTTCTCCATTTAGTGCAATACAATTCCCCGGGCATTTTTAATAGGGCTTTCGGGGAAATCACATGACCTGCCGCAGCCCATCGCTGGTACAGTCTCTCTTGATTGGCTCTGGCTAGTGGATCTTCAGTTCCTTCCATTGGCCACTAGGAGGCACTAGGATAGCCATCAAGATCTCCTTCTTAACATACACTTTCCCGATCCTAAGCTCACTCCTGATGGACGTTTACTAAATTCTGGTTAATATTAGCTATTTTTGGACTACAAAACCAGACTTTCCTGTTTTTCTAGTCTGGTTAATATTACCTTTTTGGACTACAAATCCTAGAATCCCCTGGTTTTATTGAGAATGGTTATTATTACCTTTTTTGGACTACAAAACACACATTACCCTGCTTTTCTAGAGTCCGGTTGATATTATCCCCCCCTTTTTTTTTTGGATGACAAAACCCAGAATCCCCTGCTTTTGGCCAAGATAAGGGGGGGGGGATTTGGGAACTGTACTGTGATGAGGACGGCATTTGGCAACAGAGCTTTCTTTTGTATTGAGCAGGATTTGTTAGAACAGCTTCACCTGACGGGCTTCCACCTGACGGAGGAGGAGAGGCGCCTACTAAGCCAAGAAGGCGTCTTGCTGCATAGCGATCTGCCCCTTACCAAGGTAGGCGGTTGTGAAGCCACCCGTTGTGACTCCACTTTTGGAAAGGTTGCCGGATCCACCCCAGTCCCCAGGTTATAATGGCAACCTTTTATGGGAACTCTCCAGGGTCCTGAAATCATGGATTAAGTACCTTGGAGAACTCATGGAAAGTAAAACCTGGAATTGATCTGTAGCACTCCTGGAGCCGGAGTCAGCAGCTGCAAGCTTTCTCAGCACACGACGTCCGCCCACCCCCACCCCCTCCGATCATCCCTCCCCAATAGAAATAGCGGCAGATGGGAGTTGTAGTCTAGAGGACCCCAAAGTTCAGGAAGGCCGATCTTTGTCTCGAAATCCGAACTCATCCCTGTATGTCTAGCTAAAACTGGCCTGGCTGTGTGGTTGTAGGAATCGTAGCCCCGTTAAAAGGAACTTTTCCATTTTTTGGCCCATGCGTCC
The DNA here is from genome assembly GCA_035047305.1 of Bradypodion pumilum. Taxonomy (NCBI): domain Eukaryota; kingdom Metazoa; phylum Chordata; class Lepidosauria; order Squamata; family Chamaeleonidae; genus Bradypodion; species Bradypodion pumilum. Next base: position 6,637,087 of record JAWDJD010000018.1, read on the forward strand.
ACCCATACACGGACGTGGCTGGAAGGGTTTGTTCAGGGGGAGGCAGCCTGTGAGAAGGAAAGGAGCCGGAATTGAGGGAGAAGATCCATTCCTCTCTCCTTCTATGTTAGGCAGAGGAACGGATCCTGAAGAAAGTTCGGAGGAAAATCCGGAACAAGCAATCAGCTCAGGACAGCCGGCGGCGGAAGAAAGAGTACATCGACGGGCTGGAGAGCCGGTGAGAGGCGGGCTCAGAAAAGGGCTGGAAGTCTTGTCCGTGTTCCCCATAGACAGGAACATTTCCCATAGAAAAGTAAAGAGTTACTTTTTTTAAAAAATGTAACTAGACTGGGAACTGACTACTTTTGAGGCTTTAGCTGTAACACATCACGTTTTTAAAAAGAAACTCTCCCTGATTCAAGGAAAAGTAACTGGTTTCGTTATTGCTTTGGCAGGGCGGCTGCATGTTCGGCCCAAAACCAGGAACTAAGAAAGAAAGTGCATGAGCTGGAGACAAACCACATGTGAGTTGTTGTTGTTTTAACTGTCTCCCATCTCCACCCACCAATCTTAGGTTGCTAGTGGGAGAACAAACAAGATCTTGTGTGGTTTCCCACAATGGCTGAGATATTCAGATAGACTGCTCCTAAACACACAGGTTCCATCATAAACCCATCTCCATTCCTGATGAACAATTTCCCCCTCCTCTTGCATCCGCGCATGCAAATGCATCATAAATGCTTCATGCTGTGGTTATTTTTCCAAGTCTCTCTCTCTCTATGCCCCATGTCATGTGTGGAGCAGAGTTTTGGCTACAAGATCAGACCCAGGCGGCTCAATGGAGTACCTGATGTGATTTATGATCTCCTTCGACAGGTCACTCCTGGACCAGCTGCAGAAGCTGCAGAAGTTGATCAAGCAGGCCTCGAGCAAGGCGGTTCAGACGAGCTCGTGCCTCATGGTAATTGTAGTCCAGACAGAGAGGAAGGAGAGAGCAGGAAGAAAAGGTGCATGGACGCACCATCTAAGAGTGCCTATGTCTTCCGTTCCACTCTTGGTGCCTTCCTGGCGTGCAGGCCTGCAAATGCCATCGTGCCCGTTGGGGGTGATGGGTTTTGTAGGCTGGTGGCAGGGCATCAGGGTTGGGAAGCCCACTCTGCCTGGAGGGTTACATGTTTCTGTCATGTTTGGTGGCCAGAGAAAGAACCATAAAGGTACTCAGTCACTCATGTGCAGCTCTTTTGAGGACTGCATGGGCGTTCTGCCCGGGAACCCATCTTCCACTCCCTACATCTACAGGGATGATGGTCGATAGATCTCCCTTTCAGGTTGGGTGGATGGATGACCTACAGGGACCATGCTTCTGGCAGACATTCCTATAGTCCTTCCTCCGCAGTTCTGAAAGGAACTAGTTTTGTTGGATCACAAAACCCATCCTCCTTTAGCTAGACAAACTGAGAGTGATAGGCATCAGAGTATATGAAGGCTGGAAGGGCTATGCCAGGAATTTTCAATCTGCGGCCTGTGGGCCAATGTGGCTCCCACCGCCTCCACCACACAGAAAGTGCCATGTGATAGGAGGAAGGGCAAAATGGCCATCCGGCCTCCAAAGCTATCTGAGGGAGCATGATGCGGCCCCTGACTTTAAAAGGTTGAGAACTCCTGGGCTATGCAGTCCCCATTCTTGACTTAAACGGGTATAGATCAGAGAGTAGAGCCACCCTCTCCCACCGCAATCAGAAAGCCAGGGGAGAATGGGACATGTTGTCCCACCCCATTTTCAATTCTTTTCTTCCCCCTCTTTATCTACAGATCCTCATGTTCTCTCTTGGACTGTTCATCCTGCCCAGCTGTACCTCACTCTTGGGAGGAAACCAGATCAGCCAGGAGGGCTACAAACCCTCTGGAGGTAAAATACAAGGAAGAGGAGAGGTTCGGGGCCGGGGGTGGGGGGGTGGCGAGAGTTAGAGAAGTAGAGAGCGAACAGGCCACGGTTTCTCCATTAAGGAGATGGTGAAAAGTTAAAATGGAGCCTCTATGGAGAGATGCAGTCTACCCCAAGCTACCCCAATAACACCGCCTTTCTTTCCACGGCAGTCATTTCCCGCAACATCCTGAACCAGGGGGGAGTCTCCGATTCGGAGGAACCCGACCTGACTTCCGAAAACCCAGAACCGCCTCCAGTCCAGATGGACCTAAGCCAGGAGAGCCTCAGCGTGAACCGTGGTGCACCAAAGGGTCCCCAGAACCCCTCTATCATCGGAGAGAGGCCCGTTACCAACACTTCTGGTCTGGAATCACCGCCAACGAAGTCCCAGGCGGAACCGAAGGAAGGTTTGGTGACCAAACCGACCCACCCCGAACTGGGCCGAGACCCGGGGAAGCAAGCGCACACAGATGAGATGTAGCGAACTCGTTCTGTGGGGAGAAATCTTGAGGTCTACAGCTCTGAAATAGGGATGGATTTGGGAGGCTTCCGGGTTTTTATCTGAACGGCAAGACTGGGGAAACGTCTTCCTGGAATTCACTGAGATTACTGCAGAAGCAGACAGCGCTGGCTCTTCGGCTTAGAAACAGAGATGAGCACTGCACCCTAGAGTTGGATACGACTGGCTTTCGAGCAAGGGAAACCTTTACCTTTACCTTTACCTACTGCTCCTGGCCCGCCTTGCCAATCATGAGAGAGGATGGGATTTGTAGTCCCTCAAAGCCCTAGCGCACTCGGGAGTCCAGAATACAGGTTACTCCCGTGCCCCTATATCCGCAGGGCCAGGGACATGTTCTGAGACCTACAACAGATACCTGAAATGGTGGATAATAGCAAACCTTGTATTTTACATTGCAAACAGTGGCCTCTAGTGGCTAGTTCTGGTAATACGCTATAGAAATACATACCGTATGTATTTATGTATTATATGCAGTGCAATTTCGGTTAACAAATGGCTTGGTTAACAAAAAAATCGCCTAACAATAGTGGCTCGGGTTATGTAATTTTTCCCCGAATTGATTAATTGGTTTCCAATGCATTCCTATGGGAAATTGCATTCAATGCATTCCTATGGGAAATTCGGTTAAAGTAATGTTCACTGTAAGAAACATCCCGGATAACGCATTAATTACGTTAACCGAGGTTCCACTATATAATATATTTCTTTTCTTCTTCAAGTGACGTATCCATGGCTATCACCATGGGAAATATACATATATATTATGTATTTCAGGATTTTTGATTAACTAACTTGTGGATAATTGGACCCGTGGGTATGGGGCTGCGTGGCCTGTATATGCGACTTAGTCTCGTGGATTGTTAATGTTCACAGCCTCCCTCCGGTTTGCTCCTTTGCCATTCCATGCACTTTGATGACCAAAGCAGAGGAGCAGGGACCGGACTAACAGTCCAGGTCAGTTGGCAACCCCCCCTCGCCTGGAAACCCATCGCCATCTCTTTCCCCGTCGCCTCCGCCAGAAAGAAATCTTATTATCCCATGGCAGCAAAGCCGAGAGAACGGCGGCAGGAATTAATGAAAAAGGCCCCGGGCATTCAGCATCTTCCCGGCGAGAGGTACCATTACTCAGCCCCGCAAAGGCCTTGAGCATCAATCAGGTTTAGGACCCTCGGGGCATCCTTGTTATGTCCTCTGTGATATTTTGACAGCACATCATTTCCTGCCCCCCCCCCCCCCCCGTCCCTAAAAAATGTCCTGCCTGTCACCTCCGGATCACCTGCGCCAAAGGCCTCCTAGCCCTGTAAGTAATTAAATTTAAATTTTAGCAGGGTTGGAGATTAATCGTAATCTCCCCAAACAAGGAGCTGGGGGTTAAGCTCTCTGTCTGTCTCTTACGTAATCTTCCCCATGTCCGGAGAAGGGAGGGCAGAGGAAAGAGAGGCAGTGGGCCGGGCCGGGCCGGGTGGGCCGGGCCAGGCAAGGCTGAAACGACACCCCAAAATATCGGGGATGGGAGAGAGGAAACATGTTTGGCTCTCGGCCATAGGTCGCTCGACTCGACATCTCAGCTTTTGAGAAAGGACACCAAAGGGTCCCCAGCAGGTTCGTCTCTGTGACGGAGAAGGAAAAAAAATATGTTGGCTGGCCGTCAATAAAAATGCAAAAGTGTTTAAGGGAGTGCCCATCGTCTCTGTCCCAGCCCTTGCCAACCTAGCCACTTGAAAAACAAAAAAATTGCAAGTAGATAAATAGGTACCGCTTCGGTGGGGAAGGGAATGATGTTTCGTCCTGCCTGCCCCATGACCATGGAAACGTCTGCAGATGCAGACAATGCTGGATCTTTGGCTTTGAAGCAGCGATGAGCACTGAACCCTAGAGTCTGATACGACTGGCTTTCGAGCAAGGGCAACGTTGACCTTTACCTATACAGTGGAAACCCGTATAACAAATGCCTCGTATAATGAAAAATTTGTACAACGAAGAGGATTTGCGCTAACCGCTATACCCCGCATAATGAATTTTTTCGCTTTACGAAGCAATGCATCTCTATGGGGAAAGTTGTACAACAAAAATCCCTATGGGATGCATCGCACCATGGAGATCTTTTGTTGTACGATGCATCCCACAGGGGATTTTCGTTATACAAGGAATGCTTCGTATAACGAAAAAAATTGTATAATGAAGTGCCTCGCAGAACGGACCTTTTTTATTATGTGGGGTTCTACTGTACATGGAGCAAGGGACTGCAGTGGCTCAAGTGGCTAAGATGCTGACTGGGAGGCGGGAGGTCAGCAGTTCGATTCCGAAGTACTGCAGGACGGGATGAGCGCCCGCCTCCGTCCCAGCTCCTGCCAACCTAGCAGTTCGGAAGCAAGACACTGCAAGTAGATAAATAGGGACCACTTCGGTGGGAAGGCAAAACAGCGTTCCGTGCGCTACAGTGCCTGCCACATGACCATGGAAACATCTGCAGAAAGCAGACAGCGCTGGCTCTTCGGCTTTGAAACAGAGATGCGCACTGAACCCTAACGTTGGATGCGACTGGCTTTCGAGCAAGGGAGACCTATACCTTTACTGTACATGGAAAGTTTGCTTTCTATATGATGAGCCAGGAGGACACACTTGAGAGAGGGGAAGGAGGGAGGCCGGACATGTCCATTCCTCCGGCCATGTTGCCATCTGAGAAGCCATGGCGGGGTGTGTGTGTGTGTGTGTGTGTGTGGAGTGCATAATAAGACCATTTGGAGCATGCCAGAGAAGTCGGAGAAGGAAAGGGAGTCTCCATTTAGGCCATTAAGCCTGAGAGTCCATTAAGACCATGTGTGTGCTTATGCGTGCGTATGCGTTAAGCCAAAGAAAGCTTCAGGATGTGAACTCGTACACTCAAAACCCCAGAGGAAAAGCCTTAAAAAAAGAGATCTATTCCATCCAGACAGCAAAAAAGGCCGAAAATGGATGCCTCTTCAAGGAACAGGAGGAGAATTAGGGACAGGCTGATAAAGAAGACACCGAGAGAAGAACAGAGGACAGGGCAATATTTGCAACATTGATTTATGTCCCTCTCCCGAGAAGCTGTGTCCGATGTGGGATTCCAGCTCCCTGCTTTGTTTCTGAACCTCTGTATCAACATCTGTTTTCCCCTCCACTTGCATGTTTGAAATGTCTGCTTTTAAAAAGCTCAGGCACCTCAGTGGGGGGGAAAGTTGGCAACCTCAACGCGGCAATCGAAATCTCTCGTTGCAAATGTACGTCTCTGTCTTTCTGACTTTGTCTCTAGGTGCCTGGAGCAATATAAATTTGAACTAATAAATAAATCAGGATCACGTCATGTTAAGCTTCTTTCTCTCCAAATTAACCTCAGGCGCCTCGGTGTGGGAAAGAGTTGGCAACCCAAATCACGTTGCAAACATGGACCGGGTCCGTTTTCGTTCCAACTTTTATCCTCTTTTAGGGACTGCGGTGGCTCAAGTGATTCAGGCGCTGAACTTGACGACTGAAAGGTCGGCAGGTCAGCAGTTCGAGGCCTGAATGCTGTGTGACGGAATGAGCGCCCATCTCTGCCCCAGCTCCTGCCAACCTGGCAGCTCAAAAGCAAGAGGTTGCAAGGAGATAACTAGGCACCACTTCGGTGGGAACATTAGTGTGGCTTCACAGGGACCACGAAGAAGAACAGCGTTCCGTGCGCTCCGGTGTCTATTCATGCCTGCCACATGACCACGGAAATGTCCGCAAAAACAGAACAGCGCTGGCTCTTTGGCTTTGAAACAGAGATGAGCACTGGGCCCTAGAGTCGGACACGACTGGCTTTCGAGCAAGGGAAAACCTTTACCTTTAACCCACAGAAATGAATCCTATAGGGAGACCATACCTCCACTTCCCCTGAACACTTTATAGGAAAGATGCTCAAAAACATCTGTAACAATCCTACAATGAAGAGAGGTGGAATCTGCAGAAAGCAAAAGAAAGGGGGAAAGCGAAGGAGGAAAAATGAAGATATAGAGGAGAAGGAAGAACTGTTGTCAGTGTTTTGCAGAGATCAGAGTCGTTCCAGGGCCATGATTAATTTGAATAATAAGCGAACCAAACAGTGGGATTATTGCGCACCAAGACGCATGGGGTGGGGGTGGATTTGCAAAGTGTTTTTTCTGCCTACTAGCAAAGCTGGACTTCAGCCCCAGATGATGGATGGATCTTCCCAGGCGCCCTTTAATTCCTCCGCCTTTGCCAAAATTGCAACCAGGAGCCAAGCGCTCATAAATATCATTCCACCGGTGCGCCTCTCCAAATGCGCCCGGCCTCCTCGGACTCCAACTTTCCAAGGCTCTCTTGTTTCCCGAGAGGGTCCATGCCAAGGATCAGGTCAGAGGAGTGGGTGTCCTTCTTGGGCATCGCTTAAGGGAAGGTCCTCTGCCCCACCTCCCTCCGATGCTCTGTGTAGGCTGCTGAGTTGCTCTGTTTTTATGCACAGAGAAGCCAGGCGTGCACAGTGGTTCAGCACCACGGAGAGCGCTCCGTCCCATTCGCCTCTCTCCGGAGCTGCGACTCGAACCGTCCACTATGGGTCGGAACCTCGTCGTAGGCTGCTTGCTCTTCCTCCTCTGTCTGCTCAGGGTGGCCGAGCGAGGGTCAGCCGCAGGCGGGCGGCCTCTCCAAGAACTCGGCTTCAAGCACTCCCACCAGGCGCATGAGAAGGAATTGGTGAGTCCCTCGACGGCCCAGATTTTTTGGAGGGGAGGCAGTCTAGTTGGCCACATGGACCACTTGGGCACAGACACACACACGCACGCATGCGCGCGCGCGCACACCGATCTCCATCCGATTTCCCTGGCTACACAAAACTCCGCTCCAAACTTTGAGCGTGAACTTTTGGGAAGCTAAGGGTCAAGCGAAATGGGCTTCCCGCTTCCACGCCGCAGCCCAAGAGCCAGGCGCTTGGATTCACTCCAGAGGAGCAAATTCAGGTGTGACTCTGGTGTAGCTCCGCGACATACAGGTGAAACTCGGGAAAATTAGGACAGTGTTGCAAGTATTCATTCAGTCCAGTAATGCAACTTAAAAGGTGAAACAAATATATGAGAGAGACTCATTGCATGCAAAGCGAGATAGGTTCAAGCCTTACTTTGTTATAATATTGATGCTTATGGCTTACAGCCTATGAAAACCCCAACCCCCCCCAACCTCATGTGCCCCATAATCATCACATAGTCTCATGTACGCTGTGTACGATCATCACAATTATAACGGATTAAGGCATGACATCTCTCGCTTTGCATGTAGTGAGTCTACAGCTCATATATTTGTTTCACCTTTTAAGTGAAATGAATGGACATTTGCACGATATTCTAGTTTTCCGAGTTTCACCTGAAGTTGTTGATGTGCCTCATAATCGGTACCTTTCTGGTGTCAGTTTATCTCCTGGCCAGGATGTCCAGCTATGGTCATCGAGTACTGCTGTAGTAATAGAGTAGACCATACTGCCACCGACTTAATGCTTCACTAACCTGACCACCCTGAGGACTAACGGCCTCGGGTGGCGAAGTCCACAGGGAAGGCTGATGGTCCCCAAGTGGATTAAATCCCTCTTGATGGAAGTCAGCAGCTTCATCCATCCTGAGGACTTTCTGTGCCAAAAGGGGCTCAGGACCAAAAAGGGACTCACAGAACTGGATCCGTGTTTGCCGTCTCTATTTATCTCCTTGCAATTTCTTGCTTTCGAATTGCTAGGTTGGCAGGAACTGGGACAGAGACGGGAGCTCACTCTGTTATGCAGTACCCAGGAATCGAACCCCAACCTTCCCATCAGCGAGTTTATTTATTTATTTATTTATCATTTAGATTTCTATACCGCCCACTTGGCCAAGGCCAACTCAGGGCGGTTCTTCAGCATCTTAACCAATTGAGCCACGGCAGTCCTCTTGAACAGCTATAAGCACGCCTTAAAATCTGTACGGGATAGGCAAAATCTGAGTTCAGATTTGGAATCAGCACCCTCGGTAGCATATGAATCACATGTGTTTAATCCCAGTAGCAAAATCATTGTTGTGCAGCGATAGAGCCCCACTTGGACGTCATCAATGGCACATAAACGAGAGTCGATTAGAAAGTGGAGCTTCCACGTCCAGGCGCAGTCTATCTCACAGTCTTTCTTTTTCCCCTCGCCACCAGCTGGAGGAATTGCAGGAGGTGCTCGAGAAACTGCAGCATAAGAAAGTGGCCACTTGGGAGAAGAAATTCAACCAGGTCCCCAAGGTAAGGAGGCCACGCTGTCCTGTTTCATAGCTGGGCTTCTGAACTGGATGACTGGAAGGTCAGCAGTTCAAGACCTAGCAGTTCGAAAGCAAGAAAAAAATTGCAAGTAGATAAATAGGTATTGCTTTTGTGGGAAAAGTAACAGCATTCCATGCGCTTAGGCATCACGACCATGGAAGCATCTGCAGACGCAGAAAGCGCTGGCTCTATGGCTAGAAACGGAGGTGAGCACTGAACCCTAGAGTTGGATACAACTGGCTTTCGAGCAAGGGTGCTGACCCACAGAAGCGCCAAAGCGGCCCAGAGGTAGTTCTGGGTAGTGGTCGCAGCTGCCAAGGCTGCCTTTGGGAGATGAACGTTCAGGCTCTTTTTCTTCCAAGCCTACCTCGTAGGGTCGCTGGGAGGATCAAACAGGAGAGGAAACCAGGAGATGTTTGACTGCCCTTGGAAGGGTGGGAGGCTGAGTCAACCTGGAGCCCCGTCAGGATCGAACGTACAATAGCAGTAACAATCGCACTTATATGCCACTCCATAGCACTTAGAGCACTCTCTGGGCGGTTCACAGGCTAATGAGCATTTTGCCCCCAACATGCTTGGGACGCACTTCACCAACCTTGGAAGGATGGAAGGCTGAGTCAACCTTGAGCCCTGGTTAGGATCGAACTCACAACCTTTGGGTTGCAACACAGCAGCTTATCCACTGCGCCCCAGGGGCTTCATCGGCCTGCGACGTGGGAGTATGTCAGGCTCCGAGTAATGCTGAGCCTTGGAATCCAACAGGTCGCACCTCCCCATCTTGACCCAATGGAGGGCAGGATAAAAGCGAAGATCTTGGGCAGATCGGATTGTAGCAGCTAGGCATGAGCAGCTGAAAAACGGAGCCTCCACCTTCAGGTGCAATCTACCCCAGAGGCTGACACAGCCTGGCATTTTATGCCGATTCCGCACCCGCTGAGAAGAGGAGCAAATGGTCAGCCAGTTTTCCTTTAGGTTTTCTAATAAATAAAATCCATTCACGTCCTAGTTTGGCGAGGGCGTCACAGGCCGGATGGAATGGCTTCGGGGCTGCATCTGGCCCACGGGCCATAGTTTGACCCGACTGCCAGCAACTCAACGCCGAGTGTCAGGCGGCGGTTAACTAACCTGACCACCCTAAGGACGAAGGGCCTTGGGTGCCAAAGTCCACAGGGAAGGGTGATGGTCCCCAAGTGGATTAAATCCCACTTGACTCCATCTTGATGGAGGGAAACAGCTTCATCCATCCTGGCCTGGGGATGATGATGATGATGAGGACTCAGGTCTCAGGACCAGAAAGTGCCTCGCGGAACTGCATCCGTGGTACTATGGGTGTCACGCTGCCGTGCGGAAGGCAGACGAAAGGCCACGGCATTATATTCACAGGAGAGTCTTCAGGGCTGATCGCCATGAGGATCGCCTAGATTCGGATTCGGATACAGCAGGAGAAGAAAACTGCAACATCCTCGCCTATGAAGGCAACTCGGAGGGGTCTCGAGGCTGAAACGCTAGGCATGGCAGGACCTCTTTGTAGACTGAAAGGGGAGGGAAAATGAATTAATGGATGGAGTTTTCCCTTCCATGTGTCTCAAGGGGCTTCCACAGAAGACGCATTAAACCAGCACAACTCAAATTAAATATATATATATCCATATTAAATTCTGGTTCAATGCACTATCCGATTCAGGAACGGGAGGCAAAAAGTAAGTGCTCCATCCAATTATTAATTCATAGCGTGGGTAGCCCCATTGGGGGGGGGGGACACGCTTAGATTTCGCCACAGTTCTTACGCCACGGAGAGCCTCTCCGGACAGTGACCGTCTACCTGTTCTGTCCTGCCGTTCAGTGTCTGTCCCTCCACTTCGAAAGCCACCTCTGCCAAGCAAGGGACCGGCAATTTGCGGAACACACCGCAGTAATTGCTTCGCTGTAGCAACCTTGGGCGGCCGCGGCTGCGGATGATGGGAATTGTAGGACAACATGTGGAAAGCAGGCCCGTGACACATGGAGATCTGATATTTTTCCCCAGCACGGGGACCCACAAGCCGACGCAAGTGTGATTGTGGTGGTTATTTTTAAAGGTAAAGGTTTCCCTTGCTCGAAAGCCAGTCGTATCCGACTCTAGGGTGCAGTGCTCATCTCTGTTTCAAAGCCGAAGAGCCAGCGCTGCCTGCTGCTGCAGACGTTTCCGTGGCCATGTGGCAGGCATGACTAGACACCGAAGCGCACGGAGCGCTGGTTATTTTTGGGAAGGAATAAAAACGTGTGAGAATTCAGAGATACTGTACATCATTAATGCGACGCACAATTTGCGTTAATTTGTGAGCCAGCTTTGAAAATTACACCAAGCGAATGCGGAAGGGATTCATCTATAGCAGGGGTGCCCAAACGTTTTGGGCAGTGGGTCGGTCATGTGATTCAGCGGGCCGGTCACGTGGCTCCTCCTACTGGAAACAGAAGTAAAACGCACCTTGCAATCGGTTTTGCAACAGGATGAGATAGATTTTAAGCTGCACATTTTACTTCCACTTCCGGGAGTGACGAGGGCGGCACGCATACCTGTCAAGTACCCCGTATTGGCCAGGATTTCCCATAATTTAGCGCCGCTTTTCCTCCTTTCCCGTCTGGAGCCGCCGCCATCCCGTAATTTGACGGCGGGGGAAAAGTAGTTACTGCGCATCCCCTTCTGTGCAGAACCCTTCTACGCATGCTCAGAAGGGTTATGCGCAGAAGAGGATGCGTAGAAAGCTTCTACGCATGCGCAGAAGGGTTCTGTGCAGAAGGGTTCTGCGCAGGTCCCTTCTACGCATGCATAGAAGGCTTCTATGCATGCGTAGAAGGCACCTGCGCAGAACGGTTCTGTGCAGGTCCCGTATTGTCCGGAGCCGCGCTTGACAGGTATGGCGGCACGGGACGGATGAATTGGTGTCGGGGGCCAGCCCCGGCCCACAGGCTATAGTTTGGGCACCCCTGATCTATAGATTCGTTTGTTTCACAAGCCCAGGGTAACCAGGGGATGATGGGAAGCGTAATCCCAAAATGCCAGGAAGACCAACCCGGCCCGGCCCTTACTTGACAGGGGGAATGAGATGAGGTTGCTCAACAGGCCACGCAACACTTCAACTCTCAACCGCCCCAGCTAAGAAGGGGGGCAATTCAGACGATGATGGACACTGTAGTCCACCCTCTGCTGAGATTCTTTCCCATCCCAGTTTCGGATCAATTACGAGAAATCAACTGGGTTTATTTTCCGAGAAAGAGGATTGTTTTGCCTGGCAAACACGTAAAGCTTGCCCTTGTTTGAAAGCCAGTCGTATCCGACTCTAGGGTTCAGTGCTCATCTCCATTTAAGACCAAAGAGCCAGCGCTCTCTGCGTCTACATGGTTATGATGCCTAAGTGCATGAAACATTGTTACCTTTCCGACCGAAGCAGTACCTATTTATCTACTTGCACATTTTTTTATTTTTGGCTTTCAAACTGCTAGGTTGGCAGGAGCTCACTCCACCGTGCAGTACTCGGGTCTCAAATGCTGACCTGCCGACCCTTCCAGTCATTTAGTTCAGCGTCTTAACCACTGAGCCACCGCAGCTCCTCCGGTAAGATAAGTTGGAAGCTAACGTTTCCCTTTGATCCTTGCAGTGCTCTTTCGGGGACCCTTGTGCCGTCAGGAAAGGCGCCCGGATCGGGAAGCTCTGCGACTGTCCCCGCGGATCCGCCTGCAACACGTTCCTCCTCAGGTGCTTGTGAAGACCCCCATCGGCTTCGCCACCCCATCACGCCTGATTTCCTTCCCTCCCAGGAGCAAAACAGCTGGAGGAAAGGCTGAGCTTTGCTAGAATCCTCAAATGCAATAAAGAGGGGCTTCTGCACATGCACAGAGTGTTGTTTCCTTCCCCAATTCCAGCCGGCAAAATCTTTTCAAGAGAGTCAGCTTCCCAAAGGATAATGGGACATTTAAAAATCTAATATTGTACATTCAAATTGTTCTTGAAGAGTTACCATATCTAACCAGTAGATCTAGCTCAGATGAAATCCCCACATTTAACAGGCAAAAGGTTTACCCGTTTCTTTTGAGCTGGCCTGCCTCACAGGGTTGTTTTGGCCAGGACAACAAATATTGAGAAGCCTTAGGTCTTCTATCCAGGCTAGGGCCTACACTTTAACTAGATTTTGTGCTGAATTTCTTCCTCTTAATACACTACACAACAACGATTTTGCTCCTGTGTGATTTACATGATATCAAGTGTGTTGATTCCAAATTTAAACTCAGAATTTGCAGATTTTAAGGTGTGCTATAGCTGTTCATATGGTTGATAATTGGGTAATGTATTTTTACACGGGAACATGGTAACAGTTGCAGCTACCGCTATGCCTGCTGCCGCTTCAGGTGAATCACATCCCCTGGTGGCATGCATGTTCCAGCAGTGGCCGGGCAAGTCAGTGAGCTGACATCAGAAATAGGTATATAAGGCGGGATGGACCAAGGGCTTGTCTCTAGTGCGAAGCCATCTTATTGTATAGTACAGCTAGGCCATAGTGAGTCTGTTTTGAGCTAAAGATGAATAAATGCAGCTGTGTTAATAAACCAATCGCATCTATACGCATAATTGACTTAAGATCCTGACATCCTAGGCAGAATCGGACTTCAGATTTGGATTCAGCACATGGCTTAGTATAGGACACATGGATTAGACCAAGAAGCAGACAATGTTTATTTATTGTGATACTGTGATATCATCCAGCCTTTCATCTTCACTCTTTGTTCAGTGAAGCCTTCCTAGCAATGGAAGAATCTGGAGCGATCATTCTTCTGACAAACACCGAGAAACATCCAATTTTTGGGAGAAATCCGCCATAGGTTCGGCAGGAATACTTTTAATTGGATCAAAGTTTTCATACAGGGCGTCGAGAAAAGATGCTCTTCTGTTTTGCTTTTAACTGGAAAGCCTAGTACGTATTTTAAAATTAACAAATGTTTGAATCTACCCTAACCTTCCCCCATCAATGTCCTTTGGATGCAATTTCCTTGGCCAAGAAATCAGTACATAATAATAATAATAAAGAAGTTTAAAGGGTTGTAGGATCGAGACCGGATAACGGGTCTCTTTCCTGCCTCCCCCGGATAAATACTAGGGTTTCATTCTGACATGACCCAAGCAGGGAGAGAGTTTTGAGTTCAAAGATGGAACTGGAAATTCAGCAGGACGCTGGGGAAAAGGGATGAAAAAGAGGGGACAATCGAGGGGGTCCTTGAACCCACTCACTGCCCAAAGAGGCTTAAAAACACTGAATGTTGGGCACCGTCTAACTGTTACAGTCTTGATTCGAGAAATGTCTCGCCCCGGCTGGGTTTGAGTGGCGATCCCCAATGGTCCAAGAAAGAGGTAGGACACTTCCTGCCTGCCTTTCCGTTGGGGGTCCCGCGTCCTGCTTTTGCCAGGTTTCCATCCGAGAAGGAACGTCCGGCAATGTGTCGCCACGGCTCAGATGGATTCAATCTGCTTGCGTACCTTCTCCAGGGCCTTGCGGTCAAGCAGGCGTTGCCGGCAAACGACCAGCAGGGCAAAGACGCCCGCCGCCGCCAGCATGGTGCCCTCGAATTTCCAGAAGAGGTGGGCCTCCATCTCCGCGGAACGGCAGCTATGAGGGAGGAAAGAGGTGTGTGACGCCGGCGGTTACCAATGCAGTGACACACACTGGTTATGTCAAGGCCCCCCCTTGCTCGAAAGCCAGTCGTGTCCAACTCTAGGGTTCGGTGCTCACCTCCATTTCCAGCCAAAGAGCCAGCGCTGTCTGCATCTGCAGACGTTTCCATGGCCTCATGGCAGGCATGGCTAGACACCAGAGCGCACAAAACATTACCTTTCCCACAGGAGCGGTAACTATTTATCTACTGGCAATACACTAAGCCACCACAGTTACCTTCCCAGAAAATGCTGCAGAACAGGATTGGGGGAGAGCAGAGTTTTTACGAGGGTTTCCCCGTCCCTATTTTAGAAACATGGGTAGACCATGGTACCAGTGAAACAGGACAGAATTAATGTATTCCCATCGAGCTGAGTACAAGTTGCCCACCCCATATCTGTAGGTTCAGGTGTCCACAGTTTCAGTTTTCTATGGATCCAAATATTCAGTGAAAAAATCTTGAAATACATAATACTGTATAAGTATTTCTATGGTGCAATGCTAGAATCGGCTAATAGAGGCCACTGTCTGCAAAAGTAAAACATAGGGTTATAAGAACATAAGAACATAAGAACAGCCTTGCTGGAACAGGCCACAGCCCATCCAGTCCAGCATTCTGTCTCACACAGTGGCTCACCATTTCCTTCAGGGTATTCCCAAGGAGATGCCTTCACCTGCTTAGGATTCCCTGGAAATGGCATTGAGAGAGATCCTGCCTATCTCTCCAACCCGGAGGTTGTCCTTAGGTAGCCATAATTATAGCCATTGATAGCCTTGTCCTCCATGAACTTGTCTAATCCTTTCTTAAAGCTGTCAAGACTGACAGCTGTCACCACTTCTTCTGGCAGGGAGTTCCATAGACCAGTAATCCTCTGGGTGAAAAAGTACTTTCTCTTATTTGTTTGAGAACTAGTACCCAAAAGTTTCATGGAGTGTCCCCTAGTTCTAGTGTTGTGCGATAGGGAAAACAGTTTTTCCTTATCCACTTTGTCCACACCGTGCATGATTTTATAAACTTCAATCAGGTCACCTCTTAGACGCCGTCGTTCAAGAGTGAAAAGGCCCAACCGTTGCAGCCTCAGATGGTAAGGAAGGTGTTCCAGTCCCCTCATCATTCTGGTTGCCCTCCTCTGTACTTTCTCCAACTCCATAATATCCTTCTGGAGGTATGGCGACCAGAACTGTACACAGTATTCCAGATGGGGCCTCACCATAGATTTATAAAGAGGCAAAATGACACATGCAGACTTATTTTCTATACCCTTCCTAATGATCCCTAACATTGAGTTTGCTTTTTTCACTGCTGAGGCACACTGGGTTGACACCTTCATTGAGCTGTCCACCAGGACACCAAGGTCCCTTTCCTGGTTTGTCGCAGAGAGTTCAGACCCCATCAGTTTATAAATGTAATTGGGGTTCTTTGCCCCAACATGCATCACTCTGCACTTACTAATGTTGAAGCTCATTTGCCACTGTTTTGCCCACTCCCCCAGTGTCAAGAGATCCCTCTGGAGCTCCTCACAATCTCTCACAGTTTTCACTACCCTGTATAATTTAGTGTCGTCAGCAAATTTGGCTACCTTGCTTTTTACTCCTACCTCTAGATCATTTATGAAGAGGTTGAAAAGCAGGGGTCCCAGTACTGAACCTTGGGGGACCCCACTCTTTACTTCCCTCCACTTGGAGAAGTGTCCATTTAGTGCTACCCTCTGTTTCCTGTCCCTTAGCCAGTTGCTGATCCAGGACAAGACCTGTCCCTTTATTCCATGACTGGTAAGTTTATTCAAGAGCCTTTGGTGTGGGACCTTGTCCCACATTGGTATCCAAGGTTCATTGGTATCCAAGGTTTCAGGTATCTGCAATAACGCCCAGAAAATGTGTGTCCCCCCATTCTGGGTGTACGAAATGCTTCCTCTAAGCATGAGCTGAGATTTATGTTCAATTCTGCTCGGCAAAAAAACCCCATGAAACCAACATGGAAAAAACCAGCAGCTGAACACTTTCAGCAACACAATACCGGGGCTTTAAAAGAACCATTTGCACACTCCTTAAGTTGGGCCCATGCCGCTGCTCCCCATGCAATACCAACCTCTTGAATTCACCTTTCTTGGAAGCACTGCAGTTGATTTGCTCAACGAAGCCAGTGGCGCTGCATTCCGGCATTGTTTTCTGAAAGCAAGACAACCGGAGGTGCGTGAAAAACCTGGCCTCTTCTTTCTTTGTATTCAGAAAAGCAAAGGACTAGAAACTTAAAACTTCAGAGTTGGAGAATGGAGCACAGTTTGACACAGTAAATAGCATTTTTCTATATGCCTAAATATCAACAGGTGGTCTGGCCAGGTTATCCTGCTATGGGAATAGAGTAGACCCTACTGCCAGCGACTCAATGCCGAGTGTCAGACGGCCATTAACTAACCTGACCACCCTGAGGACTAACGGCTTGGGTGACAAAGTCCACAGGGAAGGGTGATGGTGCCCAAGTGGATTAAATCCCACTTGAATCCCTCTTGATGGAGGGCAGCAGCTTCACCCATCCTGGCCTGGGGCCGATGAGGACTTTGTGTGCCAAAAGGGCTCAGGAACAGAAAGTGACTCGTGGAAACTGGACCAAATGCCTTCCCTATTTATCTCCTTGCAATGTCTTGCTTTCGAATTGCTAGGTTGGCAGGAACTGGGTCAGAGACAGGAGCTCACTCTGCCATGCAGCACCTGGGAATCAAACTCCGGCCTTCCAGTCGTCGAGTTCAGCGTCTTAACCACTGGACCAGCGGGACGGGGGTCATGCCATGATACAGAAGGCCAATGGAAGGCTACTGCATTACTGTATTATATTCTCAGGACATTCTTCATGACTGATCGCCATGAGGATCAACAATATTTGGATTCAGATACGGCAGAAGAAGAAATATCAACAAATATAGAAGAACTTATGAGCAGGTCTTTATACCAGGGGTTCCCAACCTAAGGCCTGCAGGCCGGATCCGGCCTCCGGCACCATTTCATGACCCCACCACCACACCAAGGGCATTCGAGAAACAAAATGGCCACCCCTTTGAAGCTGTTGGGACAAAATAGCTGCGCCCATCCTGCAGGCAAGGCAAAATGGTTGTCTTGCCCTCGAAGCTGACTGAGAGAGCGTGACCGGCCCCCCGGCTTGAAAAGGTTGGGAACCCCAGCTTTATACACTCCAGATTTTGCGCTGGGGGGTTCAAATCTCACTCGACAATCACAAAGCCTCCCGCAAGTCTTGACAAGAGAAAAGATCACTCACCCTCTGAAAGCTTGTGCAACGGCCACACTCCACTGCTACTACAAAGTCGCCCATCCGCCAGCACGGGGTCGTTCCGGGCAAACCAGCTGTGAGAAACCAATTCAGGACAAAAGGTGTCACAGCGGGTGGGATTCGAATACCTGGCCCACTGGCCTGTTTCCGAGAGATAAAGGGCCAGGCAAAGGCCGTCCAACTCACGCCTCCCGAAGCCACCATCTTGGACGTTCTAGCGTCGTGTCGCCTATCAGGTATGGGAGGCAGAATCTGGAATGCACAATATACACACCACGACAACGAGGACTTCTCTTACCTGGGCTTTTGCTGTCGTGTTCGAAGGCCACCTCTGCCCAGCTGAAAAGAGGAAAGGAAAAGCAAGCGTTACAACACGGGGTGGGGGTGGGGGACACTTATCAGGTAATTAATGTATGAAATTGGGACCACAAACAAAATTGGGGGTGGGGGCAAAATGATAATAATTGGCAAGAAGGACAAAATATCACCAACGACCACAATGACCCCCAACCTGACGAAGATGAATCATGAAATGCAGATAGCGTTTGCTCTGAAAACTCAATACAGGCCACTTTTCTTGGCCCATGGGACTACAAAGCTCAGCAGCCACAGGGCCCCCACTTTGGGCTGGGGATGATGGGGCATGAACTTCCAACCTATTCCAATGGATGGGGGCGGGCGGGGGGCTCCTGTACTAAGAGGCCCAGGTCATATTCTTGGGACTCCAACTCCCATCATCCCTACACCTCTCTTAGGCTGCCTGAAGCTGGTGAGACATGGAGTCCAGAAACTCCTGGAGAGCTTCCTCCCCTACTCAGGCTTTCCAAGCGGCGCGAAACCTCAGGGGGCCCTCCTTTTGGGGAGGAGGGACTGGGGGTGATGGGACATGTAGTTGCAACCTACTCTGGTGTGTGTGTGTTTCAAGTGTATAATAAGACAAGGGTTTGGTCAGGATGAAAGGAAAGTCAGTATGTCTTACTGGGCTCCAGGTCCCATCACTCCTACACCTCAGGCTGCCTGGGGCTGATGGGACTTGGAGTTCATCTCTCCACAAGCCTTCCAAGCAAACTGGGGGCGCAGGTTGTCACACACGCACACCCCCAGGCCCCCCTTTCTTTGCCCCAACCCGCCTTACCTGTGGGGTGCGAAGAGGGACCCCCAAAACGCCACCAGCACCAGCCGCCATCTTGGCCCCATGATTTGCCCGGCTCGCACTTCCGCCCTCCCTCTGTCGGCTCCTGCCGCGGGGCATTCTGGGAGGAGGGACGGGTGACGCAACGCGCCTGCGCTCCAACAAGGGGGGCGCGCGCGCGCGCATAAGAGGAGCCAATCCCAGGCGTCCGCTTGAGAGCTAGTATATAGGGGCAAAGATTCTTCTGCGATCGTCGCGACTACCGGTTCCCATTCGCACCGACCTTTCACGTGCAGAGCCAGAGTGGCTGAAACAGGGATTTTCCATCCCTTGCTATGTGTTCACACGTGATCACACACAAACCCCCAAGGAAAGTGTGTGTGCAAGCTATGATGCAAATGCTTTCCCCCCAAAAAAACGCGCAGTTCAACAGGTAGAGAGAAAACGAGGAAAAACCTGACCTGCTGAATTCCGACCTGCCACTCAAATGAATGAAAGGGACTCCTTAGATCCGTGATGGCGAACCTTGGCATGCCAGATGTCCTTGGACTTCAATTCCCAGAAGACCCCGTGAATCCGCACGAATGGGCTTACTGCGATTCATCCGGCCCGCACCGCCCTCGTCGCTCCCAGAAGTGGAAGTAAAACGCGCCTGTACGGTTAAGGCTCTTCCGGGTTAACCCTTCCTCCGTATGGGCGCGTTTTACTTCCGCTTCCGGGAGTGACGAGAGCCGGATGAATCGCAGTAAACCCATTCGTGCGGATTCACGGGGGCTTCTCGGAATTGAAATCCAAGAACACCTGGCGTGCCAAGGTTCGCCATCACGGCCTTAGATGAGCATTTGGCCCTAGAGATTCTTTTTTAGGGTGATGGTCCGCAAGTGGGTTAAATCTCACTTGATGGACGGCATCAGCTTCATCCATCCTGATCTGGGGACGATGATGAGGACTTTGTTTACCCAAAGGGCTCAGGACCAGAAAGTCACCTGTGGAACTGGACCAGTGGTACTATGGGTGTCACACTGCGATGCGGGAGGCAAACAGAAAGCCGCTGCATTATATTGTTTCCAAGACAACCTGATCGCCATGAGGATCGCCAATCTTCGGGATCAGATAGGGCACAAGAAGGTTCTTCTTTCATGTCCAGATCAAACATTGGACTGCCAGAATGAAGCCATTTTCTTGGCTTTGTCCTTGGCCAAACCCAAGTCCTCATCCATGCGTGCTTCTGGCAGTCATCGGCAGACCAGGAAACGAGCCGGATTCTGAATCTCTCGTCATAATGGTGTCAGAAGCACACAAAAGTGCTTTCTGGGTCGAAAGGATTTTTGCTGGAGGAACTCCGCTCAGGGGGACGCCCGAATGAGTCTCCTGTCATGCTCCCGAGATCTTTTTCCCACCCAAGTGGTCCCTGTTTATCTACTTGCAATTTCTTGCTTTCAAGGTTGGCAGGAGCTGGGACAGACAGGCGTTCATACCATCATGCAGGACTCGGGTCCCGAATTGCCGACCTTCCAGCTAACAAGGCGAGCTTCTTAACCACTGAGCCACTGCAGTCCCTCTCATCATTCGCAGTGTGTGGTTGTCCGCCAGCAGCCCCCACTTCAGCCTGTTGGTCTTGCATTGAGGGACTCCGACCCTCAGGGTCCTCCAGGTGACGTAGGGGAGACCGAGATCTTCAGTTATATATATCCACCTTTAATGATGTTTCTTTCCCAGTGAGCGCCTTCTTCCATCTTCTAATTTGGTTTTGCTCTTGCGTACCCTCAACAATGTTTGTTCTTGCCATAAAGCTCTTCCTGGATCCGAGTTCTACAGAGTGGAGTTCAGAAGACTGGACAGAGCCCATCTTGTGCGCTTCTTCTTTGCTCCCTTGGGTGTCAAGGGAGATAAAAGGTTCTTGCCACGTAACATTATTTGCTATTCTTGTAACATTTCTTTGTTCTATCTCTCCACCTTCCTCTGGGTCTGCTTCGTGCTCTTTCTCCTTTCCTTGTATGGCACGGTTTCCCGAGGCATGCTCTCCAAAATGTGCAAGCCACTTTGCTTGTTTTCTCTGTCCGTGGTTTAAGACGGTTTCTATCCCAACTACTTCCCTCATAACCTCATTCCTGATGTCATCCCTCCTAGTCAATGCAGCAGCCTTCCTCAGACATCTGACTTTCCGTTCCTGTGTCTTGCTTGGATGCTATAATTCCTACTATTCTAAGATCGTGGCGTATTTCTCCCCTCCCGTTAAAACTGGATGCGCAAAACAAGAGTCCAGGACTGCCACGCACTGCCGGACGGACATAATAAAACAACGCAGGCCACAGAAAACAGAGCAGGGTTTTCGGTTTTATATACAAGACACATTTATCCATTAAATTTAGAACACAGTACAAAAAAAAACCACTTCAACTAATTAATCTTACAACGCTGTTCATATCAATTACTGTTCTTATTTTCCTAATAATAAAGGGAGGGCCGTTGTCGAGGGAGGCGGGGAGGGAATTTCCAGGTGTTTTCTCCTTTGGATCCGCCCAGGATGGAGAGGTTGGGGGGGTTCATAGGTTGGGGAAAGAAGAGGAATAAAAGGAGTAGAAAACAAAAACCAAAATAATAATAATAATAATAAAAGGCCCCTACGGCTGAACGGCTCGTAATCTGAATGAATGCAGAAAGGGGGAGGGAGAAATCAGAGAAAAGAGGTGAGGGTGGAAGAAAAGAAAGATAGAAATTCTATATTACATACAATATTGGGGAGGGGGCAAGTGGAGGGAGGGGAGGGGAGGTTACAGGATCCGGCGCTGCGGAGGGGTGGAAGGGACGTCTTTCTCCTGTGGTTTTTTTTGGGGGGGGATCGGGTCAAAGGGGGGGGGGTGTCTTCCTTCTTGCTTAGCTCGCGGTCGCTCGCCCGTCCGTCCGTCGGGTTTCTCGGTTGAAGTGCGGCGCTGCCTCGAAGCCATCTCTGCTCCTCTCAGTTGGCGCCCCAGTTGTAGCTATTGTAAGCCGACTTGTTAGCCTGCGATTTCTGCGGGATCGAACTGCCCTGGTTGCGCTGGCCGGTGCCGCTCTGGAGGGGGGGGGAATGGAAAGGGGGGGTAGACGAGAAAAACAGCAGGGTGGGGGAAAGAAAAGGCGGAACGGTTGAGGGTCTGCAAAAAGCCATCTTTGATCCTTGGGGGGCTTCCATCTCACGGCTAAAAAATGAAATGGTGCCGGGGGGGGGGGGTAGGAGCCAGCCCACAGGCCTTAGGTTGCGAACCCCTGGCGTAAACAGTCCTGAAGCCTCCCAGTCGCTCCCAGTCCGGTTTCTCGTCGTCCCTGTTCTAGTCAGACCGTATCAACAGTTGCAAGAGGGTACACAGAGAGCGCCGCCTCGAAGAATGTGGTGTTTTTGAACCACAACCGGGCGTACCCTGGGCAACGACCACCTTGTGTTGCTGGCTAACCTTTCTCGCACTCGGTGTGGCGCAAGGAACTGCAGAATGGACTCACCAAAAGGTGCAGTTCTGGGTATTAAGTTTCGGGTCTGAAAATCTGACGGGGGGGGGGGCATCAAAACACCTGAAAATTTTGAGATTTAATTGATTCATGCAAATTAATAGCCAAAGAGCCAACGCTGTCTGTGTCTGGAGACGCTTCCATGGACACAAGGCAGGCATGACTAGACGCCGGAGTGCAACCGAATCAGGATTAATTCTCCACTTCAAGGGCCGACAATGGGTGGCCGTCCAAGATGAGATGATCTACTCCTATTGTGTAGCAGTCTATGTATTGTATTGATTTATTCAATTATAAATCTCATCTGATTTAATTGATAATAAGGTCACAAGACGAATTAAGTCGCAATACACAAACAAACGCTCCTATTGTCGTTCGTGTTTAACGCAAGGGCTTCTGGGAAATGTAGTCCAACAGGATCTGCAGCATAGCACCCTACATTTTTATTTTATTTTATGTATTAAATTTGTATCCCACCCGTCTGGGATGGGTCTCCCACTCTGGGTGGCCAGCTGTGATGAATCTATAGGTAAAAGTCGCCCTTGCTCGAAAGCCAATCATATCCGATTCTAGGGTTCAGTGCTCATCTGTTTATAGTCAAAGAGCCAATGCTGTCTGCGTTTGGAGACGTTTCTATGGACACAAGGCAGGCATAAATACACGCCGGAGTGCATGGAACGCTGTTTATCTTCCCACCAAAGTGGAAACTGTTTATCTACTTGCAATTTCTTGCTTTTGAACTTTCAATTCCAAGTACAGGAATTTGGTGCTGGAGCTCCACATACGAGATGTGGAATTTCCAGCAAGCAAAACTCTTACTTCGTGCAAAGCAAAGCAATGGCACTTCTATATCACCTCGTAACACTGAGTGCACTCTCTGGGCTGTTGAAAAGTCAATTAGCATTTTGCCCCCAACCTGCTACGTACTCATTTTACTGACCTTGGAAGGCTTGCCCAAATTAGCAGGAAATGCAAAGCAAACAGGCTCCAAACAATTGTTATATTAGCTAGCAATGCTTTTCCTAGGCCAGGCATCTCTAACTAAGCAAAGCAATCACGCTTCTATCCCGTCCTGTAGTGCTTAGTGCGCTCTCTGGGCTTTTGCCCCCAACATGCTGGGTACTCATTTCGCCAACCTTGGAAGGATGGAAGGCTGAGTCAACCTCGAGCCTTAAGTCAGGATCGAACTCACAACGTTTGGGTTGCAGTGCAGAAGTGTAGCCCCTGCGCCACCAGGGCTCCTATCTGTACACTAACTCGGTCTGCGTCACCCTGTCTTGCGTTTAAACCACACTGGCTGTTTGTCTGGGACCGAACCCAAGAATACCGCACGGCTTGTTAAGACATCGGCCCTTCTGAGAGGTTTGTTACCTGGTCTTCCTGCCAGCTTTGGAAGTATAGAATCGACTGTAAAGGGTTTGGGGGAAGGTGAAGACAGGACGAGGAAATATATGGAAGATATAAGGATACGTTATGGCAGTCCCCAATCCCCCCGCGCCAGGGCTCAAGTGTACGAAGTGGTGATGGAGGGAGATGGAATGGACCCTATAGACTGGAAGGGGTGGGGGGAGCAGCATCATCCCAAGCCTGAGATGATGCCCAGCGGCAGAAGACTATACAGGGAAGACTATCTTCCCTGGGTCTACAGGATTGAAGTGTTTGTCCCCTGGGTCTCCCGTGTTGATGGCGGTCAGAGGAGACACCGAGGTGGGTTGGATTTCGGGGCTCTGTGCTTACCTGCCCGTCCTGCTGCAGGTGGTGGTGCAGGATCTGCGAGTGGGCCTGCTGATGAGGCGTCAGGATGTGCATGAACGGGGCTGGCGGGTAGGCCGCAGCGGTAGCGGGGTTGATGGGCCCGCCGCTGCCCAGTGCCGACGGCAAGTTGAAGGAGGCCGCCGGGGTCCCGGTGTGGAATCCCTGCTTCTCGAAAGACTGCTGCTGGAGGCAGAAAAGGACATTTTAGGGATATATTGACTGAAATTGACGACCGGAAGGTCGGCAGGTCAGCAGTTCGAGATCATGTGACGGAGGGAGCGCCCCTCGTCTGTCCCAGCTCCTGCCAACCTAGCAGTTCAAAAGCAAGAATTTGCAGGAAGATAAATAGGTACTGCTTCGGCAGGAAAAGTAACGGCGTTCCAGTGTCTAGTCATACCTGCCAGATGACCACGGAAAAGTCTGCAGAATCAGACAGCGCCAGTCGTATCAGACTCTAGGGTTCAGTGCTTATTTCCGTTTACAGCAAAAGAGCCAGAGCTGTCTGCATCTGCAGACGTTTCTGTGGACATGTGGCAGGCATGTCTAGACACCGGAGCGCACAGAACACTGTTTACCTTCCCACCGAAGTTGTACCTCTTTATCTACTTGCAATTTCTTGCTTTCGAATTGCTAGGTCGGCAAGACCTGGGATAGACAACAGGAACTCATTGTGTCATGTAGCACTTGGGTCTCGAACTGCTGACCTGCCAACCTTCCAGTTGTTAAGTTTAGCATCTTAACCACTAAGCCACTACATTTTAATCTACCCAAGTATTTAAAATGTTTATTTTTACCAGTCCCAGCTTTCTCTCGTCCGCCATCCCAACCCCTCTGGAAATGGTTTTAGCCCTCCAGCACAATCCAACACCCACCTGCGTTTTGGAGTAAACGGAGCCAGAGATATCCGGCACTCCCGTGTTGCTAGATGTTACTGACACACCTAGAGGGAGAGAGAGAAAAAAATAGAAACTGAGCATATAGCGCTGTTCCCATAAGGAGGGCAGAATCCCAACCACCTCCACCACAAAGCCCCGGTTCCCAAAAAGAGCAATGACTGGCGGTCCCTTCTCAATCTCTTGCCCATCCCTTCCAAACCAAAGCAATCACACTTCTATACTGCCCCCATAGCACTTAGTGCGCTCTCCGGGTGTTTCACAAGTTAATGAGCCTTTGGCCCCTAACATGTTGGGTACTTGTTTTACGGACCTCGGAAGGATGAGTCAACCTTGACCCCTGGTCAGGATCAAACTCACAACTATTTGGTTGCAGGACAGCAGTTTAACCACTGGATACCAACTCTCTAGTAGTCACGAAGGAGGGAAAATGAATGATATTACGTAGACAGTTACCTTCATGCTTTTGCTTTTTAATTTGCTTCCCGTCATTTCAGTTTCTCTTTCTTCAGTTGATGCGCAATGGACAGAACTGAGCTATGTTACCCCACACCCAAAGCCAGACAACTCAGTCCTTGCCCACATCCAAAGGGAAACCGCCCGGAAACTGTACCACTCACCCGTGCTGTATCCATGCGAACCGTACCCGCTGGGCTGCTGAAAAGGGGTGGCCGAGGCGTTCACGCTGACATTCACGCTATGCTGCTTGGAGGACGTCGGAGCCACCTGGGGAGAGCAAAGCGCCTGGGGCGTCAGTAGCCCAGGAAGGGACGGAAGCGGGGCCGGGGCCCATCCACCCAGCCCGGCACTCACGGGGAACACGGCCGGCCCGTACTGGAAGGTACTGGGCAGCCCGGGGACGCCGGTGTAGTAAGGGAGGCTGGTGTAGCTATAGCCAGGAGGCAAGGCCGGATTGAGGAAGGTCTGCTGGGTGCCGTGATGCGTCTGCGTCTGGTTCTGCTGGGGCTGCGCCAGGGTGGTCGCCGGGGCGGGAGAGGAGGCGTCGCCTCGGCCGAACTTCGTGAGGTCACCTGGGAGCCAAAGACACCATCGGAGTTCACAAACGGAGAACCGGACCCCATCGGTCAGATTCTGCTTTGATTTGGAGCAGAGGGTTGGACTCGATGGCCTCACGGGCCCCTTTCCAAACTCAGTTGCTCCAGGATCCTATGATTCTATGACAGTGGAAAGGGGGATCCCGACAGATCACCCATTCCACCCCGCTTAGAAAAGATCCGGCTGCTTCTGTGCCATTAAGTCTCCCTTGCTCGAAAGCCAGTCGTATCCGACTCTAGGGTTCTAAAGAGCTGTCTGCGTCTGTAGACGTTTCTGTGGTCACGTGGCAGCCATTAGACACCGGAGCGCACGGAATGCAGTTACCTATCCCACTATCCCTCTCTATCTATTTGCAAGTTCTTGCTTTTGAACTGCTAGGTTGGCAGGAGCGGGGACAGGCGACAGGCGCTGCCATGCGGCACTCGGGTCTCAAACTGCTGACCTTCCAGTTGTCAAGTTCAGCATCTTAACCACTAAGCCACCGCAGTCCTGCTCCATAGGAAACTTGGAGCTTAAAACAGGCAAACCTTCCAAAACAATCTGGAAGATACGATTTGAGCTTTCGAGTTTCGTCCCTTGCCTTCCTTCTCAAACGTCACACCACCCGACAGCCCCGAAAAGATCATTTTTAAACTTTTCAGTCGTCCGATAACAGTATTCTCTAAAAGACCTTGGCTGGCAATGTTAGTATCCATCGACGCCAGGGGTTCTCAACCTACGGTCTGAGGGCTGGATCCGGCCTGCAGTGCCATTTCATGTGGCCCGCCACCCTTGGAAGTGGCGGAAAAGGGGGAAACAGCCATGTCCACATTTATGGCTGTCGCTGACGTTTACGACAGCCGCGGACGCGTTATACAGCCGCGTTTACGGCAAGGGGAGTCACCAGTCCGGCCCGCTCAGCTGTCTGAGGAAGTGTGACAAGCCCACGGCTTGAAAAGGTTGAGAACCCCTGATCTACGCAGACAACATTCAGTGACATTATTCCATTTCTTTCCCTTTATACAGGTAGCCCTTGCTTGAAAGCCAGTCGTATCCAACTCTAGGGTTCAGTGCTCATCTTTTTATAGCCAAAGAGCCAACGCCGTCTGCATCTGCAGACGTTTCCGTGGACATGAGTCAGACACCGGAGCGTATGGAACGCCATTAGCTGCCCCACCAAAGTGGCACCCATTTTATCTGCGATATCTTGCTTTTGAACTGCTAGGTTGGCAGGAGCTGGGACAGAGACAGGCGTTCACTCTGTCATGAAGCACTCGGGTCTCGAACTGCCGACCTTCCAGTCATCAAGATCAGTGTCTTAACCAGAAACCCAAGAACTCTTATAGCTTGAAAAATTGGCCCTTGGGAGCCATACAGAATGGAATATTATTATTATTATTAGCAGAAGCATTAAGGCTATTTTTAAAGAAATGAGCCATGAAGATAATGCAATAACTAGAAATAACCAGGGGACGCTTCACTTTTAAGAGTATTTAACTTATTTTTGTTTGGGATACTAGACCTTGCCCCCAATCTTTTTAAAAGACAAACCCCTTGGTGTAAATTGACATATCTCCTGTTAGCTCCATCCAGCACTGTTGGTGGCTAGAGATTACGGGAACTTTTATTTTTATTTATTTTTATTTTATATTCATATTTATGTAGCCGCCCAATTCACGAAGACTCTGGGCGGCATACAATCTTAAAAACACTTTAAAAAGAACAACCCCATTAAAACAAATTACCCCGCTAAAACCCCCACACATATTAAAAAGAGGAAAATTATTTTGATATTAAACCAACTTGGTACAAATACAGTGGAGCCTCGTTTTAAGAAATTAATGCGTTCTGCGGGACTTTTCGTATTACCGAAAAATCCATAAGCTAAATTTTCCACAGGAATGCATTGAATGCCATTTCTCATAGGAACGCACTGAAAACCAAAATACGTTAACTGAAACACGGTTTCCAATAGGAGTGCATTGGAAAGCAATTAATCCGTTCCAAAAAATTCTGTAAACCGAGGCATTATTTTCAATGGATTGTCATTCGTAAACCGAAAATTACGTTAGCTGAGGTGTTCGCAAACTGACTGTATTGAAAATTTGTGAGATCAGCCCGGTCCCTTCTCCTGCATAGCAATGAGTGAAGCAAAATGTCTCTATCTAGCTTAAATTTAGAGCACAAACCTCCAGAAAGAGGTGGGTAGGTGGGTAACCAATATATAAGCCAGCCTGATCACTAAGGGGCCACCTCTAGGCACAAGTGGGGGTAAAAAAAAGCAGATTTAAGCCAACCTCCTTCTAACCAGGTCACGGTCGTCTCCCTACCAGAGTAAGGGTTGCTGCTTAAACTTGCGTCCCTTCCGGTCAGCGGGGTGGTCGGTGTGGGAAACGGGATACTGTAGTAGTCCTAGAAGAGAGACGGGGGAGGGAAACGTGTTGAGAATTCAATAGCAACCCCAGCAATGCGGTGACCAGAGAGGCAGGAAAGGCTAGCCTGACCTAAAGGAAGTTGTTTTGCATTGTTTGCCTCTATTTGCTATCAGAAAAGGTTCTTACCTGCCTCAGAGATCTTCTGGCCCTATTTGCAGGTGTTAAGGCCTTTGTTTTGCACTGGCCTTCTCAAGCGTACCTTTCTGCTTTGGAAGAGGATAGATGCCTTTTTTGAGCGCCTCCATCTTCCAGGCCGCATGGCTGGAAGGAAGACTTTACTTCTTCTAAACCAACTGCGTCAAGACTCCCTAGCATATGTATCTTTTGACCAAGACTCCCTAGCACATGTATCTTTTGACCAAGACTCCCTAGCACATGTATCTTTTGACCAAGACTCCCTAGCACATGTATCTTTTGACCAAGACTCCCTAGCACATGTATCTTTTGACCAAGACTCCCTAGCACATGTATCTTTTGACCAAGACTCCCTAGCACATGTATCTTTTGACCAAGACTCCCTAGCACATGTATCTTTTGACCAAGACTCCCTAACATATGTATCTTTTGACCAAGACTCCCTAGCACATGTATCTTTTGACCAAGACTCCCTAGCATATGTATCTTTTGACCAAGACTCCCTAGCACATGTATCTTTTGACCAAATTTTGTGAGTCAATGATTTTTTCTTTCTCTAAAGTATCTAGTCTAAGTGTGTTGGTTAGCTGGGCTAAAACCGGGGGAACTGGGAGACTTGTATACAGACATAAAATTGCCTAAAACCTTCCATGCTTTGCTGTGAAGCTACTACAAATTCTTCTTCTGCCGTATCCAAATCCGAATATTGGCAATCCTCGTGGCAATGAGCCATGAAGACTGTGCTGAGAATATAACGCAGTGGCCTTTCATCGAAGCAAGACACCCATAGTACTACCGATTCAGTTTCACGAGTCACTTTCTGGTCCTGAGCCCTTTTGGCATGCAAAGTCTTTCTCAGCCCCAGGCCAAGATGGGTGAAGCTGCTGCCCTCCATCAAGATGGATTCAAGTGGGATCATTTAATCCACTTGGGGACCATCGCCCTTCCCTGTGGACATTGGCACCCAAGGCCGTGGGTCCTCTGGGTGGTCAGGTTAGTTAACATCCACCTGACATTCGGCATTGAGTCGCTGGCAGTAGGGTCTACTCTATTACCGTAGCAGGATAACCTTGCCACTAGCAGTCTTAATTTACTCATAACTGATTTGATTGACTTAATATGCAAAAGCAGGAGCTCTGTTGTGGATCGTCAAGACCAAGCAGATTTCTAGAGTCTGGAATAGGGCTTTTTAGGATGTTCAAGGAAGGGTTTTTAGTGCTGCCATCCCATAAACAGTTTCTATGGACCAGTGGGGATTTGAACCCAGGTCTTCTGAGTCCTAATTCATCATGCATCCCCTGTACCACACTGGTGATCCCATTAAAACATACATTATATAAAAGGTCTAGTTCGATTAGGTAAATGAACGGTAATAGCGGTTGTCCTTGCTTGAAAGGCAGTCATATCCAACTCTAAGGTTCAGTCCTCATCTCTGTTTATAGCCAAAGAGCCAGCACTGTTTGTGTCTGCAGGCATGCCTAGACACCGGTCACTACAGAATGCTGTTACCTTCCCATCAAAGTGGTACCTATTTTTCTACTTGCAATGTCTTGCTTTCGAACTGCTAGGTTGGCTGGAGCTGGGGCAGACGACAGGCGCTCACTGTCGTGCAGTCCTCGGGTCTCGAACTGCTGACCTGCCAACCTTGACAACCTCGTTGTCAAGTTCAGCATCTTAACCACTAAGTCACTGCAGTTCCTTCCAATTTGAGTCGCTGGCAGTAGGGTCTACTCTATGACCATAGCAGGATAACCTGGCCAGACGTTAAGCTACAAATAACTTAACAAAATGAAGGTGGTTTCTTGTAACAGGGAGAGAAATCAGGCACTCTGACTGTTAAAACTGCCACTCTGTGAAAAACAGCTCAAAGAGCCATAACTTTCCCCCCAAACCGGATTCTTTTCCTTAATCACTGGCAAAATTAAGCTCAAACATCTATTAACGACCTGAGCACAACTAGCTGATAGAAATGAATATATGCTGGTACGGGATGCGGTATGAAAAGCACATGGCATTTACTAAATGGTTTCTAAAGGAGAAGGGAAGACCGTATTCAACTCACCAATGGAAATCTCGTCTGAAGCATTTGTAGATCATCGTAGCCATAAACCTGTGGCTGAGAAAGAAACACAATTGAGTCAAGAAAAGGCCTCCTTTTAATGTATAAAGGTCAAGTTCTCCTGTGCTCAAAAGCCAGTAGTATCTGACTCTAGGGTTCCGTGCTCATCTGTTTACAGCCAAAGAGCCAGCTCTGGCTGTGTTTTCCAGACATTTCCGTGGACACGTGGCAGGCGTGACTAGGCACTGGAGTGCACGGAACGCTGTTGACCTTTCCTGTCCTATTTAGCTACATGCAATTTCTTGCTTTTCTAACTGCCAGGCTGGCAGTTCTGCAGTATTCGGGTCTCAAACTGCTGACTTGCCAACCTTCCAGTCATCGAGTTGAGCATCTTAACCACTAAGTAACCCAAGACCCTTTTTTGAAAGAAAGGATATAATTAAACTAAAGTGGGGCTTACCGGGAAGTCCATCCCACCCGATCCAGATGACTCTCCTCTGCCCTTGGTATTCCTAGTTTTTGTCCGAGTTGGACGTTGCAAAGGCAAGCAGGCTGAGGAACTGCTTTCTTTGCATCTGGTGCCAACTCTGGGCTTGGTTTCCCATGCTCTGTCCCTCCTGCCACGCTACGAGTCAAACAGCCGGGCAGGATCTACTGGCATGGCCTGATCCATCAAACGTGACTGGCCCCCGTGCGGGCGATACTCACCGGGTAGGCGTGCAGCAGCCCCGGAGCCATGATGTAGGGATTGGGCAGCAAGGGTGGCACGCCGGGAGGTAAGTTGGGGGGAGCCTTTCCTAAAATGGGAGAAAGAAGCATTGCTAGAGGGAAACGTCTCACGCCAAAGGGGAGGAAGCTCTCGTTACGTCAAAATGTAGCTTGAGGAACTGGCGGAGCTTCAGAGGAAAAGAGTGGACAAGGTGGACAGCAGGAAATGTGGAGAAAATCACAATACACAGGGAAGGAAGGGTATTTCTTTTCCTTCCAGTTTCTCCTCTCTGCGCCATCAGGAGCTCCGGTGGCGCAGGGGTTACACTTCTGAACTGGAACCCAAATGCTGTTACCTTTCCTGCCAAAGGGGTACCAACTTATCTACTTGAAATTTCTTGCTTTCAAACTGTTAGGTCAGCAGACTCTGGGACAGAGACGGGGGAGCTCACTCCGTCACGCAGCGCTCAGGTCTCAAGCTGCTGACCTTCCAGTTGTCAAGTTCAGTGTCTTAACCACTAAGAAGAATGACACAACAGTCCCTGGTAAACTGCTCTACTGCAGCCAAAACATTGTGAGTTCGGTTCTGACCAGGGATCAAGGTTAACCCTCTTCCATCCTTCCGAAGTAAATCAAAGGAGTACTGAGCATGTTGGGGGCAAAAGGCACATTAACTTGTGAACTGCCCAGAGAGCACACTAAACACTATGGGGCGGTATAGAAGTGTCATTGCTCATTTCTTTCTAATTGCCAATTAAGAGATAGACATGTGATTGCTTTGCTTCTCCTAAAACAGGGTGCCCAAACTTTCTGGGCTGTGGGCTGGTCACGTGGTTCAGTGGGCCAGCCACATGGTTCAGCAGGCCGGTCATGTGGTTCCTCCCACCAAAAGCAGAAGTAAAACGTGCCTCGCAATCTGTTTTGCAACAGGATGGGATAGATTTTAAGCTGCTATTTTCTATGCTTAAACCAGGGGTGCCCAAACTACAGCCTGTGGACCAGATGCGGCCCCCAATGCCAATTCATCTGGCCCACGTGCCCCTCGTTGCTCTCGGAAGCGGAAGTAAAATGTGCCCATATGGGCATTTTACTTCCGCTTCTGGAAGTGACGAGGGGCGCATGGGCCGGATGAATTGGCATTGGGAGCCGGATCAGGCCCACAGGCCATAGTTTGGACACCCCTGTCCTAAACTCAGATTTCCATCCCAGAGAGGCTGGAACGAAAACGGGCCCCTGAACTGACCAAAGTTCTCTTCACCCACCCACCCACCCACCCACCCACCCGGGAACCAGGGATTTCAGGACAGCACCTGACGTCGTGGCCACGGAGCTGCGGGTCGTGGCGGTCACCGTGGCGTTGTTGCTGAGGCTCAGGCCCAAGTTGCTGACACTGCCGAGGCTGGAGGCGGCACTGACCACGGGCGGGGGGGCCGAGACAGTACTGGATGAGGTGGAGAAAGTGCTTGCGGAGGAATGGAGGCCGGCGTCGCTCTCCACACTGGTGTGCTGCGGGGGGAAACGCAGGAAATGAGAAAGTTGCAGGAGAAAACCGCACACAAAGGAAGGCGGAAAGGCTGACGCCCAAAGGCACCTGTCGGAGCGCCGCAGTTCAGCCAGACCATGGGGTTCGGTCTGGCTGCATCTGGTTGCCGCTCCGGGGTTTGATTTCGCACACCCGCTGCCTCTGGGTAGCTACAGTCCAAGCTAGGCGGGAAGTGGAAGGGGGCCATGCGGTTGGAAGAGTCAGAAAGGGAAAATGAAACAGGAGGGAGAAAGAAAGAAAGAGAGAAAGACAGCGTCTGCAGACATTTTCACGGTCATGTGGCAGGCATGACTAGATGCCATTGTGCACAGAACGTCGATTACCTTTCCTGCCAAAGAAGTACCCATTTTCCTACTTGCTTTCGAACTGCTAGGTTGGCAGGAGCTGGGAGAAACGACGGATGCTCACTCCATTGTGCATGACTTGGGTCTCAAACAGCTGACTGGTCGACCGCACAGTCACCAACTTCTGTGTCTTAATGACTAAGCCACTGCTCTAGGTTTCAAAGCCTTCCAAAAATGCCCTTTTTAGAATCTTGGACCCTCAGCAGCAAATTCAGGGGGATATCAGAGACAGACTAGCCTCGTGATGGCAACCCTTGGCACTCCAGATGTTCTTGGACTTCAATTCCCAGGGGCCCAAGCACCCTGTGAATCTACACGAATGGGTTTACTGCAATTCATCCGGCCCGCGCTGCCCTCGTCACACCCGGAAGCGGAAGTAAAAGGCGCCTATACGGTTAAGGCTCTTCTGGGTTAACCCTTCTTCCGTACGGGCACATTTTACTTCCGCTTCCGGGAGCGATGAGGGCAGCGCGGGCCGGATGAATGGCAGTAAACCCCTTCGTGTGGATTCACAGGGTGCTTGGGCTTCTGGGATTTGAAGTCCAAGAACATCTAGAGCGCCAAGGTTCACCATCAAGAACAATGCTATAAGAAAGTGGCTAAATTGTGGCAGTCTAAAGCAGGGGTTCCCAATCTAAGGCCTGTGGGCTGGATCCGGCCCACAGTGCTATTTCATGTGACGCCCTCCCCACTATCTTGAGTGGTGGTCCCGCATGTAAAGAGATTTCATGGCGCCTCCAACAAATCCCCACCTCTGGTTTCTTACTCACCAAGAGAGTGGAAGTTGACGTCCGACCGGCCGAAGCAGCGGAGGAGAGGTTGTTCTGCTGGGCGGGTAGTGAGCTGCGGAAACGGAAAGCAAAGCTGGTCAACGTGAGGTTGCGTGAGCTTCAGACAAAGTGGCTCTCTATGTGCCGGCCATGAGGCTTTGGGCCACACCAAAACTTTATGAATTCGCCATCTACCCTAGCAAGAATGGGCCGTCGAAAAAAGGGTCGAGGCAAGCGAAGACTGTACTACCACATTGACTGGTCTTGTTTCTTGGTTTACAAAACATGTATCTGAAGATATCTGCTCTCTTTGAAGGACTTTATAGAGTTAGAGCTGGCCAGTTCAATTTAAAAAAAAAATCTTTGTAAGGCCATATACCCTGTCTCCACAAAAGTGGAACCTCATATGACGAAGGGCTTTTATATCGAAAAACTTGCAGAACGAAAGGAAATTGCGCCTCGCATAGCGAACATTTTCGTTATGTGAAAATAGCATCCCTATGAGGAAAACTCACGTATCAAAAATTCGTATGGGGAAAATTCCGCCCACCCCGTTATGTTAGTTCCCCAAAGGAATTTTCATTATGGGGGGAAATTTGCATAACGAAAAAATTGCATAGCAAACCACCTTGTGGAATGGATTATTTTCGTTATACGAGGCTTTGTGGTATGCGTGTGTGTCTGTGTACGTATGTATGCATGTCTTGACTGTCTGTCTATCTATGATTACAAGCCTCTCTATCCATCCATCTATCTATATTGCCAGTCTGTCTGTCTGTCTCGATTGTCAGTCGGTCTGACTACCTAGTCTGTCTTGATTCCCAATCTATCCATTCATCCATCTGCCTACCTGCTTATCAGAACAAGAGCCGGATGTTTGGAAGGCCACCCCTAACCCTAGCAAAGTGACCCCCGGCCTCAGACCAGGGCTGGCCCCTTCTTGGCCAGGCTATGTCCCCACTCCGCCCCGCTTGCTACCTGCTGTGCTGCGTGGTAGCCGTGCTGGGCAGCTCCTCGGTGTGGTTCAAGCCGCTGAGCACGGAGGGGTGCTGGGCGGTCGTGGTGAGCAACGAGGCGGCAGACACCGTGTCCGTGAGAGGGGTGGCCATGCTGGGGGCAGAGGGGGAGTCCGGTTTCACAGCGGGGCCTGCAGAACCTGGGGGGGTGGGGAGAGGAAGAAGACGAACCAAACATGGGAGACCCAAAGGTTAGGCAACATGGTTCCTCCCTTGGCTTCGCCCTCCATCAACCAACCCTAAATCGGAAGCCCCTCTGAATGTGTGGGGATTTCAATTCCTATAAGGCGGCAGCAGTCAGAAACTGCAAACAGTTACAGCCAAGAATCGTCAGTTTTCTGACCCTTCTTGCTGTATCTGAGCACAAAAAATGAAGGCTTCTTAACCCTCCAGCTGAATCCCCGCCGCTCAGTTACACCCGCGGATGGCAAACCGAGTTCACCTCGCCGGCAATTAATGAGTTGCTGCTTGGATATTTTCAGCTGCACTGACCTAGGCGTTACCCTAGGGGTTTTAACTGACGCAAGGTCTCCCTGGCTCGAAAGCCAGTCGTATCCGACTCTAGGATACAGCCTAAGACGTTTCTGTAGTCATGTGGCAAGCATGACTAGACACCAAAACACATGGAACGCTATTACGTTTCCTGCCAAAGGGGTACCTAATTGTCTACGTTGAATTTCTTGCTTTCAAACTGTTAGGTTGGCAGGAGCTGAGATAGACAACAGGAGTTCACTCCGTCGTGCAGCACACGGGTCTCAACCTGTCAACCTTCCAGTTATCAATTTCAGCATCTCAACCACTCAGCCATCCCAGTCCCTGGTAAACTGCTCTACTGCAGCCAAAACATTGTGAGTTCAATCCTGAGAAGTGATCAAGGTTAACTCAGCCTTCCGGGGATGGTCAATTGAGTCCCTAGCAGCTAATTACCTTTATACCTCTCAGAGAGTGCGCTAAGCACAATAGGGAAGCGTAGAAACATGATTGCTACCGACAGCAACAGTTTGGTGCCCTTTCCAGATGGAACTGATGCTCAGGCGGACAGTATGTGGGGTCACTTACCTTCGACTGTCTGTGTTGTCTGCAACTGTGTGGGCGGCACCGAACTGAAGCCATTCTAGGGGCAGAAAGAGAAAAGGAGGGTTTATCAGTCCGCAGTGTTACCCGGTATGATGTGGTTAGCTGCTAAGGGATAAAATCCACCCAAAGAAATCAGACAGAAACACCCTATACCCGTTAACCTTGGCACTCCAGCTGTTCAAGGACTTCAATTCCCAGAAGCCCAAGTCTCTGTGATCCACACAAATGGGTTTACTGTTCATATACACAATAAACCCATTCATGTGGATTCAGAGAGACTTTGGCTCCTGAGAACTGAAGCCCAAGAACATCTGGAGTGCCAGTAAACCCACCCATGCGTGTGGATTCACAGAGACTTGGGCTTCTGGGAACTGAAATCCAAGAACACCTGGAGTGCCAGTAAACCCATTCGTGTAGATTCAAATAGACTTTGGCTTCTAAGAACTGAAGTCCAAGAACACCTGCAGTGCCAGTAAACACATTCGTGTGGATTCACAGAGATTTGGGCTTCTGGGAATTGAAGTGCACGAACACCTGGAGTGCCAAGGTTCACCATCACTGCCCCATACCCACAGCCAGATACCTTCAAGTGCTAATAAAACACTTGTTCCTGGACCAGGAAGGATTCTCAAAGTTTGGGTCTAAAAGGGTTAAGACTGCCAACGTCTTCTTTAAGCACGTGCAGAGTGCTCTCTGCTTAAGCTTCCCACTCTTTCTTGCAAGGCAAAACCTGCCCACCCCGCCCCGCCCCTGCCCGAAGGCTTGGTGTTGATTGGCACTGAAGGTGTCGCGAGGGTGCAGCCTACCTTGGCCTGGGTCAAGTCTTTCTGGGGAGAGGAGGAGATGGAGTTTGGGTATCGCCGGGTCTGAGTGGATCTCTGTTCGTACAGGGGTCCCTGAGCGCTGTTCTGGGAGGTATACGTTGCTGTAGGCACGGGGCCGCTCTGAAAGCCCGACTCCTGGTTCTTGTTGGAGGAAATCGTGGACAGAGGCTCGCTGCAGAAAGAAGAAACCAGGGGCAGAAGATGACGCTTGAGAAAGCAGGCA
This sequence comes from Bradypodion pumilum, assembly GCA_035047305.1. Taxonomy (NCBI): domain Eukaryota; kingdom Metazoa; phylum Chordata; class Lepidosauria; order Squamata; family Chamaeleonidae; genus Bradypodion; species Bradypodion pumilum. Next base: position 6,674,182 of record JAWDJD010000018.1, read on the forward strand.
GGCGGCTGGGGAAATCTTTCACCTGCCCCGGTTCTCAGGTCACCTGGTTCAAGGCGCTGGTCACTATGGCCCGGGGGCCGTATCCAGCCCCCGATACCAATTCACCCGGCCCGCAAAGGCCTCGTCACTCCCGGGAGTGGAAGTGAAACGTGCTCGTATGCCATCAGGGGCTGGATCCGGCGGCCCCTGGGCTATAGTTTGGGCACCCCTGATCTAAGAGAAAAGGACTTAGATGTCCTGTTTCCCCTCTCAAACAAACATACAGGGTAAGAAAGGGGAGAGGGAGGAAGAGAGGAAGAGAGGGAAGAAGAGAGGGAGGGAGAGAAAGAAAAAGAAAGGAGGGAGAAAGAAATAAGAGGGAGGGAAAGACAGAAAGAAAAGGAGCGAGAAAGAGAGGAAGATAAAAGGAAAGAGAGGGAGAGAAAGAATGAAAGAAATAAAGGAAGGAACGATGAGAGAAAAGAGAGGAAGAAAGAAAGAAAAGCTACAGGAGAAGAGAGGAATGAAGTAAGGGAAGGGGAAACAAAGGAAGGAAGGAGAGGGAGAGAAAGGGAGGGAGGAAGAAAGCAAGAAAGAAAAGATGAAGAGAAATTGAGGGAGAGAAAGGAAGGGAGGAAGAGAGAAAGAAAAGCTACTGGAGAAGGAAGGAAGGAAGAGAAGGGGGGAAAGAGACTACAGACAAACAGAGAAACGGGCTCACATCTGTTTCATCCAGCAGTTTCTAACTGTGACCCTCCAGATTTTTTTAACCGGCAACTGAGCCAAAGAGACCCCCCTTCCTCCCCCCCCCCCAAAAAAAAACCACCCTTGGAGGGTTACCTGGCCGGACTCGTGTAGAGGCTGCCCGGAGACTGGCTGACGGAGGAGCTTGTGACCGCCGTCGATTCGTACTCCGAGAGGACGGGCTCCGAACCGAACTGCAAAGCCCCAAACTGCAAGTTGAGTCCCGAGATATCTGCAGAGCCAGGCATTTCCACGGCCAGAGCAGGAATCTGCGGGGAACAGAGGGTTTCTCATGCGCCCCAGAAGAACTTGAGGGCGGCACATTTCTCTTGACCAAACAGGACACTTCCTATCCAACAACATCTTCGCGTAGGGATTATTTTGGCCCGTGCTTAGAGGGGGAGAGACACGAGGCCTGGTGGTGAGAGCAGAAGAAACTTGCCTACAGTGACCTTAAGACTCAACTGCTGACAAGGCAAGCTTAAGATATAGGGATCTCTCCATTTAAAGCAGGGGTTCCCAACCTAAGGCCCGTGGGCCGGATCTCGCCCACGGTACCATTTTATGTGGTCCCCCACCCCTCCAAGGGCATTTGAGAAACAAAACGTCTGCCCCTTTGAAGTTGTTGGTACAAAGTGGCCACCCGCATCATGCAGGCAGGGCAAAATGGCCATCCAGCCCCCGAAGTTGTCTGAGGGAGCGTGACCCGGCCCCCGGCTTTAAAAGGTAGAGAAATCCTAATTGAGGGACCCCAATCCTCAGCCTATTCAGGGTCCTCCAAATGACGTAGGAGAGGTTGAGTCACTCAGCCATCTCCTCCTTTAATGCTATTCCTTGTCCAGTGAGGTCCTTCCTCCATCTTCTAATTTGGTTTTGCTCTTGCGTCCCCTCAAGAATGTTTGTTCTTGCCATAAAGCTCTTCCTGGATCTGAGCTGGTCGACTTGAGCCTCATATCCTTACAGAGGGTGTCGATGGTCCTTCTCTTGCTTAGTTCGCTCAGCGTCTAATGCTCTCATTTTAGGTGGAATGATACCAACCAAAGGATCTATTTTCCCAACTGGTGTAGGTTTGAGGCCTCCTGTCACTTGACGCATGGCTTCATTCACAGAGATACCAACTTGTTTTGCGTGTGCGAACATGCTCCATACTGGAGCAGCATACTCTACTGCAGAGATGCTCAAGGCCACAGATATGTCGCCTTAGGGGCTTAAAAGGCTTGATAGACATTCTCCCTCCCACCCATTAGACCACCAAGCCTAATAAAGGCTCCTCAGAACAACAAAGTTTTGCCGATTATCTAAGAACTGGTCTGGACAAAGATGTGCTTGCGTGTAGTTTTAACACCTGTGGAGCACCCCTGAGCCAAAGCAACATTTCAGAACAAACATTACCCAGACAACCCCCATGCCCGGCTCTCATACCTTTGATGTCAAAGAGGTCTTCTTTTTCTGCTGTTTCAACTTCTGTTGGGCCGGCTGAGGGCTCGAGGACTGGTTGTCCGACGATCCCGGAGACATCTGGGGGCCGGGGTTGGTTTTGCTGGCCAGCGGGGAGGAGGGGGGCGGCGGGGCAGCCGTGACAGAGGCGGCCCCCACTGGCGGCTTGTCCTGCAGGAACACTTCCATCATGGTGGAGGTGGGTGGGAAGGCCTGCCGCTTGGCAAAGGGGCTGTGCACGGCCGTCTCTGAGGGGTTCTTCAGGTCTGCGGGTGAGAAGGAAAGGAGCGTGAATGGGGTTGACCCGAGATGGATCAGATCAAAGCAAAACAAAGTAATCACACCACTGGCTTTCAAGCACGAGTGACCCTTACCTTTGGTCAAGTGCAATAAAGATTGATGATGATAATGATGAAGGCTAATCAGTTAATAAAGGATGCAGGAACTTGGCGCACTGGAATTTTGCACCAGAAAGCTGGCTTGTCTGAATACTGTGGGCGGATCGATGGCGGAGTCACGTAGCACGACCCACTCTGCCCGGCAGACTCAGCATTTGCTGTGGCATGCGCTGTCCCCCTTTTATGGCTATGGACAAAGCCAGAAAAGGTCTACTGGCATGCTGTCTCCATCCTCAAACTGTGTTGGACTGGCATGGAGGGTACCTAATCAAGCCAGGACCCGATTCGAGTGTCACAAACAGATCTTCGGAAAGAGCTCAGAGGCCGCTTACCGTATTGGACGAGAGACGAGGGTTGACTCGTGGCGCCCATCTCCCACGAGGCGGCCGTGCTAGCGCTCCCGGAGGGCTGAGGGTGTTGAGCTGCCAGCTGAGCCAACGCCTGAGCCGTCTTGAACTGCTCCAGGAACTGCGAGCCTGTGGTGGTCGTGCTGGTGGCGGCGCTACTGCTGTTGCTTTTGGCCTCACCCACCTCGCTGAACCCTTTGCCCAGAATGCTCACCTGGAAGGGAGAGACCAGGTGGAAAAGGAGGCCGGTGAGAAGCAAACCTAGCGTGCGGGCTGATCCGGCTCCACTAAACTCCTCTCCTCTGCTGAGCAGTTGGCCTTTATTACAAGCCTGTGCTAGCAGCTCAAAAAGCAAGAAATTGCAAAGTAGATGAACAGGTACCACTCCAGCAGGAAAGGTAACGGCGTTACTGTGAGCTTTAGTGTCTAGTCACGCCTGCTACATAACGTCTTCACACATAGACGTGTGCTGTAGACGGGAGATGAACCCCACACCCTAGAGTTGGACCCAACTGGCAATTTGATGCAGCACAGTGGCTTAGTGGTTTATAAGACACCGAGCGTGGGGACCGGAAAGTCGGCAGGTCAGCAGTTCGAGGCCCAAGTGCTGCATGACGAAGTGAGCTCCCGTCACCTCCAACCAGCTTATCAGTTTGAAAGCAAGAAATTGCAAGTAGACAAACAGGTACCGCTTCAGCAGTGTTCTAGCCTCTAGTCATGCCTGCCACATGACCACACAGAGGCAGACAGCACTGTGTGTTTAACAGTTCTGGGGAACCTAAAAGCTCGCACATCCTTGCCGCATTATCTGCTGGCCTCAACAGAGGCACTATCCCACTGTGAAGGCTGACAGCCTCACCCAAGGCGGACCCGCAACCTGCCATAGTTTAGCATGACACTGACAGTGCAATAAAGTCCTTTCCCAGCCTGAGTTGGCGCTTACCATGCCGTGGTGGGGAAAGGTGCTCCCGGAAGCCGGCTGGGACATCGTGGTCTGCTTGGAATTGCTGAACACCAGTGGCTGGTTCAGGGCCGGCGCCTGCGAGGCATCCAGGTTGGGGGTCTCGCTCTCCAAAGATGACGGGGTCTTTCCTAACAGCACTGCAAGGTCGATTCTAGGAAGGGGAAGGAAACGTCACAATGAGGATGTCTTAATCTCACCAAAATATTGCTATGGAACTAACCCCTTTTTCACAAACAGGAATGTGCATAGATTTTTCTAAATCACATTTGGTACAAAAGAGATTTCAGGCACAAAAATAACAGCCCTGAAATGTTTTGTTGTTATTGTTTAAAATGTGAATTAATTTGAAAGTGTTACGTGCGGGACTCCTAAAGTTTAAATGGCCCTTGACAGCATGCAATTATTACTATTAATTCAGACTAATAAGTTTCTGGACATTGAAACTTGTTGGAAGATTACACTGCATCACCAAAAAAAACCAATATTGTCTGCTACTTGGTCTAATCCATGTGTTCTATACTAAATCAAGCGCGCTGAATCCAAATTTGAAGTCCGATTCTGCCTAGGACAGCAGGATCTTAAATTAATTACACCTACAGATGCGATTGTCCAGTTTATTAACACAACTGCGCCTAATCATCTTTAGCTCAAAACAGACTCACTATGGCCTAGCTGTACTATCCAATAAGATGGTTTTGTACTAGAAACAAGCCCTTGGTCCATCTCACCTTATATACCTATTTCTGAGGTCAGCTCACTGACTTGTCCAGACATGCCTGGCTGCTGCTGGAACATGCATGCCACCAGGGGACATGATTCAGCTGAGGTGGCAGCAGGCTCAGTGGTAGCTGCAACTGTTACAATGTTCCCATGTAAAAATACATTACCCAATGACCGACCATCTGAACAGCTATAGCACGCCTGTAATTTAAAATCTGTACGTGATAGGCAGACTCTGAGTTTGGATTTTGGAATCAGCACACTCAATATCATGTAAATCACGTGTGTTATTCTCAGTAGCAAAAACATTGTTGTGCAGTGTTATACACTATCTGGGGGTGGAGATAATAAAGCTTTTTCTTCTACCTCCCCACCCAGGGTCTTGTTACTGAACCGAAGCACAGTGAGTTTCGTAAACGCAAACAGATTACCTCTGTCCGGGCGTGATGGTCACATTTTCTGCAGGAAGAGGCACAGAAGAGACATTTGATGCAGTGAAGATCTTGGTCTCTGAAAGCTTAAAAGAAGGGCGGAAAGAAGGCCATTGATTAGAAAGATGTCCATCTCCAATGAACGTGACAATAGAGCAGGGACAAGGGAAGTGCTTTTGGACTTCAGGTCTTTCTAGATCAGGTCAGCAAACTTGGCTCTCTAGGTGTTCTTGAACGTCAATTCCCAGAAGCCCAAGCCCCCATGAATCCACACGAATGGGTTTACTGCGACTCATCCGGCCCACGCTGCCCTCGTCGCTCCTGGAAGTGGAAGTAAAACGTGCCCATTCAGTTAAGGCTCTTCCGGGTTAACCCTTCCTCCGTACGGGCACATTTTACTTCTGCTTCCGGGAGCAACAAGGGCAGCGTGGGCCAGATGAGTCACAGTAAACCCATTCGTGTGGATTCACAGGAGGCTTGGTCTTCTGGGATTTGAAGCTCAAGAACATCTGGAGTGCCAAGGTTCGTCATCATGGACCTATGATCTAGAACAGGGGGTCCTCAAACTTGGCTCTCCAGGTGTTCTTGGACTTCCAATTCCCAGAAACCCAAGTCAGCACACCTGCTGATCAGGAGCTTCTGGGAAAGTGAAGTCCAAACCATCTGAGAGCCACGTTTGAAGACCTCCCTGTTCTAGACTCCCATATTTGGAAATGTAATGGGAAAGAAGATGTCCCAAGATCTAAAGGGGGGCATAGAGCGAAAACAGAGAGGAGGGGAAAAAGTCTACTTACATCTTCATTCCAATCCTCAGTTCCCCATTCCTCTGTCGCAGTTCTCCATGCGCCTACGAGAAAAAAGCAGAGAAGGGTGTGAGTGAACTCTGGGCACCTCAGATCAAAAGCTGGAGGGGGCCAGTTTGTAAAAGGAGCATTTGTAAGCAGCTAAGCAGGTGGGTGCCCTTCACTTAGACAGACACAAGCTTGGGGAAGAGGGAGGGAGAGGAAGACAGAGAGATCCACAAGCAAGACAACACACAAGCAACTCCCCCCATCCAACCCAACCCCAAAACAAAGAGTTTGGACTCTGGGAGCAACTCAGAGAACGATGAACAAATGATTGGCGGGCTTAAAAAAAATTTAACTGCTCAGTCACACACACCCACGTCTCGAAGTTGCCTGTCAGGTTTTTTTTAAAGCCCAAACATGAGTCACGTCACAAAAAAGAGGATGGAGCAGAGAAAGGTGATGTAGGAGACACATACAACCACACAGGGTAGTATGTTAAATTATTCTCAGTCGGCTTTTACCAAGCAGCAGTTAAGATCATAGGTTCCCCTGTCTAGATTGTAAGTCCTCAAACTTGGCTCTCCAGGTGTTCTTGGACTTCAATTCCCAGAATCCCCTGATCAGCAGGTGTTGCTGACTTGGGCTTCTGGGAACTGAAGTCCAATAAAAGCAGGAGGACCAAAGTTGGCCACTCCTGGAACGGACAGGAAAGCAAATCCATGTTTCTACACTCAGACACCCCTCCAAATCTGTGCCCCCTCCCCTTAATAGGCTGATGGCAATGGAGTCCGGTGGGAGTGAGATTTGGCATTAGTAAAAGCACAGGCAGATATTCATGAAGTGAACGAAACAGGGACGGGACGAACAAGACAATGACATATCCACAGATATACTCCAAACGCATTGGAAAAGTCAAAATCAGAGGAGGAGGAGGAAGGTCAGGGGCATTTTGTGCACCTGGATTTCTTGTCCCAGGAGCAGTGTCAAATTTCCGGGGATAGCCTGACCCCTCACCCCTAATGTAATCAACTCCTGAAACAAGAGAGAATAAAACAAAAGGAAGGGATAAAAAAAGAAGAGCCAGTGAAATTTTTGTTTTAAAAAGTACTTTGTCATGCTTTCAATCGGAAAGGCAGAGATGCCAGCACCCAAACCCCTTCTCCCCACCCCAAGCCGCCAGCCCTCTCGCATTTCAGACACTGTAACCTGTGGATAATGTTTTAAAAATTTAAAATATTAAACAGTAGCGACTAATCATGGGAATACAAAAGGGAGCTCTCTGGAAGAACAAAAGGACAGAGGCGCAAATTCTAGTACTTTTCCTTCCTGAGATTAAGTACTGCTTTTATGACATTAACTCCTACCCCACCCGACCCTCCCAATATGTCTAGCAAAGAGCAAAGCAATCACACTTCTTCTACACCACCCGCTGTAGCGCTTATGTGCACTCTCTGGGTTTTCTGGTTTAAAGGGATTTCTGGAAGGCTCAACAGGCCTCAGACCCTGGAAGCTCATGAGAAACAATACTCATGGAACATCAGTGGACGTCGATTCCCAGAAGCCTCAGTCAGTACACTGGTTGCTCAGTGCTTTGGGGAAATGATTTAGGCTTCTGGGAATTGAAGGCCAAAAAAGTTAAAGTTTGGGAAACACTGACATAGCGTAAGAAAATCGAATCTGCTGGGAAGGTAGTTTGAAACAGAGAAGAGGACCTGGACTTTTATGATCCCATCCAAATCCTTCCCCTTGAGCCAACGTTGACTCCAACCAAGGCAAAACAAACGTCCGGGTCGTCACTTACTCGTCCCGTCATCCGGCTCAAAGCTCCCAGTGTTGTTCCACGTGTTGCCGGTGCTATTCCCGTAGCCTTCTTCCGTGCTGGACGGCTCAGCGTAGTCTGCGGGGTTGAAAGTCCTGTGGACACAGGGAGGTTTAAAGTTGAGATTGTGTGGCATCAGCCCTCTTAGCCTCAAAAAGTCCCCACTAAGGCTAATTTTGGCTAGTCTGAGCAGGTTATCCTGCCATGGTCAGAGTAGGTCCTACCGCCAGCAACTCAACGCCAAGCGTCAGGCGGCAATTAACAAACCTGACAACCTTGAGGACTAGCGGCCTTGGGTGCCGAAATCCACAGGAAAGGGTGATGTCCCCCAAGTGGATTAAATCCCACTTGGATTCATCTTGATGGAGGGCAGCAGCTTCATCCACCCTGGCCTGATGATGCTGAGGACTTTGCGGTCCAAAAGGGCTCAGGACCAGAAAGTGACTCGTGGAACTGGACCAGTGGTACTATGGGTGTCATGCTGCAATGTGGGAGGCAGATGAAGGGCCACTGCATTATATTTTCAGGACAGTCTTCATGGCTGATCGCCATGATGACTGCCAATATTCAGATTCAGATATGGCAGAAGGAGGCTAATTTTTTAGCCCTCAAGAATCTCATAGCGGTTGCTATAATAACTATCATCTCTTTCTTATATTTATCTACTTTGATTGTTCCAAAATCCATTAACGAGGCTATTCTGGGGCACATTTCCAGTTTTAAAGCTAGCCTTCCCATTTGCCCCCAAACCCACCCACCCACCCACACACAAAGAGGGAGGCTTACCCCATGCCTTGGGCCGAGAACCGTCCGCCTCGCCTTCCAGAACCACCTGAGAAAAACCACAACATAGAGATGCTCTTAGCCAAATTCTACAACCTCCTCGAGACGCTAGACCAGCGTTTTCCCAGCCTTTGGTTTTTTGGACTATAATCCTCAGAAGCCTAAGCACTGGTCAGCCAACGGACCGACTGGGGGAGGGAGGAAGCGCTCCCATTGGGCTGCTGGGCAGAAGGGCAAGGCAAACTCTGTGCCGGGGTGATGGCACGTGTGCCCATAGAGGGCTTTGAGTGCCCCCCTTGGCACACATGCCATAGGTTCGCCACCACTGTTCTAGACCAATCCCTCGCTTTAGAAGGATGGTCCTGTGAGACGGATTTAATTCAGTATCTTGGCGCACAGTGAAATAAAATCCTTTTATTTTTCTCTCAGTTTTTGCCTAATGGTCTTGTTTCCATTTCGAAAAGAGTGTATTAAATTAAAGTCAATTAAATGATACCAAAATGTTTTTCTTTTCAGGTATATGACTAAGATGTGTTTCCAGGGTAGTTGCACCCCCTTTCACTATGGGTGCCCCTAACCTTGGCTTTCAGGTATTTCCAGGTAAAGGCACCCCTACAAAGGGGTGCCAGAATTTCAAATCTCACCACTTTGATATTAACATCTTTGTTTCCATACATAGACTTCATTATACAGATTACGGTTTACAGAAGATCCTGGAAGAAACTCACTCAAGGGAGGGGGGAGCACCAAAATTTCCCAAATTTTTGTCCTGTGGTTCAATATAGGCATTTAAAACAACACTTGGTGCTCAACCGCTCCCCTTTGCTCACCTCTGCCTCGTCCACGTCCACGTCGGCCTCTCTCTGTGCCTCTTCCAGAAGATCCACCCGTTTTGCCACCATCTAGTCCATTCTCCTGGCCCCGAACTGGAAAAAACACAAAAGCAGGACTAGTATAATTCCAGGTGTCAAGATACATAAAAACAAGTCTTCCACCATTCTGGCTACCAGGGTTTAAGTGACATCTGTCTGTCCCTCTTGTCTACTGCCTCACTGCACACCAGGCAAGGGAATAATTTGAATTAAAGTGACATCCATACACTCTCTTCCACGGCTTGTTCCCCGGCCCCGTCTTGGCAATCCACCGCTTCGTCGCCGGCTGAAATCTCTCTCCCTCTCACGGTTTTCTTTGCCTTCGTCGGTGGGTTCTGTCTGCCCACTCTCTTTCTGCCCCGAAACGCCCTTCTTTTTGCCAACCATTTCCCAGGAGTGCTGAAGAGGGAGGAGAGAAAAGGTATCAAATCAGGTATGGCAGATGGTTGAATGAATGAATCACTGATTTGGAATTGGAAGGGACCTCTTAAGACATCGAGTCCAACCCCTGAGATGAACAGAAATGCACATATTTATTTATTTATTTTAGATTTATATACTGCCCTATCCAAAGGACTCAGGGCGGTGTACACAAGTTAAAACCAATTTAAAACAATTTTAAAAACCCTTAAAAACATAACAATATCCCCCCACTGTGCCATTTACTATTTAAAAACAAATATAAAATCTACAAAACCTTAATATTAAACAATTAATTACAGGAGGGGGAGCCTCGGACGAGCCAAAAAGGGGAGCTTGTTGACATATGACAGATGGTTGAGTTAATGAATGAATGAATCAAATCATAGGATAACTGAGTTGGAAGGGGCCTCTTAGGCCATCGAGCCCAATCCCCTGCTCAATGCAGGAATCCAAATCAAAGCAGATATGACAGGTGGTTGAATGAATGAATGGCTAGCTAGCTAGTTAGAACTCTGGATTCCACACAGGCAATCCCTATCTACTCAAATGTTTCAAAAAAAGAGTGTTTGTTTTTTCAAAATCTAGATTTACTGTGTCTGGATTCCCCTCCAACAGGACGTTGATGGCTCTGTTAACATCTCCATTGCAGTCGTGCAGGGCGATCACACACTCATCCTGATTTTTGCCGGTGATGTCAATCAGCTGCAGACAGAGGAGAACAAAGACCACAGGTCGGTTACGGGAGGCTCTGCTGTGCCCTATGACAGTGATAGGCTAACCTTGGCACTCCAAGTGTTCTTGGACTTCCAATTCCCTGAAGCCCAAGTCAGCACTCCTGCTGATCAGTGCTTCTGTGAATTGAAGTCGAAGAACATCCAGAGTGCTAAGGTTGGCCATCACTGCCCTATGACCACTATGCTCAAAAGTAGTTTCAATACCTCCAGTTTGCAAAGGGTCATCTATTGATGTTTATAAATCGAGGTATAAATTCTCCCTTCCCATGGGTCTGGCAAAAACTCCACACAGCCTGGCTCCAGCAACAGACAGAAGTGGGTCACAGCCATTTAACTGCAGCTACTCTGAAAGGGTACTTCCACATGGGACTGCGGTAGCTCAGATGGTTAATACGCTGAATTTGATGGCTGGAAGGTTGGCAGGTCAGCAGTTCGAGACCCGAGTGCTGAACAATGGAGTGAGTGCCCATAGTCTACCCCAGCTCCTGCCAACCTAACAGTTCGAAAGCAAGAAATTGCAAGTAGATACAGTAAATAGGTACTACTTCGGTGGGAAAGATAACAGCGTTCTGTGTGCTCTGGCATCTAGTCATGCCTGCCACATGACCACAAAAAGGTCTGCAGACGCAGACAGACAAAGCTGGCTCTTTGCTATGAACAGAGATGAGCACTGAACCCTAGAGTCAGATACGACTGGCTTTCGAGCAAGGGCGACCTTTACTCCAAAGAGATTGAAGCCTGAGATATATAAGACTGTTGCGTGCTTTTTTTTTTAAGCTGTGGGCTGCAACATTCATATTGGACAGAAACTAATTGAGAAAAGGACATATTCGCAAAGTAAGTTTACTAGGATGGGTGTTTTAAAGCACAATCAATGCTTGACTCAAAAGTAGGCAGTGATGTTCTACCATCAGAATAAAATAATCCTATAAACGTGAGGATGGAGTTGTTACTGAAATGCATAATTTTATTAATGTCATGTTGGGAAGTCTCATCCATTCCCCCCTCGGGTTCAGAAGCAGTTTTGCCAATTTAGTTGTCAACGCTGCTATTGTTATTATTGTTTAGGTCCCAATGAGCTCAAGGAAGCACAAATCGTCTCACAACGATTCTGCAAAGCAGGCCAGACTGACACAAGGGTGCCTGGCCCAAGCTCACTGACAGTTTTATGGCTCAGTAGGGGGGGGGGGGTGTCCTATAGAAGGGCCGTGGTGGATTAGTGGTTAAGGCGCTGAGCTTGACATTGGGAGGTCAAGACTCGAGTGCTGCGTCCCGTTTCAGCGGGAAAGATAACGGCGTTCCATGCACTTTAGCATCTAGTCATGCCTGTCACATGACCACAGAAACATCTGCAGACACAGAGCTGGCTCTTTGGCTGTAAACACAAATGACCACCGACCCCTAGAGTCAGATATGACTGGGTTTTCAGCAAGGCAGACCTAGAGGGACTGTAAGTTACTTTTTTTTAAACTAAGCCCTGTTCCAACACTCTTAACTGCCAGACCACACTGGCTTTCTCTGCGACAGACCCATTCCTAAAATTATCATCCCACACTTTTTAGTCTCTTCTTTTCTAAGACTTGACGTGGCCAGACGTCCTCTCCCCACCCACCCAGCCCAATCCTTCAACATCCTAATGCACGGGTGTCCAAACTTTTGTCACGTGGTTCACTATGGCCCGTGTGCCAGATCTAGTCCGTGACGCCAATTCACCTGACCCACGAGGCCCTTGTTGCTCCCAGAAGCAAAACACACCCCTATGATCATTTGATTTCTGCTTCCGGGAGTGACGAGGGGGCCGGGGGTCAGATGGAATTGGTGTCGGGGGCCAGCTCCACCCCATGGGCCGTAGTTTGGGCACCCCTGTCTTAATGACTCACTTGTTTCACTTTCTCCTCAAAGTCAGCATCGTTGTGATCTGATATCATCTGTGCAAGCCGGATTTGCTCTGCTGTGGCCTGTAGAGACAGAGGACAGACAAATCACTGATCCTTTCTGAAAAGGACTACCACTACTACCACCCCCAGTTAACTTCTGGGCTTAAGGAGTTTTCATCCATCCTCAGCTCAGGAACAGAAGCAAAGGGAAAGACGACTCAGGGCCATCCTTGAGCACAGGCATGAATCAGGGAGAATCGTGTTTACATGGTCAGAACAGACTTTTTTTTATCAAAGCATTCACAATCCCAAGTCTTTATCTTTAGGAAGGATAAAGGCCAGGAAGGACTCTCAGCCCAAACTGGACGGGGCAATACCCAGGAAGGCAAGGCCTTGCCGACCCCCTCCCAAGCCAACCCAGTTTCAGTGGGCACGCCGTGGTCTGTCCTCACCTGTGGCCGCTGCTTGTGCTGTGCCTGGTTTTGGGTCTGCGTCTGCTCCCAGCTTCCCCGGGCCCGGTTGGTGCCCACCGAGGTCATCATTTACAGTATATACAAATAACAGTATTTACAAGGTAGAACTCTGCAAGGAAAAGAGAGTGAATTGCTTCTATAGCAACTAAGAATGCTTTTTTAAAAACACAGGCGCAAGGGGCGAGTTAAAAGCAGACGCTCCGAACTGGGATATATTTTGCAAATCCTGTCTATAAACAGAAACTTGGAACAGAAATAAGCATTTATGAATGCCCTTGTCTAGATGAACCAGCTGGATGTTGCACAAGTTCTGTGTCTAGCCTAAAACTATTTTCTTGTTCACTAACATGCTGGATTCAGCGAGACCAACTCTTTCTAGAGATGAAAAACGCTTACTTCAAAGCCAGATGAGTAATGCATCGCTGACCAGGCGCATAGCCACAGTTTTAGCTTTTACGCCATCCACTGCCAGGAAATTCATGCTAATCAACACGTAAAAAATCCTTTACTAGGATAAATAACACCATTGGCATTTTCTCAGCAATGGCCAACCGTTAGGCCGTTTTATTCGGTCTAAGTCACAAATAGGTTTTCTTTGGGGTTAGTCACCCATTTCTCACCAACGACATAATCTGAGCATATGTACCTGAGGCCTGAATATTATGCTTCGCACATCTAAAATAAAAAAAGAGTAATCTAGATTCATCGGTCAGCAAACTCAGCTTTCCAGATGTTCTTGGACTTCAATTCCCAGAAGCCCTGATGTGACGACTTGGGCTTCTGGGAATCGAAGTCCAAGAACACCTGGAGAGCCAGGTTTGCTGGGCTACACAGAAAGAGCCTCCTCGAACATTTGTGGTATTTTTGAACCACAGCCGGGCACGTCTTGGTAACAGCAACGATGTGGTGCCAGCTAATCTTTCTCACACTGGGTCAGGCGGAAGGAACTGCGGAATGAACTCATCAAAAGGTGACGCCATGTCTGACCTAGAGATGGAAAGAGAATCCAGACAACCTAACACTGTTAGTTTTAAAAGTGGCCAATTCTTTTTGTGATACACACATATAGACAAATGCATTCTTTTATTATCAATTCACGAAACGATTATTTGCCACCTTCCCTGTATCAATGCAACTTTTGATCTCTACACCAAGGAATCAAGCACAGGGCCGTCTCTCAACTTTTTCTTCCTCTCTCTGAATGCTTTCGTTCCATCTTAGTCGTGATGAGTTTAACAGCAGAAGGTGGTTTTGAACTTGCATCCCCCAGATTCAGCTCTCATTCCTCAATCATTGGCGTCTCACACCTATTATCTACGGAGAAGAGCCTTTTCTTGTCCTATTCAAATTCAGGTTTTTAAAACACCCCACTAGCTTCTGATCAGCTCATGTCCCCCAAAGAAAGGTTTCCATGACCAATGGAAAGTTATAGGTTATACTGGCCAAATGAACCTCTGATGAAATGGTATCCTAAGAGGGGAAGATTCATTTCACATCTTTTGGATCTCACCACCATCAAGAATCTGCGGTCTCTCATCCATGCCGCAAGGTTTGAACCAGACCTTCCCAGCGGCCAGATTGCACCGACTCTGAACAAAAGAACGAATAAGCTTTCTAATTCAGCCCAAGTTAAGCAGCAGCAACTCCATGAGATGAAAACCAAAACTGATTAGGTAAAGGCGGCCCTTGCGCGAAAGCCAGTCGTACCCGACTCTAGGGTTCAGTGCTCATCTGTTTATAGCCAAAGACACGTCTGTGTCTGCAGATGTTTCAGTGACCACGTGGCAGGCATGACTAAACACCGGAGTGCACAGGACGCTGTTTACCTTCCCACCAAAGTGGTACTTATTTATCTACTTGCAATTTCTTGCTTTGGGACGCGGCTAGGTTGGCAGGAGCTAGGACAGAGACGAGAGCTCACTCTGTCGTACTCGGTCACAAACTGCCGACCTGCCGGTCATCAGGTTCAGCGTCTTAACCACTGCAATAACCTCAAAACTGAATATCTTTGTCGCAACCTTCGGTAAAAGTGACGAGACGCAGAGGCTCAAAAGCGACTTGCGCTGGTGTAGCACGAACCACGCAGCGGAAATAAGGACTGCAGGCTTGAGCCAGAGCCCAAGGCACATCGCAGAGGCGGACCGTGGTAACCAACAGACCCTTCATATCTTAGTGTAAATTCTTAATTTGGGGTGGGGGGATGAATTTGCTCCACGCAGCTTAAGTTTGCCGATTTCTATTGCCTTATCTAGGAACAGGGCTACACATACACCCATCTCATGTTTCCCACCCTTGCAAATGCATTAGAGGAGAATGTGTCGCTTCTAAATATAACCATTTATAAACTTTGACATAACATTACAAAAGGGACACCAACAAGATGAGACACAAGGCAGAAACCAAAATCCTAGAGGCCTCCTCTGGTTTTCTTGTAAGAACGATGCAATTCATATTACTAAGAATTTTCAGCCTTCTCCCACAAAAGAAAGACAGGAATAAAGTCACTCGACTTTAAAACATTCCTTGACACGAAGAGACACTCACGCCAAAATGATTCGACAAATAACATCACTTTCTTTCCAGGAATCTAATCTATTTCTTTGATCACTTACTATAGCACAGTTCTTTAAAGTCTCTTAGCAGGGCTGTTGCTGAATTCATACCGGATTTCAGGCCAAGAAGGGCACGAAAATGAAACAGCAAAAGAGCTGTAATATTCCCCACCCACCCCAATAAGAATTGTGTTCTTTAAACTGGGAGGTAGGGACTGCAGTGGCTCAAGTAGCTAAGACGCTGACTGGGAAGCGGAAGGTCAGCAGTTTGATTCCCGAGTACTGCAGGACGGAATGAGCTCCCGTCTTTGTCCCAGCTCCTGCCAACCTAGCAGTTTGAAAGCAAGACATTGCAAGGAGATAAATAGGGACCACTTCGGTGGGAAGGTAACAGTGTTCCGTGTGCTCCGGTGTCTAGTCATGACCACGGAAATGTCTGCAGAAGCAGACAGCGCTGGCTCTTCAGCTTAGAAACAGAGATGAGCACTGCACCCTAGAGTCAGATACGACTGGCTTTCGAGCAAGGGAAACCTTTACCTTTAAACTGGGAGGTGGAAGTTCAAAAGACAATCCACAATTCTCTGTTCGCTCCCTTCAAGATGGAAACGGGGTTCTATATGACAATCAGACAAGAAATGAATATTTGGTGGGGGGGACATTCAAGAATTACTCAAGCACAGAAATACACTTAGGGAGATCGGGCATCCACACAGCAAATATTTCCCAAATGGCACACCTGGAGTAGAGTAAAACACCCCACCGGGGCTCTAAAGATCTGGAAAAGTGTGTAAGTCACCAACAAAATATTCTAGCCTCAAGAAATCTGGGACAAAACTCTTATATTGCCACTGAAAATTCAAAGCTGCAGCAGCTGCCTATAGAGGAAGTTTTATTCTCCTCTAACCCAGAATTGTATTACTTGCTGCAAGTTAATATTTTTAGAAATGAGGTCTCCCTGTCACTCCTTGCTCCACACAAGAGCCACACTGCAATTTTTTTTAAAAAGGGGTTTACTTGGGGAAAGTCTATATCTCACCATTATGACACATAAGGGTCCCCAATACAACGGCTCGTAACCAAAATCTCAGTTCAAATGACCCCAGAGGCTACAGGAAAGAATCTCCCAAGCTTCTGATAATAGAGAAGTTGCATGTTTGAGCAAACATGGTGGGTAGAACAGGGATACTAGTCTAACCGTATCTACGAAATGGCTAGGCTTTTAATGGTTGGCCCGATTTGTGCTTCCACCATCAGCACTAGTTCTGCCCACTACAAACTAAAACCAAAATAAAAGCTCTCTTTACTGGAAATGAGTTAGTCTTTAAAGTGCCACAACATTTTTTTGTTGTTTTGTTTACTCTCTGATATATTTCTCATCCCAGTTTGCTATGCATATGGTCTCAATGCCATACTGGAGAAGGGAAGGGAAAATATCAACACAAGCCTTTAAACTTTAAGGGGATATATATATATATGAATAAGCCAGTATATATATATATACAGTATATATATATATATTCATATATATATATGAATAAGCCAGTCAGCAAATGCTTATATCTGTTGCCCAGTAACAGAACCGGAAGCAGCTCCAGTCAATGGCTCGACACATGGCTGTGGACAGAAGGAATCATAGATCAATAGATTTGGAAGCTATCAGGAGGAGATGGCTGAAGAGATGGCTGAATTACATACTGAAAGCTATTTGCAAGGGTAGAAAGCTTTCCACAGGATGGAGGAAGCAAGACTATGATGAGAAAGCACTAGACATAGAATGGAAGGTGTGCATGTTTCTCAACATCGGTTGGTGCCATCACACAAGCTTCAGGATCATGGAGATAGAAAAATGGACGACTTCATAATCATCTTGGCCATCTGAAACAGACGGTGCAGTAAGAGGGTAGGAGAGACATGGGCAGGAGAGACAAAATGGATGCGAAAAAGATATACTGTACTGTACAAAGAGAGCGATCATGTGAATTCCAAGACTTAATCAAAAGCAAGGTTAGGTAGATGGGAACCCCGTGATCCACACAGAGTTGCCAAACCCCCAGGATACTGTATAGGCAAATCAGGTTTTCAAAACAAAACCAGATGCTTTCCACCCTCTGACTTTCAACCTGGTGAGCTTTGACATCACGGCTATGCTGCATAAGTGCCACATCCTTGTAGTAACAACTCTCCACTAGCCCTGGAGAATTCTGGCTCCTTTGGCCAGCTCTGACTCAGGAAGATATGAGCAAAGCAAAAATAGGACATCATCTCTGGTCTCCATGGAAGAAACTGCAAATGCTGGGAATGTTAAGTTTAACTTAATGGCAACGGTTCAAGCTAGCCTACCTCACGGTGCTGTGTGACAACATGGCATGTGAAAACTTAATTTAGTTACCACCCCAACTAGGGCTAAACCTTCAAGTGTGAGAAAGAGAACGCCACATCCTTAACAGTTTGAAGAAAAGCATATATGACTACAAGAAATCCTAAGTATTATGTTAGTATCATGATTAGCACCTATTATTAAGTGTAGTAGACGATCTAGTAAATGTAATTTGATTTTTCATGTATATATAGAGCATATGTAGCAAAGACAAATTCCTGGTGTGTTAGCACACCTGGCCAATAAAGGATTCTATTCTATTCTAAGTAAGGGAAGTTTGAAAACAGGTGACAACAAAATTAAGCAGTTCAGAAATTAATGATCAAACTGGGGTCAGAGGGATACAGGTCATCTCCTTTGGGATAAATTACTAAACCCTATACAGTATTTGGTTTCTCTACCCCTTGTGCCCAAGAAACTCAGGGAAACACAGACCAACTTTTTCAAATGCATGGGAAGGAATGCATTCAATGGAAAATGAAAACAGTTGAGAGCCTAAACTTTAATCAACACATTATGAGGTAGCAGCCAGTGACCACCGATGCTTAAAATAAATCTGTTTACTAAAGGTTCCTTAAAAGATTCAGTGTTGTACTTCCGGAAGGAAACAGGTTAGACTACCCACCCGAAACGGCAAATCTACAAAATTAGACACCCACTTGCTACACATAGGATGAGAAAGATTCCCTCCCCCTTATGAAAATTCCTCCTGTAAGCAAAAAAAGAAGAGTGTACTCTGAAAGGGTACTCTGAAAGGGTACTTCCACATGGGACTGCGGTAGCTCAGATGGTTAATACGCTGAATTTGATGGCTACCACACACATACACATATAGAAGGTAAAGGTTTCCCTTGCTCGAAAGCCAGTTGTATACAACTCTAGGGTTCAGTGCTCATCTCTGTTTCAAAGCCGAAGAGCCAGCATTGTCTGCTTCTGCAGACGTTTCCGCGGTCATGTGGCAGGCACGACTAGACACCGGAGTGCATGGAACGTTGTTTACCTTCCCACCGAAGTGGTCCCTATTTACCTACTTGCAATTTCTTGCTTTCAAACTGCTAGGTTGGCAGGAACCCTGGGACAAACAAGGGAGCTCATTCTGTCCTGCAGTACTCGGGAATCGAACTGTTGACCCTCCGCCTCCCAGTCAGCGTCTTAGCCACTTGAGCCACTGCAGTCCCCTATGCACATATATAAGTGCCCATTTCATGCCTTGCTACCCAGAACCCAGGCCCCATTTTGCACGATATTTCCATGCAACACACACGCACACAACACGATCTTACACACTTCCTTGGGAGTAAATTCCCACCCACCCCTCCATTGCCTCCTGCCAAGAATCTGATCCTCTACCAAAAAGAAAAATCGCTTTTTTCTCCACCTCCAACTGGACTCTTCGGTTCCCTCCCACAGCCTTAAAATTAAAAAAATAAATCCTAAAAATAGCTTTTCTCGGGCTCCCCACGTGGAGTTTTCAGATTTATTTATTTATTTATGTGGGGGGGTTTGATGTTTACAGATTTAAGAAGGTGAAATCTGGTGCCCCCTCCTTCCCTAAAAGAAAAAGAAACTTACCACGAGGAGCAGAAAAGGGAGAAACAATGGACGGGGGTGGAGGAGGTTTGGGTTTCGGTTCCTCGAAAGGAGACTCTGTTTTTAACCATTTATTTTGATTTTTTCCCCTGCCCCCCAAGAAAGCCCCAAGCCTTGCCTGGAAAGGTGGGGTTTCTTTTTTTGTCTGTGTTGATTTCCTCAGCAATTGCTGATTTTTATGGGATTTCTTTTTGGAAAGATAGTTGGGGGACTTTTCCCCCTTCCTTCCAAGCCCGTCCCGAAAGCGGAAAACAGCCCTTTTAGGGCCTCAAGATGGGGCGAGGAGGAAGTCTATTAAAAACCTTATTTCTTTTTTTTCCCCATCTCTTTCTGGTGTTTTTTTTAATATATATACTATATATTTTAGCTATAATCTGATTAGTTTTATGTGTTTTTAATGTTGTTTTTAGTGGGTTTGGGTTAGGTATTTTTTAACGGTTGTTGTTTTTACCTGTGGTCATATTGTATTTTATATATGTTGTTAGCTGCCCTGAGTGATGTTTTTCATCAGGAGGGCGGGATATAAATCCTAATAATAATAAGAATAAGAATATGAATAAGAATATGAATAAGAATACGAATAAGAATAAGATAAAGTAAATAAAGGTTTGGAAGGGAGCGAAAAGAGAGGAAGGAAAAGTAAGTATATATGTAAAAATATACTAAATAAATAAATAAGGGAAGGAAGGAAGGAAGCGGCCTACCTAGGAAGAAAGTGGCTAAACAGTTGCACAAAAGAGGAGCTGGGTTGGAAAGGGAGAAGCCGAAGCTAAATGAGGCTCGTTAAAGAAAAAAAGGGGGAAAATTTAATCCGGAAAAAAAGAGCGGCCAGAGGTTAGGGTCCCAGTCCGGCTCACCCCCCTCTCGGCCCGGCTAGCCGCGCTACGCAAGTCCCCGGCTTCGTCCAGGCCGACTAGGCCGCGTCGGCGCTTCCGAGACCGGAACTCTCCTCCCTTCTTCACGCCCCCTTCTTCTTCCTCCTCCTCCAAGGTTCCCTCACAGGAAAAGCCGATAAAATTATACATATATTAATTAATATCCCTTAATTTCCTGCCTCAATAAAGAAAAAGGGTTCAAGTTTTACCTCACCGGTTTCGCTCCCTTTTCCCTTGCCGGTGAGGGAAAAAAAAGAGAACAAATTACCTCATTAAAAAAACAACAGAAAATTAACGTGGAAAAAGTATTAAATTCTCGTAATTTATTGCTTGGTAGGGGGTAGTATTATTACTCTTGTTACTCTTATTATTATTACTGAGGCGAGAAGGGAGGGGGTAAGAGGAGGAGGAGGGGGCGTGGCCTCGTCCTCCGCCGCCGCTTAAAGGGCCCGCGCGCAATTTTCCCCGGCGTTTACCTCGAGCCTCCACCGCCGCGGCCGCCACCACCACGCACGCTCTCTGACAACAACTGAAGGGCCAGCCAGGCAGCCAGCGCGGCCCCCGCGGCCCGGCCACGCCCACTCCGCTCCCCCTCCCCAGGGCACGTGACGCGAGGGGGCGCGGCGAGCGCCGGTGGGAGGCGCGAGGCGCGTTTGCAACGACGCGCGTTACGCTAGAGCGGGCGTGGCCACGCCCCTTCCCTTCTTCCCCCCCTTCCGTGAGCCGCGCCTGCGCACTTTGATCCCCTTTTTCTCCCTGAGCGTCACGTGACGTTCCCCTTTAAAAAAAACCTCCAGAAGTAGGAACCGGAAGTGTCGGCCAAGCCTAAATTTAAGCGTGGCTTTGCCTCTTCCTCCTTCGCCACCACTTCTTCTCCAAGTCTCTTCCCTTGCTTTGTCTCCCCGCTTTTTCCTCAGGGTCGCTAAGCCCCCCCCACCATGGTCACATGATGCACTCTTCCTGTTTAGCCTTTCTATCTTCCGCCTTTTCCATAGAGCCGAGGCCTAGCCCGTCACGTGACGAGTCGGGGCGCACTAGGCCGGCTTCGGTGGCCGCCATGTTGGTTGGCCCTCGGGGCGCTGGGGCCGGGGATGGCGGCGCCTTCCTCCTCCTCCCCTTCTTCCCCTTCTTCCCCGTCCAGCAACTGGCTCTCCGGGGTGAACGTCGTCCTGGTGATGGCCTACGGTAGCCTGGTGAGGACAAAAACCCAAGGACTTCTGTGCATTGAGGGGGAGGGAGGGGGGAACATCGCCTCTCCCCGTCCTGGACTCCTGCCCCCACCCCAGCCTAAGAGACAAAATAATAATGGTATTTCCCCTTGGGTTAGTTGGCAACAAACAAAAATCGGGGGACTACAAACCCCATCGTCCTGCGTGTTGTGATCTTGAAGGAGCATGGGCCATGTTGTTGTTCAGTCGCACAGTCGATTCCGACCCTTTGCGACCCAGGCACCTCTGTTGTTGTCCTCCACCATCCTCCTCTGCCCGCCCAGCTCTGTGCCCATTGCGTCTGCAATGCCATCTCATCTTTGGACGCCCCCTTCTTCTCTTGCCCTCCACCTTTCCCAGCATCAAGGCCTTCTCAAGTGAGTCCTCCCTTCCCATTTGATGTCCAAAGTACTTCAGCTTCATCTTCACTCTTTGTCCCTCCAATGAACAGTCAGGGTTGATTTCTTCCAGTATTGACCTATTTGTTCTCCTCACTGTTCAAGATATTCTCAAAACTCTCCTCCAACACCACATCTCAAAGGCGTCTATTCTGCGCTCAGCTTTCCTAATGGTTCAGCTCTCACAGCCATACATTACCACCATTGCTTTGACTATTCTAATTTTTGTTTGCAAGGTGATGTCTCTACTTTTAATTATGTTCCCCCAAGTTTCTCATAGCTTGTATCCCAAGAATTAGTCGCCTTTTTATTTCATGGCTGTAATCCCCATCTGCAAGGTACTGCAGTGGCTCAAGTTGCTAAGACGCTGACTGGGAAGCGGAAGGTCAGCAGTTCGATTCCCGAGTACTGCAGGACGGAAATGAGCTCCCGTCTTCATCCTAGCTCCTGCCAACCTAGCAGTTCGAAAGCAAGAAATTGCAAGTAGATAAATAGGGACCACTTCGGTGGGAAGGTAACAGCGTTCCGTGCGCTCCGGTGTCTAGTCATGCCTGCCACATGACCACGGAAACGTCTGCAGAAGCAGACAGCGCTGGCTCTTCGGCTTAGAAACAGAGATGAGCACTGCACCCTAGAGTCGGATACGACTGGCTTTCGAGCAAGGGAAACCTTTACCTTTACCTTTACTAATCCCCATCTGCAGTGATCTTAGATCCTAAGAATGTAAAATCTGTCACTGCTTCTCCTTCTTCCCCATCTATTTTCCAGGGACTGATCGGACCTGTTGCCATTATCTTGGTTTTCTTGATGTTGAGTCTCAGGCCAGCTTTTGCACTCTCCTCCTTCAATCCAAACGAGAGGTTCTTTAGGTCTTTCTCACTTTTTGCCATTAGGGTGGTGTCGTCTGCATATCTCAAATTGTTGATGTTTCTCCCAGCAATTTTGATCCCATATTGTGATTCCTCCATCCCTGCATTGCGCATTATGTGCTCTGTGTATAGATTGAATAAGCAGGGTGATAAAATGCAGCCTTGTCTTACTCCTTTTCCTATTCCAAACCACTCTGTCATTCCGTGTTCTGTCCTAACTGTTGCTTCTTGGTTCATGTACAGATTTCTCAGGAGGCATATGAGATGCTCTGGTATTCCCATCTCTTTAATGACTTGCCACATCTTCTTGTGGTCCACACAGTCAAAAGCCTTGGTGTAGTCAATAAAACAAAAGTAGCCAGCCAGGAGGTCTGAAACATGCCCTTTTTTTTAAAGAATGGGATTTTTTTTCCCCCATCAAGGAACGGCATGACATATACAGGTGAAACTCAGGAAATTAGAATATCGTGCAAAAGTTCATTCATTTCACTTAAAAGGTGAAACAAATATATGAGATATAGACTCAGTACATGCAAAGCGAGAGATGTCATGCGTTTTGTATCCCACTATCCCCTAAATCAGGGGTTCACGACCCACGACCCATGGGCTGGCCCTGGCCCAAGGTACCATTTAATGTGGCCTGAGACGCTGACACCACATTTACGACAGCCGTAAATGCGCCCGCAGCTGTCGAAAATGTCGTAAAACACATCCGTGGCTGTCGTTACAAAAGCTACGGGTGCATTTTGTGGCAGCGTTTACAGTGGGTCTGGTCCGCTTAGCTGTCTGAGGGGGCATGGTCCGGCCCGCGGTGCAAAAAGATTGAGAACCACTGCTCTAAATCTCCCCTTCATCTTCCCCAGGTCTTTGTACTGCTCTTTATCTTTGTCAAGAGGCAGATCATGCGTTTCGCCATGAAGTCCCGCCGCGGTCCCCATGTCCCCGTCGGTCAGCACGCGCCCAAGGTATGTTGGTATTAATTAATTATCTCTTATTTGCTGTATATACTGTAAATATAAAAGGCGATGAGATTCGGCCCAGGACAGGGAAATAAAAAACTCTCTTTCTCCAGTATTCATTCTCTGGCAGAATCAAAGGGGCTTTTCAGGTTTGGAGGGTTTTGGTACTTCGTTTTGGTACTTCTGCAAGTTTTTGATTGGCCAAAACTGGCAAATTGCAGCTCGTGTAGCAGTGTGTACCAAAAGGAATACATGCACCAAAAAGTAGGAGAAATAGAGAAAGGCTTCATTGTACATATGCATAAGGGCTCTATGCCTTGCAGCAAAGAGACAAAAGTCTTTTCTTGTGGAATTAAGTTTGCTGCTACTATACATAAAGCCTGGCCAAAGGGTGGCTTTAATTTTTGATAATCCTTTTTTAAAAAATAATTCATGTGTTAAATCTATCATTTATTGCTATGTCTATATCTCCTTCCTATAGGATTTGCAAACACAACGACCCTATGAGGTAGGCCTCTGATTAGCTAGTGTTTCCCAACCTTTGGGTTTTGGACTTCAATTCCCAGAAGACGAAGCCATTTCCCCAAAACACTGATCAGCCGACGTACAGACTTAGGCTTCTGGGAATTGAAGTCTACCGGCGTTCCACGGAGCATAGTTTGGGAAACGCTGATAATTAAGTATACAGTATACTCTTTTCTGTTATTTAGCATCCCAGATCTCTCTCATTCCCGCCTGCTTTAGCTTGGCATTTTCTCCCTGCAGTTTTAACTAAATTCTTTCTCAGTTCAGCTCCTACCAAACCCCATTGAAAGCAGGAAGAATCTTAACCGGAGACAGGCTGCATGCCAAGTGTACTTTAAACTCTGGACCTCATCTTCCCCCTTTTCACTTCTCAGGGCCTGAAGGACGAGATCGAAATCCGGCTGTCCCGAGTTCAAGACATCAAGTATGAACCTCAGCTTTTGGCTTACGATGACGCCAGACTGCTTCAGTTAGAGTCACCTCGAAGCCCATGTAATGTATCTTTATCTCAGCTGAGAGGCTAGGCATGGGTGGATTTTCATTATTATTTCATTATTTACAATCAGGGCATTTTAAACTCCCCAAGACAGGCACTTTGTAAATATTGCTTTACTTTTGGTTTTATTTGTTCTGTTACCAGTCCTGCACATTCTCCCCATTTTCTCCTCAAGGAGTTACATTAAACCAGTGTTTCCCAACCTTTGATTCTGAACTTCAGTTCCCAGAAGCCTAAGTCAATTCCCCAAAGCACTGACCAGCCAATGTGCTGATTGAGGCTTCTGGGAATTGAAGTCTCCCGGTAGGGCCTGGGCCCCACGTTGGGAACCGCTGCTTACTCTTTACATTTTTTTAACAATGATGTCTCTCAACACAGTTACCAATATAATAATCATCTCATTCTTATTCCGTTCTATCGGCTTTTCTATTTTAGGACACATCTCCAATTTTGTAGATAATATTAGAAGATTGATTCCCCAAAAACAACAACAACAACAACAGTTTTCCATATTATCTTCACATGGTCTCTTTGTTCTCTTGCAGTTCCCTACAACTATGTCTACAGGATGAAAGCATTGGATGATGTCAGAGAGTCAGGTAAAAAAAATGAATGAAACCTACCACCGTTTAGAACAGGGGTTCCCAACCTAAGGCCCACGGGCCAGATCCGCCCCCCCCCCCAATGCCATTTCATGTGGGCCCCCCCACCCTGCCCCTCTGAGGGCGTTCAAGAGAAAAATGGCCACCCCTTTGTAGCTGTTGGGACGAAATGGCCACCCTCATCGTGCAGGCAGGGCAAAATGGCCATCCTGGCCTCGACGCTGACATAGAGTGTGACCCGGTCCCCGACTTGAAAAGGTTGGGAACCCCTGTTACAACAGTGTTTATCAACATTTAGTTTTGGAACTAGAAGCCTAAGTCAATTCCCCAAAGCACCAGTCAGCCAATGTACTGACTTAGGTTTCTGGGAATTGAAGGCCCCCTGTGGGGTCTGGAGGCCCCCGTTGGGAACCACAGGTTTAGAAGCATTTTGAGGAAAGAAACTCTCACTTAAGAGGCAGGCCTTCTAGATCTTCGGGGCAATCGCCCCCACTATCCACTCTGTCTGTGGTTCAAGCAATGGTGCGATTTGAAGTCCAGAACTGCCAGGAAAAGTTCTCTGCTTGTCCTTTAGTTGTAATGAGATGAACTCTTGAGTCTGGAAGGATTTTCCAGTCTTAAGCCGGCAACAAATCCCTCTATTGAATCGTGCCAATCCTTTCTGGTTGAAGCTGCTCTGTGTAGTAGAGAGATTAAGGCAGAGAAAACCAGAAATGCATGAGGTTGAGAATTCTCCCTTTGTGTATAGAACAGCTAAGGTTGGCATCGTATGTCTAAAAAAAATGGGTGATTTGGTACCCTAGCACAAAGGTCTGCAAAGTTGGCTCTCCAGATTTTCTTGAACTTCAATTCCCAGAAACCTGCAGGAGTGCCGATCAGGTTTTCTGGGGACTGAAGTTCAAAAACATCTGAAGAGCCAAGTTTGCAGACCCCTGCCCTAGAACATCTGGACCACTGATCCACTTCCACAAGCCACTTTCTGGTCCTGAGCCCTTTTGGCACGCAAAGTCCTCATCATCCCCAGGCCAGGATAGATGAAGCTTCTGCCCTCCATCAAGAGGGACTCAAGTGGGATTTAATCCACTTGGGGACCATCACCCTTCCCTGTGGACTTCGGCACCTAAGGCTGTGAGTCCTCAGGGTAGTCAGGTTAGTTCATCACCACCTGATGATTGGCATTGAGTCACTCACAATAGAGTCTACTCTATCACCATAGCAGGATTCAGTTATTATTTTGGAGCTGGGGGTCATGTTTCTAGTCCTTATGGCTCTAGTGGGCATCTACACATTTGGTTTGTCTCCATTGCTGAAATTATCAAGACAAGGTAAAGGTCACCCTTGCTCAAAAGCCAGTCGTATCCAACCCTAGGGGTCAGTGCTCACCTCTGTTCATAGCCCAAGAGCCAGCGCTGTCTGCGTTTTGTAGGTGTTTCCATAGACATGTGGCAGGCATGACTACACACCGGAGTGCACAGTGTGTTCACCTCCACACTGAAGTGGTACCTCGTTATATGCTTGCAATTTCTTGCTTTCGAACTGTTGGGTTGGCAGGAGCTGGGACAGATAACGGGAGCTTACTCCATCGTGTGGCACTCTGGTCTCGAACTGCTGTCCTGCCGACCTTCCAGTCAAGTTCAGCGTCTTAACCACTAAGTCACCGCGGTCCCTGTCAAGACAGCAGAATGCAAATTATTTCCTTCCTTTTCGCGGCAAACCTTTGGCCCTGTGTGTGGGTGTTGTTTGGCCCATTGGGGAGCTCAGAAACTCCTTTTCCTCCCCTTCCAGAGATCCCGTTTGTGGCTGAAGGGAGATATCCCAAATCCTTGATCGGGAAGAACTTCCGCTCCTACCTCGTCGACCTGCGGAACTCCAGCACCCCTTTCAAAGGCCTCCGCAAGTCTTTGATCGACACCCTCCTGGACGGCTATGACAACGCCCGATACGGGACAGGGGTGAGTCGCCTCCACCTTTGGTGGGGGGCTCCATGGAACAAGGAGTTCCAAAGCCTCAGTATGCCAATAACGCCAGCATCTGCACCAGGAGCCCTGCTGGTGTGGTGGTTAAACTGCTGTCCTGCAACCCAAAAGTTGTGAGTTCAATCCTGACCAGGGGTCAAGGTTGACTCAGCCTTCCATCCTTCTGAAGTCGGTAAAATGAGTACCCAGCATGTTGGAGGCATGCTTCCTACGGTTCACAGAGAGGAGGGGACTACAACATCCATGATCCACAGAGCAAACCCTATCTCATTAACCCGCCCAGAGTGGGACACCACCCAAATGGGCAGTATAGAAATGCAATGAATAAATAATTTCTCTCATTTCTGCTTCAGACGTTCGGCAAGACAGAATATCTCAAGTACCAAGAAGCTTTGTACGAGCTGGCGGCCATGTGAGTGGAGTGACTGGGACGGTGGTGGGGGAAGAAGTCAAAGGAGGGGGGACGCTATATCCTGGGCCCTTACATTCCTACGTTCAGTTGGGATTTTATTGGGAACATTGAGGACTAGTGTGCTGCTTAGCTGGCCATTGCGGCTGTTTTGTTTTCAGAAGTGCCCCCCGGTTTGAAAAAAATTGCATCTGCTGTTAGGGCTGAGAAAAAACCCGGTCTGAAGCCCTTTAACTGGGGCTTCCGATCGGTTAAGCAGCCGCAGTGTCCAAACTTTGATTTTGCTGGACTACACTTCCCAGAAGCCCTCGTTGTGCTGTGCTGGCAGAGACTACCGGGAGGGTGGGGGGACAGTCCGAACAGTGTCCTGAGGGACCAGGAATCTTAAACTAGCCCGTGATCAAAGAGCAGACAGCAGAGAAGGCATTTTTAAATTTTATTCTTTGGACTAGAGATCCTATCATTCTCTATTCTTGCAGCGTGGATGGGATTTTTGGACTCTTATTATTATTTTACGACACAGCCCGTCATTCTGTATTATGGCAACAGGGGTGGGATTTTTGGCTTTTTTGTTTTATTAGACTACAGATCCCATCATTCTTTATTCCAGCCGCCAGAATGGGGTTTTTGGATTTTTATTTGAATGTTTGGACTACAGGCTCCATCATTCTCTATTCGAGAGCACACACACATGCCGGCCGGCCAACTCGTGACAGGTGGCTCACAGGGGGGGGGCTGAAAGGCTTTCGAGGTAGTGACCGAAGAGCCCTGCTGATACCAGAGCCTGGGCAGGCGCTGCTTGGGGGAATGTGGGAGTTGTAGTCCAAAGACCAAATGGTCCTGAGCCTTTGCCGAGGCAACCATTGGCCATCTTTCTGCCTGAATCTCTGTCCTTTCTCTCCAAACCTGCTCCAGCTTATCAATTTTGCACACACACTCTTTCTTTCTTTTTTTCCCTGCAGCATTAAGTCCCGCGGGGGTGTCAGCCAGCGGCAACACCAGTCGGCAGCCAAAGACTTGACCCTCTCCCCGGACCTCTCCGGCCCCACCATCCAGGTCACCTACCTGCCGTCCAGCCAGAAAAGCAAGCGGGCCAAACATTTCCTGGAACTCAAGAGCTTCAAGGACAACTACAACACCCTGGAGAGCACCCTGTGATCCTTTCTCTTGGAAAACACACCCAGGACAGCGCTGGCACCGGCCCATCCGCCCCCAGAGGGCTCATTGCCTTTCAAGAACCAGGCTGGGGGCCGCGGCTTGCCACGCTTTGCTCCACCATCGGGTGCGAACATCGGACCCGCTCCGGAGAGGCCGTGGAGGCGATTCTGAAATCTCCTTTTGTCCCTTCTGGCCAGACTTTCCTGTTTGTAAATACTTCCTTTGTCCTGTCTTATTTATATATCGCCCCAATCCTGGGGATGCCACCCCGTTTCCGCTTCTTGCCCGAGGAACACAGAATCAGACCTTGCCTGAGTCCTGACAACCAGCGTTTCACTTCAACTCTGTTCCCCGGGGGAAATTTTAAAAACCCACTCCATATGAATTTGTCCCGTTTCCTTCCATCCCTAATTTATTTACATCCTCCTCGCTAAATTCTACCTTCTTTGCTTTGAGGTGCCCAGACCCTTCTTGGCAGGATCTGCAACCCCAAATGCGAGAGATATTCGAAGTGTCAAAACTGCCCGGTAAAAACTCTTCTGCACTATTTAATCAGGGGGCCCTTTTACCGTATTTGCTGGCGTATAAGACGCACTCCCCCCTGTAAAATACACCAGAAAAACAGTGCGTCTTCTACTCTGGAAAACATGGTAATTGTGGTCATCAAAGGAAGATTTCCTCTTCCAGCACAATGTTTTTCCTCCCCCACCCCGGGAAACAGGAATCCAGACCAGCCTCGTTTGTGTCTTCTTTTTAAAATGGATGTTTAAATAAAACAGATGTTTGCCCAAGACACAAGCTGCTAGTCCTCATTGGTGCCATCCTGTAGGGAAATGCCCCAAAGTCACAGGGCGGTTGTCATCCGAGATACAGTACTGGAAAGTCGTCTTGAGCTGCCCAGGGTGTCCCAGCCTGTCATGGCCCCTGAAACCAGCAGGTGGCGCTTTTGTCTGCATAATGGGGTGGACTGGGTTAGACCGTCCTTCCAGCAGAATTTGAAAAGGTCTGAAATGATTAAATCATTTTATTTTATTTCGGTCTCTTTAAGACAGCGCTTCCCAACCTTTGGCTTTTGGACGTTAATTCCCCAATGATCAGCCAATGGACTGACTTCGGCTTCTGGGAATTGACGTCCCTCTGTGGGGCCTGGGCCCCACGTTGGGAAGCGCTAGTCTAAGACCAGCATAGTACAGCGGAAGCAGACGTTGAGAGGAGGGTATGTAAAAGGAGCATTTGTGCTCGAGTCAGAGCAATAAAATTAGCACTTGAGATTTATGCTAAGCCTAATTGTTCATTTAGCCATGGACCTGCCAGGGTTTTTATTCTGATGTTGCAGCGCAAAACCTGGCAATGTTGTGGGTGAAGGTGTGGCTTTTATTAGATCTTCCGCGTCCCAGTCACCCTGGGCTGCCAAAATGAAACCACTTTCTTGGCTTTGTGTTTTGCCAAACTTCAAATCTTCACCAGTGCATGTTTCTGGTAGTTTTCGGCACGCACACCATTTTTTTATCGTGCCAGAAGCACACAACGTTGCTTTCTGGGTTGAAACCTTTTTTTGCTGGAGAAACTCCGCTCAAATGAGGCTCCTTTCATGTCCCCCAGGATCTTCCCCACCACCACCACCACCACCACCACCAAAGTGGTCCCTATTTATCGCCTTGCAATGTCTTGCTCTCGAAGTGCGAGGATGGCAGGAGCTGGGACAGACGACGGGAGCTCACTCCGTCGCACAGTACTCGGGTCTCAAACTGTTGACCTGCCCCACCGCACAGGCCCAAATAATTATTGGCTTTGGTTCTGTGGATATACTCTGGCTGCGACTATAGCAAAATCTCGAGTTCTGATCTTGAATTATTAATTAGTCATCCCTGTAATTAACCTTCCATGTCCTTCTGTGCCGGCGTTGAACTTGTCCAGGCTGTGATAGCCTTATTGTTGTTAGTTTCTGAAGAATTTGGCTTATTGGTTGGCTTATTTCGGAAGGTCTACTCTTTTTAAGTGGGACTGCAGTGGCTCAAGTGGCTAAGACGCCAACTGGGAAGCTGAAGGTCAGCAGTTCGATCCCTGAGTACTGCAGGACGGAATGAGCTCCCGCCTTTGTCCGCAGCTCCTGCCAACCTAGCAGTCCGAAAAGCAAGACATTGCAAGGAGATCAATAGGGGCCACTTCGGTGGGAAAGGTAAACAGCGTTCCGTGCGCTCGGGTGTCTAGTCATGCCTGCCACATGACCATGGAAACGTCAGCAGAAGCAAACAAGCGCTGGCTCTTCGGCTTTGAAACGGAGATGAGCACTGAACCTTAGAGTCGGATATGACTGGCTTTCGAGCAAGGGAAACTTTTACCTACCTACTTTTTAAAATATTCATATTTTCTTGAACAGAGTAAAGCGTTGGCTGACTCTTGACTGCCAGATAGTGGGAAAGTTTGGCTTTGCTCTCCTATGGAGGATCGCAGGCCAAGGTGTGTGCTATACAATGCGCCCCCTTACTTTGGGGCACTGCAGAGCATTGGGTATTCAGGTAATAAAGGTGATGGAGCGCACACGCACACCCATGGGCCCCCACGGCAACCCCAGGATTTCAGGTTACATGGTGATCTCAATCGGCCTTATTCCTGAGTCGACATGCCTTCATTTGGTCTCTTAGCACAGGCACTCATTCCGTCATGCAGTACCCGGGTCTTGAACTGCCGACCTTCCAGCTAATGAGGTGAGCATCTTAACCACCGAACTGAGCCAGATTCTGTCTCCCTCCACATTCACGCAGCGTGTTGTTCTCCGCCAGCAGTCCCCACTTGAGCCTGTTGGTCTTGCATTTAGGGACTCCGACCCCCCCCCCCCAGCCTATTCTGGGTTATAAAAGGAAATCCAGTCCTGCGATGAGTGGATCCCAAAGGATCCACTTTAAAGCTTTTTTTAAAAAAATTGCCAGGATACTTGAACTTTAAAATCTAGCTCCTGGTTGTAAGAAAGAAGGGGAAAGTGTTCAATGAAATGAATATTGCGAGGGGAGGGGGGGTTGCATTTATGGTAGGGATGCCCAAACTATGGCCTGGGGGGGCCAGATCTGGACCCTGATGCCAATTCATCCGGCTCATGCTGCTCTCATCACTCCTGGAAGCAGAAGTAAAACGCACCCAGGCACTTCCACTTCCGGGAGCGACGAGGGCTGGATGAATTGCTGTCAGGGGGCCGGATCTGGCCCCCAGGCCATAGTTTGGGTGCCCCTGATTTATGGGATGGGGGAAAATCTGCAAAATTTACATTGACATTGAGAGCCCAAACCTAACCTTTTCACACTCTGGCTGGGAATGGAGTTTGTGTTGGGTTAGATATATAAGGCATACGATGCAGTTGTTGTTTTTAATATTTTCTTTTATCAGGGTGTTTCCCGGTTGCCTTTCCAAGTGGCCATTCTGGTGGCAGGGAGTCCCACAAACACATCCATTTATCTCGGATCTTCACCACGCGGTGGCACAGTGGTTAAGAAGCATGCCTTTTGTTAGCTGGAAGGCTGGCAAGTTGGCAGTTTGAGACCCGGGTACTGCATGACGGATTGAGCGTCCGTCTCTGTCCCAGCTCTTGGGGACATAAAAGGAGCCTCATTTGGGCATTCCCTGAGTAGAGTTTCTTCTGCATTTTACTTCCGCTTCCAGGAGCGGCAAGGGCTTTGTGCGCCGGATAAATTGGCATTGAGGGCCAGATCTGGCCTCCAGGCCGTAGTGACCGGCTCCCTGAACCACATGACTGGCCCATGGCCTGAAAACTTTGGGCACCCCTGTTGTAAACCATCTGTTTTGCCATCAGAAGGAAAAAAAGAAATCTTGAATCATTCACATCGCCAGGGAAGTCTAGGAAAATTGCTGCTGTTCAGAGTTGCCATCGCTAGTCTAGTTAAAGCAGTGTTTTCAAATGTGGGGCCCAGGCCCCGCAGGGGAACTTCAATTCCCTGAAGCCTAAGTTAATACATCAGCGCTTGGAGGAATTTACTTCGGCTGCTTAGGTTGAGAAACACTGAGTTGAAGGATCTAACTTTTCATCCTGGAGTCTTTGCCTTCCATCATATGCCGCCCTGAGTGGTGCGTTGCATTAGGAGGGCGGGGTAGAAATAAATAAATAATATAAATATAAATATAAATATAAATATAAATATAAATATAAATATAAATATAAATATAAATATAAATATAAATATAAATATAAATATAAATATAAATATAAATATAAATATAAATATAAATATAAATATAAATATAAATATAAATATAAATATAAATATATTTTAGTAGCCTTCTTGACCAATATAGTTGTGGGATTTGAAGGTCCTTTGGCCGGCTCCTGGCCCAGATGCGGTACCCAGGTCCACCTCTCCATCACGCATGGCCAGTTGATGGAGATACGGGTTGACACATCGGCTAATGAATGAGGAAGGAACCGGCCGCATTCGGCTCAGCCTTGTCAATAACCAGAACCAAATCCGGCCGTGATGGGCCCTGGAGCTGAGACATGCCAAGGTCACCTCCCGGGAAGGGTGTGCATAATGGGGCCACGATCCCGGCAGGCAACATCGGGACGGTGGCGCATCTAGCAAAAATAAAACCAACCCCAAGGATGGATTTGTGGATCCGATCAAAAAGACCTAAATTAAAAAAAAATCCAGTAATATATTTTTTTTTGTGTGTGTTGCGATTAAACCCTGGACTGCCAAAATGAAGCCACTGTCTCGGCTTTGTCGTTGGCCAAACTTAAGTCCTCATCGATGCATGTTTCTGATAGTAATTAGCTGACAAGTAAATGAGCTGGAATCTGTGTCTTTCCACAAAATTATTGTGGCTTTGCTGAAGTCAATTCAACTTTGAACTTAAAACAGGAGGTCTCAACCTTTTTAAAGCTGGGGGCCAGATCACGCTCCCTCAGACAGCTGCGGGGGCCGGATGGCCATTTTGCCCTTCCTCCACCACATGGCACTTCCTGGTGTAGTGGAGGCGGTGTGGAGGCACATGAAATGGTGTCATGGGCCGCATCTGGCCCATTGGCCGCAGGTTGAGAATCCCTGCCTTAAAATGTATATACAAGGGACTGCGGTGGCTTAGTGGTTAAGATGCTTGAACTTGATGACCAGAAGGCTGGCAGGTCGGCAGGTCGAGACCCGAGTGCTGCGCGATGGTATGCGCTCCTGTCGCCTCCAACCTAGCAGTTCAAAAGCAAGAAATTGCAAGCCGATAAAGAGGTGGGAAGGATAACAGCATGCTGTATCTAGTGATGCCTGCCATGTAGCCATGGAAATGTCTACAGTGCTGTCTCTTTGGTTGTAAATGGAGTTGAGCACTGACCCCCTAGAGCAGGGGTTGCAACCTATGGCCAGTGGGCCAGCCCCAGCCCCCAACACCATTCCATCTGGCCTGTGGCGACAACAGCCATACATGCACACACACATGCGCAAACACACCTGTCATAGTTTACGGCAGTGTTTGCGGCAAAGGGAAAACCACGTATCCGGCCCACTCAGCTGTCTGAGGGGGAGTTGTCCGGCCTGTGGCATGAAAACCCCTGCCCTAGAGTCAGACATAACCAGAGCGCACGGAGCGCTGTTTGCCTTCCCACCGAAGTGGTCCCTATTTATCTACTTGCAATTTCTTGCTTTTGAACTGCTAGGTTGGCAGGAGCTGGGGCAAAGACGGGAGCTCATTCCGTCCCTGCAGTCCTCGGGAATCGAACTGCTGACCTCCCGCCTCCCAGTCAGCGTCTTAGCCACTTGAGTTGGACTAGAATGCCCAAAATCCAGACTGGGAGTTTGGGCATCGGAGCCCGAAGTCGAAACTTATTTTTCAAGCTTTCTGCAGATGCATGGAATGCACGGGTCCATCCTAAACCTTCTTGAACCACCAACTCTCTAGGTAAAGGTAAAGGTCGCCCTTGCTCAAAAGCCAGCCGTATCCAACTCTAGGGTTCAGTGCTCATCTCTGCTTCAAAGCCGAAGAGCCAGGGCTGTCTGTGTCTGCAGATGTTTCCGTGGACATGTGGCAGGCATGATTAGATGATAGAGCGCTGTTACCTTCCCACCCTACTTATCTACTTGCAATTTCTTGTTTTCGAAGTGCTAGGTTGGCAGGAGCTGGGGCACAGACGGAAGCTCACTCCGCCATGCAGCCCTCGCGTCTTGAACTGCTGACCTGCCCACCGTCCAGTCATCACATTTGGTAATTTAACCACTAAGCCATCACCACCTCTCTCTAGCCACCTACAAATTGACTACAAATTCCATCTTCCCCAGCTAGTGTTGGCTGTGTGGAGGGTGGGAGAGCCAACCTAATCCACATGTTCCCCCATT
Source organism: Bradypodion pumilum (assembly GCA_035047305.1). Classification (NCBI taxonomy): domain Eukaryota; kingdom Metazoa; phylum Chordata; class Lepidosauria; order Squamata; family Chamaeleonidae; genus Bradypodion; species Bradypodion pumilum. The sequence goes on from JAWDJD010000018.1 coordinate 6,709,294, forward strand.
CCAGGTTGTTTTGTTCTTCTTTGAAGGAACATGAAGGGCTTAAGGGAAAGACATGTGTGCACAAATTGTAATGTCTTTGGAAACTGTGGCTAAAACTGTGGCAGTCCCTTGTATACACATTTTAAGGCAGGGATTCTCAACCTGCGGCCCATGGGCCAGATGATTGGGTAGGATTCACATTAGATCCACTCTGCCTAAATTCCCCTGTCAACTAGAGGAATATCCCAGATGGGCAGTATAAAAATATAATTAATAAATAAATAAATAAATAGGGTCGCCATCTTTAAAGGCCACCTTTTTAACAGCTCAGACTAATGGATGAGGTGGAATCGAGACTTGGAAACCATCTTTATTCAAAGAATGCCTCTACAGATTGTAAATACGTACAGTACATCAATGCCTAATACATAATGGAGTGAGCTCCCGTCTCTGTCTCAGCTCCTGCCAACCTAGCAGTTCAAAAGCAAGAATTTGCAAGTAGAGAAATAGGGACCGCTTCGGTGGGGAAAGGTAGTGGCGTCCCAGTGTCTAGTCATGCCTGCCACATGACTATGGAAAGGCCTGCAGGTGCAGACAGCACTGGCTCTTTGGCTATAAACAGATGAGCACCGAAGCCTAGAGTTGGATACGGATGGCTTTCAAGAAAGGGAAACCTTACCGAATACATATAGTGCCAACTGTTCGTATTATGTACAAGAACGCAGGACTCTGCACAAAACAGATGCATCAGATAGACCACTTCTGCTGCTGGAGGCTCTACAGCTGATCGCGAAAACGACCTGTAGGAAAACTACAAAACCTGTACCCGCCTCATCCAAACTGGTGCTGTCTCGAGCTCCGATTCCCATCATCCACGGCCGACAGGGAGTGGATAGAAGTTGTAGTCTGTCATGCCTGGGTGGGCCAGATAGAAGGCCATGAGAGAATAATAATAATAAAATAAACACATCCAGAATGGCTAATTGACATCGAATTGACATGTTCTGGGAGCCGCGGGCGAGAGGAGAGCATCGGACACTATTGATCAGCTTAATTCGAGTCCAAGGACATTCGGGGAGAGGGTTATTAATGGGAACGAAGCCACGTGTCAGGCATCATTAGGAGCCCTCTTCTGTCCCATCATCCCCCGCCCCTGCTGGGCTAGGAGACCCTCCCCTTTGGCCCCAGGGAAAGCAGGGGGTAGTTAAAAGGAGCCTGGTGCCCGAGCCAGGCATTGGAGGACCGGATGCCCTGGGTGGGTCAGCCCTACAACCAGGTAAGGCGTGGGGCATGCAGGAAAGCTGGGAAGGGGGCATTCAGAGATGGGCTCCATCTCAGAGGTCTATCTAAGGATCTTCTATTTTCCCTTCCAAGGAGTTGATTTCTCCAGCCCCACACCAGCTTCTCACTTCTGGGTCCCATATAGATCTTTGGGATTACATGCCCCATTGTGCTTGGGCAGTAGCCAGGCTGCTGGGAGTCCTGGCTTTAGACCAGGTGGCTCTCTGAATCTGGCCCACCAGACAGTCTTCAAGGGCAGCTCCACACCTCTCTCGCCGTGGGGCTGATGGGAGAGCGTGGTCCTCAACTCTAGCTTAAGATGTTGGTTGGGCACTGTACCAGGGTGCACAACTGGAAGCGGGTTCAGGTGGGGGGACCCTTCCCAGTTCAAGGATCCAACCTTGAACTTTCAAGAAGCAACGCTGGGGCTCTAAGCCTTGAGGTGAGTTTGGGAAACCACCTTAGACTGAGTCCAAGTCTTTGTCTATCCACCATAATGACAGGGTCTAGGGCTATGGCATTTTGAGGGCTACAGACCCCAGGAAAAATCTAGGAGCTGTACCCCATAAAGGCAAATCTCCATAAGTCTCCTCTACATCCACTATCTCTGGTGCTTCCTTGAGATGACCTCCAGGACAACCAGTTTAGCCGATGATCTGGAAAGATGGGACTTGTAGACAAGAGATCTAGTGGGGGAAGTCTCTCTTCTTCTCTGTTGGAAACCTCTTGAGAAGATCGGCCCATCTGGACCAGTAGGATCTTCTCCAAACAGCTTGGTAGGGTTTATAGGAAGAGATCTTCTCAGTGGAGGTAGGTGGTCCTGATGCCCCAAGACAAGCGGGGGAAGGAAGAGCTCAATCCACCCTGGGGTTTTGGGAAGAACTTTACAGTACCAGCCAAACTGAGCAAATCAGATTCAACACCTTGGACAGCTCCTTTCAGAAGTTGAGTGGAAAGTCCAAAATGGATTCACGGTCTCATATTCAGAACAGACAGGTAGATAGAAGCCATTGAGTGTTGGGACAGGCTAGATCAGTGATGACGAACCTTGGCACTCCAGGTGTTCTTGGACCTCAATTCCCAGAAGCCCAAGTCTCTGTGAATCCACACGAATGGGTGGATTGGACCATTCATTTATCCAGTTCAGTATCTGTGTTATTATGGTCCGGTGTTTCCAGACAGAGATTTTCCCGTTGACATCTATAGTACTTCCAGGCTCTCCTCTTTCCCTGCCACCTCGGCTTTCCATGTACGTGGCTTCTCGCATCTCGGGAACGTGGCGTAGTACATAATCTATCCCCACTTCCATGGTCAAGGCTGCGTTTTTTGCAAATCCTATAGGAAGGAGCATAGATTTATTTCCCTGCCAAACCAGCAGGGGAGGAAATTTCAAGTCCATCCCTAAGGTTTCCAAAAGGACGTTGCTGTGACATTTAAACCAGTATCAAATCATGTTAACCACGTTGTGCAGACGCGGTTATCTCAGATTAATCTGTGCATGTTTGGTTTTCCTCTCTCCTCTTTCAGACTCTCCAAATCTCCATCCACCATGCCTTTAATCTCCTGTTTCTTCTTCCCCCTGCTTCTGTCTGATATGTTTGATATTAGGTTGTTCTACTGAGAAACCAACTAAATATCAAACATATTCTTACAGCACCAGGGGCGTTTCAACACCTTGCAAGGGACTGCGGTCCGCACCAACGCCGGAATCCATCTTGACAACATCTACAACTTCATCACGGTTTTGTTCCCTCCGTAATGACAGATGCCAGCAAACCCCAAAGCGTGGGGTTTTTTTTATTTAAAAATGTAACTTTTATTGTGAAATTTGAGGTCTGTGCAGGCGTTGATATGCAGGAGAATCCATCCGAGAGTCTGGATCAGTGGGGAAGCTTGGCAACTATTATTATTATTATTATTATTATTATTATTATTATTATTATTATTATTATTATTATTATTATTATTATTATTATTATTATTATTATTATTATTATTATTATTATTATTATTATTATTATTATTATTATTACTACTACTACTACTACTACTACTACTACTACTACTACTACTACTACTACTACTACTACTACGATGGCTGTGGACTCATTTACAGCTGTCATAAAAATGTTTACAATGGCTGCAGACTCATTTTCAGCTGCCATAAACACATTTAAAAGTAAAGGTTTCCTTTGCTCGAAAGCCAGTCGTATCCGACCCTAGGGTGCTGTGCTCATCTCTGTTTCTAAGCCAAAGAGCCAGCGCTGTCTGCTTCTGCAGACATTTCCGTGGTCATGTGGCAGGCATGACTAGACACACCGGAGCACACGGAGCGCTGTTTACCTTCCCACCAAAGTGGTCCCTATTTATCTACTTGCAATTTCTTGCTTTCAAACTGCTAGGTTGCCAGGAGCTGGGACAAGGACAGGAGCTCATTCTGTCCTGCTGTAAATGAATCAGTGGCCATTTCTGATGGCTGCAGGGGTGGCTGGAGCGAGGTCAGGGGCCAGATCATTTGGTGCCTTGGGTCGGATACGGCCCACAGGCTGTAGGTCGCAAACCCCTGCTTTAAAGATTCCCAGTTTGTTATGGGCCTGTGGTTCCACACACACGTATATATTTATTTGCTCATTTCTTTATTACACTTATATTCCAGCCAGCTGGGATAGTCTCCCATTCTGAGCAGCGTACAACAAATTAAAATGTTTTTACTGCAATGATATAAAATTAAACATAAAAAAATAAACCAAATAAATTATGGGCAAGAACAATAAACAATAACAATGCCCCCCAAAGCAACAGTAAATGTAAAGGTAAAGGTTTCCCTTGCTCGAAAGCCAGTCGTATCTGACTCTAGAGTGCAGTGCTCATCTCTGTTTCTAAGCCGAAGAGTCAGCGCTGTCTGCTTCTGCAGACATTTCCGTGGTCATGTGGCAGGCATGACTAGACACCGGAGCGCACAGAACGCTGTTACCTTCCCACCAAAGTGGTCCCTATTTATCTACTTGCAATGTCTTGCTTTCGAACGGCTAGGTTGGCAGGAGCTGGGACAAAGATACACATTGGTAAAGAACAAGCTAGCTACTTAATTAGCTACAATTACTCTTCCAGTACACCGTTATTGTTGCAGAGTGTTAACATCTCTTTCCTGTTACCCTTCAAGTTTCTAACAAAATAACTCTTCGCTTCCTTCTTTATTCAGATAACACTAAAACGAGTGTGTTTTATTTCCTCCGAAAGCGCAACAGAACGCTGGAAAGTAGCCGCTAAACAGGCAAAAAAAAAACCTGTGATAAAAGTAACTGCAAACACAGTGAGAAGTTACTCTCCAGATGGAGCAACGTTACTCTCAGTTACTTTACAACCATTAGGTGACGTGTTTGCCCCAAAGGAGTTCATCACAAGTACCTACATAACTCATTTTGTGTGATAAGTTACTCCTGACGGGTCAAAAGGAATTAATTAATCACAGATGGTGTATGCAGATTCCCTGTCTGTCCATCATCATACCGACTCCGGTCTCAGAGTTTTGGGTTCCTGGTATTCAGATGGCATCCGATAACCAAAACAACCTGGGCACGCTATTGTCAGAGCCAGTGTGAACGTTTGGATAGCGGTCAAGGAGACGTTTGGTAACTGAACACTGGTGGCATTGGATAAAAATGTCCGAGGCCATTCTCACCTAGTGCCGGGTAGGGCGGGTGGGTAACAAGAGTAACTGTCCTCGGGCTATTTAAAGCCAGGGGACGGCATACATACCAAGCAGAACAAAAAAAAAATGAGGTCAAGACAGAGTTGTCTACTCTGAACCTGCTCTATCTTCATGAGCCTTATGCACAAGCCGAGAACGAAGTGGTACAGTCGTAGCTGAGCATGAGAAATTGCAAGTAGATAAATAAGAACGTAAGAGCAGCCTTGCTGGAACAGGCCACAGCCCATCCAGTCCAGCCTTCGGTCCCACCCAGGGGCTCCCCATGTGCTTCAGGGTAGATAGATGCCTTCACCTGCTTAGGATTCCCTGGACATGGCATTTATTGAGAGATATCCTGCCTATCTCTCCAACCCACAGGTTGTCCTTAGGTATCCATAATTATAGCCATTGATACTCTTGTCCTCCATGAACTTGTCTAATCCTTTCTTGAAGCTGTCAAGACTGACAGCTGTCACCACTTCTTCTGGCAGGGAGTTCCATAGACCCGTGATCCTCTGGGTGAAAAAGTACTTTCTCTTATTTGTTTGAGAACTAGTACCCAAAGTTTTCATGGAGTGTCCCCTAGTTCTAGTGTTGTGCGATAAGGAAAACAGTTTTTCCTTATCTACTTTATCCAAACCGTGCATGATTTTATAAACTTCGATCAGGTCACCTCTTAGACGCCGTCGTTCAAGAGTGAAGAGGCGCAACCGTTGCAGCCTCAGATGGTAAGGAAGGTGTTCCAGGCCCCTCATCCTTCTGGTTGCCCTCCTCTGCACTTTTTCCCAGCTCCATAATATCCTTCTGGAGGTATGGCGACCAGAACTGTACACAGTGTTCCAGATGGGGCCTCACCATAGATTTATACAGAGGCCAAATGACACTTGCTGACTTATGTTCTATACCCGTCTTAATGATCCCTAGCATAGAGTTTGCTTTTCTCACTGCTGAGGCACACTGGGTTTGACACCTTCATTGAGGGGGGTCCACCAGCACACCAACGTCCCTTTCCTGGTTTGTGGCAGAGAGTTCAGACCCCATCAGTTTATAAATGTAATTGGGGTTTTTGGCCCCACGTGCATCACTCTGCACTTACTAGTGTTGAAGCTCATTTGCCACTGTTTTGCCCACTCCCCCAGTGTCAAGAGATCCCTCTGGAGCTCCTCACAATCTCTCACAGTTTTCACTACCGTGCATAATTTAGTGTTGTCAGCTATTTACTCCTACTTCTAGATCATTGATGAAGAGGTTGAAAAGCAGGGGTCCCAGTACTGAACCTTGGGGGACCCCACTCTTTACTTCCCTCCACTTGGAGAAGGGTCCATTGAGTGCTACGCATTGGATTACCAGAAGAGGCCACTAGACGTCACCGCACATTTTTTGTATGTTAAATGTTTCCTATTACAAATTTGTATGTCGAATTTGTTTTTTAGCCTGGATTTCGATTTGTATGTCGAATTTTTTGTAAGCCGAACCACTTATATTTTATTGCATTGTTATTTTTATTGCGTCGTTACATTTTATTGCATTGTTATATTTTATTGTACTGTAATGTGTGATATGTTGTGATGTTGGTGAGCCGCCCTGAGTTGGCGTATGCTGAGTGGGCGGTATACAAATCGAATAAATCAAATGTTGGGGTTCCACTGAATCTCCCATTTGATACAATGCACACAATGCCCCTCAACTTGCACTGAGGAGGACCTTAGGTTGGCAAGAGAAAACGCTGTTGATGTGGCCTGATATTGGGTGGATGTCATCTAGCCCTTTCAATTCTATTTTGTTTTAGATGTGTTAATTTTATCTTTGTATGCTGGTGGTGCCTCTGACACGAATAAAGGGGGGGATCGGTGTAGGCACCAAACTATTGTGTCCACATAATGCCTGGCGGTCCAGACGTTTTGATCCAGAAGGAAGTACGGAAGGATCGCCGGAAAAGCCAGGCAGGCGTAGGAAGGAAAGGAACATTTTACGGTGCAGGAAAACAAAATATATTGCTAGTGATGTAGTCTGTTTCGGTCCGGAACGGAGTGGGTGCCCCAGATTTGTCTTGTAAACCTTTACAGTTTCTGATTAAAACATTTTAATCCAGCTTGGTAAACGTCACAGTCTCCCATGCTTGAAAGCCAGTCTGCAGACATTTCCGTTGACATGTGGCTTCTTCTTCTTCTTCTGCCGTATCCGAATCCGAATATTGACGATCCTCATGGCAATCAGCCATGAGGACTGTCCTGAGAATATAATGCCGTGGCCTTTCATCTGCCTTCCGCATCGCAGCGTGACACCCATTGTACCACTGATCCAGTTGTGTGAGTCACTTTCTGGTCCTGAGACCTTTTGGCATGCAAAGTCATCATCATCATCCCCAGGCCAGTATTAATTAAGCTGTTGCCCGTCATCAAGAGGGATTCAAGTGGCATTTAATCAATTTGGGGGCCATTATCACCCTTCCCTGTGGACTTTGCCACCCAATGCCGTTAGTCCTCAGGGTGGTCAGGTTAGTTCACTGCCGTCTGACACTTAGCATTGAGTCTCTGGCAGTAGGGTCTACTCTAGTACCATAACAGGATAACCTGGCAAGACTGGCAGACATTTGGCAAGCAGCACTAAATACCAGAGTGCATGGAACGCTGTTTACCATCCCACTGAAGTGGTACCAGTTTATCTACTTGCAATTTCTTGCTTTTGAACTTCTAGGTTGGCAGGAGCTGGGACAGACGACGGGAGCTCATGGCGTCATTTTTCAGTTTATTTCATTTCAATTTTAATTCATATACCGCCTTCCACACCCCAGGGCGACCCAAGCGGTTTACACTCACAAAATACACAAGGCATAAATACAAGCAATAATACAATACAATAAAATCAATATCATCCAACAGTCCATAAGTCACAGCATCAAATCAAGTCAAGGTATTAACAAGAATGAAAGTACAATACAATAAGGCGACTTCAGCAGCACTCGGGTCTCGAACTGCTGACTTCCCTACCTTCCAGTCATCAAGTTCAGCTTCTTAACCACTAAGCCACTGCAGTTCCAAATTAATCTAACTAGAGACAGGCAAAAATCCTTTTAAAAAAAACAACAACCAATTGCTGCACCCCGGATGGGCGCATTTTACTTCCGCTTCCGGGAGCAACGAGGGCAGCGCGGGCTGGATGAATTGCAGTAAACCCATTTGTGTGGATTCACAGGGTGCTTGGGCTTCTGGGGATTGAAGTCCAAGAACATCTGGAGTGCCAAGGTTCGCCATCATGGTTCTATGCTCTGTCACTGCCTCATTTTGTATCAGAGTAGGGCTGGGCCATTGTGCCTCTCCTGTCCAGCTACTGCAAATCGCAAACTCTGATCTTGAATTATTAGTCACCCTTGCAATTAATTTATATACCATTCTGTGCCAATTGGATGCCTCTTTATCTTTTTGCAATTTCTTGCTTTCGAACTGATTGGTTGGCAGGAGCTAGGACAGACGGCGGGAGCTCACTGCGTCGTGCAGCACTCGGGTCTTGAACTGCTGACCTGCCAACCTTCTAGTCTTCGAGTTCAGTGTTTTAACCACTAAGCCACCACAGTCCCCTGGGAGGAAATTAAAATCTCTTAAATCGAGAGACAGCTAGATTCCCCTGATGCCGGGAAAGTTGGGAAGCAGCAGGGGAAGAGGGTGGTCGAACGTGAGATGGACCAACTCCCTAAAGGAAGCCACTTGGCTTGAGTTTGCGGGGCTGTTAAGGACAGGACATTTGGGAGATGGCTCATGTGGAGACGATGTGATGGCACATCAGAAAAGCTTTGCTTTAAGACCAGATGGAGAGAGGATCAGCTTTTCAAAGACATGATGATCCCAAACAAAGTTCGGCCAGTTATATGGAAGGGTTATACAGTTACGCCTGGAACTGGATGGATTTTTGCACCTGCCAGGCTGCGAGGGGACGAGAAGTGGGTGTTTCTCCTTGAACAAAAGCCTGGCGCACCCCCTCCTCCGCCTACTCCTTTCGGGGGTTTCTATTCTGGGTCCCCACCTGTCCCCTAGGGAGGCCAAATATGGCCATCCTTCACCACGGAGCCAGGATCTCCCACGCCGCCAACCATGGTTCTCCACCCGGGGCCGATGCCAAGATGACGGAGGGACGGTCAGAGGCCACCGAGCAAGCCAGCTGGCAGCCAGGTCAGGTATAAAGGGCTGCGCCCAAGAAGAGATCGTCCGAAGCCAGCCTGGCCCTCCGATCCGTGCGGACCATTTCTCCTCCGATCCACCCTCTCGCTCCGTCACCCAAAAGCCACCATGGAGGCCATCAAGAAGAAGATGCAGATGTTGAAGTTGGACAAGGAGAACGCCCTGGACCGAGCGGAGCAGGCAGAGGCCGAGCAAAAGCAAGCCGAGGAGAGGAGCAAACAGGTGGGAAGGGAATCCATTGGTCCGGGTTCAAATCAGGGCGAAGGTAAAGGCCGCCCTTGCTAAGAAGCCAGCCGTGTCTGACTCTAGGGTTCGGTGCTTATCTCTGTTTATAGCCAAAGAACCAGCGCTGTCTGCATCTACAGACATTTCCATGGGCATGTGGCAGGCATGCCTTGACACCGGAGTGCACCGAACGCTTTTTACCTTCCCCGCCGAAGTTGCATCTATTTATCTACTTGCCATTTCTTGCTTTCGAACTGCAAGGTTGGCAGGAGCTGGGACAGAGGACGGGTGCTCACTCCGTCGTGCAGCACTCGGGTCTCAAACTGCTGACCTTCCAGCTGTCAAATACTGCGTCTTAACAACGAAGGCACAGCGGCTTCATAAGTTTGGTTGCCAAGGTCCTAAGCAGAAACGGTCAGGGGCTGCTGAACCTGACGAGTGGGAGGTCAGCAGTTCGAGACCCAAGTGCTGCATGACAGAGAGAGCCTCCGCCTCTGTCCCAGCTCCTGTCAACCTAACAGTTCGAAAGCAAGAAATTGCAAGTAGATAAACTGGTAGCACTTCGGTGGGAAGGTAAACAGCGTTCTGTGCACTCCGGTGTCTAGTCACACCTGCCACATGTCCATGGAAACATCTGCAGACACAGACAGCTATAAACGGAGTTGAGCACTGAACCCTAGAGTCGGATACGATGGGCTTTCAAACAAGGGCAACCTTTGTCTTTCCCTAAGCAGAAATGGGTGGTGGTAGATTTTATTTGAAGTATATAAGAATTTTGGCTCATTTCTTCCTGTTTGGAGTGGGGATGGAGGCGACTGTACATGTGAGAGAAACTGGAAATCAAAAGCTTCCTCCGTTCAGGGAATTTGCAGACTTGGCTGCCGAGGTTCTGAGTTCAAATTCTAGCAGGTCCCGCCAGAACTCAAACTTAACACCTCTAGGGCAGGAAAGTTCAAGATGCGAATCTCTGCATTGGCCAAAAAGCTGGGCAAAAATCCCCACGCTGTTTTGTCTTAGAAAAATCAAAAAGGCAAGAAGCAGCCATACTGACAGTCGTTTTTCTCATTTCCCAAGTCTAAACTACCTTAAATTCGGTATATTGGCTCTTTCGGACTGCAAGTGGAAGAGACCTTTCAGGTTCAAACCTCTTCTTTGGCCAGAAAGCCGTGCTGGATTCTCTCTGTGGCTTTTCCTATAACGAGACCGAAATAACGAGAAAATACATGAATGTATATAGAAGTGACCGACACCCTGTGCTATTTAAATGAAGAACAGGGCCACAATACAATCACTTAAACTATTATTAATAATTATAATAATTCTCACAAAATGGCACGCACATCAAAGGCAGAGAATCTTCTTGGCTTAATTCGGGATAGTTAAGCTTATTAATAGCAGCATCAATTACAATTGCATTATCATCGCCGACAGTAGCAGTAACAGAATGCTTAAAAAGGATTTATATGTATAGCTGAGAAGAATATGACACCTTCAAAGGCTTACATGCATAGATCAAGGTAGGTTCCAGGGCATGTACAGAGGGTTAAAATAAATAAAGTAGCCCTAAAAATGAAGGGATGCTTGAATGATAGTTTACTACAGTATATTCCTATCCTGCTGGACATGATCTCCGATGTATGCGCATCTTAGTGATTAAAGAGCAGTATAATTGGCAGGGCTTAGAACATGTCTTTTATCTGTTAGGATGAAAAGTCAAGAAAACAATTAAGTACAACAACCCCCCAATAAATAAATAAATAAATAAATACATGTTTATTTATTATATATATATATATAAACTACTACATGCTCTCCCCATCTGTTGCTTCAAAGCTAGGCTTGCCACCTGTCCCTATCCAACCGCAGCACTGTCTAAAATAAATGGGACTTTCCTCTGAGTAGACATTCCTTGGACTTCCCAGTCAAGAGGCTTCGAAATAAAAGTTTCAGGTTTATTTTTGTGTGTGTGTGTGTGTGTGGGGGGGAGATGTTCCTGTAACCCCAATCTGGGGCACTTTAGATATCGCTGGGACTACACATCCCATTTTTGCTGGGCATCCTCTGTGCAGTTTGCTGGATGATGGGAACTGGAGTCGGAGAACTTCTGCAAAAGCTGTGGCTGCAATTGGCGAGAGCATCCCAGTGGAGATACAAGCGAAGTGACACCAACCTTAGTGCAAAAAGGGATTGACTGCATGTAACTCGGGACTGCGGTGGCTTAGTGGTTAAGACGCTGAACTTGACGACTGGAAGGTCCAGCAGGTCAGCAGTTTGAGGGCCGAGTGCTGCACGGCGGAGTGAGCTCCCGTCGTCTGTCCCAGCTCCTGCCAACCTGGCAGTTCGACAGCAAGAAATCGCAAGTAGATAAACAGGTACTGTACCACTCTGGAGGGAAGATAAACAGCGTTGTGTGCACTCCAGTGTTTGGTCATGCCTGCCATATGACCACGGAAACATCTGCAGACACAGACCGTGCTGTGATTGGCTTTCGAGCAAGGGCGACTTTTACTTTTACTTTTACCTAACGCGTTGCTGGTAACAAGTTACTTTGGATCCGTCAGCTCTCATTGACACAACCCCAAAGAGCTGAAAAATGGGCTGAGGTGCAGGCAGTTTTCATTGCTCACCAGCAAGGGGAGAAAAATCACTCTGTGTATGCTCAGAGAGCCGCTCAGCTGCCGACTCTGGATCTGAAGGCAGACTCCAAAGCTTAGATGGTACAAAAACTCCTTCCCAAATCTCAACATTTCCTTCGGCATGTAGGTCTGATGAGTTCAGAGGGACCGTAGGGAAGAAGGGGGAGGAAGGCAATTTAGAAAGTATTTCTCCCCCACCTCCTTTGGATCTTTTCCCCCCAGAGAGATCTAATTTCACATTCCCCGCTGGTGACAAACTCAGGATGGCTCCAGGCTGACCAAGCAGATGATAATAGATGATGGGGACCCCCCCTCCCCTCTGCAGATTGTAGGGGGTTTACAGACAGACACACGGAAAAAGTTCCCAGGCTGCCTTTTAATTGCACAAAAATACCCTCCAACTTTGGCCCGAGGGGTTGGGGATGGAGGAAACCCAGAGAGCTATTTTCCCACCACCCCCACCACACCACCCCAACATATATCCTTTGTATGAGACAAGGGTTCTCAACCTACGGCCCGGAGTCCGGATACGGCCCATGACACCATTTCATGTGGTCCCCCCACCGCCTCCACCACATCCAGAAGTGCCATACGTGGCAGGCAAAATGGCTGTCTGGCCCCCGAAGCTGTCTGAGGGAGCGTGACCCGGCCCTCGACTTGAAAAGGTTGAGACCCCGGGTCTACTCTATTACCAAGATAAAGGTAAAGGTTTCCCTTGCTCGAAGGCCAGTCGTATCCGACTCTAGGGTGCAGCGCTCATCTCTGTTTCAAAGCCGAAGAGCCAGCGTTGTCTGCTTCTGCAGACGTTTCCGTGGTCATGTGGCAAACATAACTACACACTGACTGCGCACGGAATGCTGTTACCTTCCCACCGAAGTGGTCCCTATTTATCTACTTGCAATTTCTTGCTTTCAAAATGCTAGGTTGGCAGGAGCTAGGACGAAGACGGGAGCTCATTCCATCCTGCAATACTTAGGGATCGAACTGCTGACCTTCTGCCTCCCAGTCAGCATCTTAGCCAATTGAGCCAGATAACATCATCATTAATCTGCAAAAATTACATGCCAGAGAGCTTGGGGAAATTGGCTATCGGAGGGATGCAAAGTCCGAACAAAAGCCGTCTCTCATCTCAGTCTCACCGTTATGGTTAGGGCTATCATCTAAGCTACCGTAGACGTAGACTTCAGGAAGAATACATGCACAGATTTTCTTCTTCCGTGTCTAGGTAAGATGTGAAACTGTCAAAATTAAGGCACCTTTCGGGGAGCTCATTCTGCAATTCCCTTCGCCTGACCTAGTGTGAGAAAGATTAGCTGGCAACACAAGGCAGACATTACCAGGGTACGCCCGATTGTGGTTCAAAAATACCACAAAACGTAGAGGAGGCTCTTTCATGTCCCTTTAATGGTGCTCATATATCCACATGTACAGTAACTACGGTTTCAGTTATCCACGGGACTACAAATATTCAATGAAAAAATCCTGAAGGACATAATTCTAGTTTTCTAGAACCAACTGCCCTTCCGATGACCAGCTGAGGTTTGCAAATGACCTTTTTACTGAAGTACATAATATATAGTACAGTACAGTATGTGTATTTATATGGTGCATTACCAGAGCAGCCCACTAGAGGCCACTGCCTGAATGTAAAATATAGAGCTCTCTGTTATCTGCGGTTTCAGGTATCCACAGTTGATTTCAAAACGTATCCCCCATACTTACGTATAATGGGGGAGGATGATCAGAAATTCTAATCCGAGCTTTCATTAACTGCTTCCCAGGAAACAGACTGGATCACTGACATACCTGTCAACCGCGGCTCCACCGAATCGGTTCTGCGCAAGTCGCGTTCTACGCATGTGTAGAAGGGTTTTACGCTTGCGCAGCCTTCTACGCATGCGTAAAAGGGTTCTATGCAAGTGTAAAACCCTTCTACGCATATGTAGAACGCGACCTGCGCAGAAGGGCTGCGCAGTACCTCCTCGCCCCCTCTGGCAAATTCCTGGGTTTTGGCAACACGGGGCGGGAAATGGTGCAAATTGGCGCCGAAAATCGGGAAATCCCGGCCAATCCGGGAAGGTTGACAGGTATGATCACTGAAAGCTCACACTAAAATATAGCAGTTAACCTTTAATGAGCAGCGTCTTTCTATCTTTATTTATTTATTTATTTATTTTATTAACTTTGGTTTTTTCCTCTTGTCTGATATGCCCTTTTGAAACCCCTTGAAGGATTCACCTTAGCTACATCTAGAAATAGGGCAGTTCTACTTGGAGTAAGTAGGTTACAGGACTAGATTAAACTAGCCACATGGTAGTAACCATCTCTCTCTCTCTCTCTCTCAATCTCTTTCTCTCTCTTCTTCGTTTTTGCAGTTGGAAGATGAGCTGGCCGCCATGCAGAAAAGGCTCAAAGGAACCGAAGATGAGCTGGATAAATATTCAGAAGCTTTGAAAGATGCACAAGAAAAGCTGGAGTTGGCCGAGAAGAAGGCCGCTGACGTACGTATGGGAGGGAATAGGCTCCTTGTAGATGCGTATTTTGCAATGAATTGGTTGCTTCAATGGGTAATTTTCCACCCTGCCCTATCTTAAGGTGGCCCACCCAGAAGTCTTGGCCAGGCTGGTCAACCATTGACATCTGACCTGAGGGCTCATGGAATATTTCTTCACGGCAGGTCTGTTCCATGGAGACCTCTCGTTCCCATCTTCCATCCAATGTCCAGCTGGAATGTCTGGACCAACCCTTTCCAGCCGACCCTTGGTTTATGGGCAGGAAAAGGTTGGATATATAAAATGGTTTGGACTCAGGAAGACTGTCCAGATAACTTTGAGGTGTGAACTTCCAGAAGCCATAGGAATGCGGGGAGCTTCAAGCCAAAAGAATTTAGAGGAACATGTTGGGACCACCTCAGTAGGAGAGTATCTTAAGAAGATCACAGGCTGGTCAGAGATATGGGAAGCAGGTCCTATGAGGAACGTTTGAGGGAACTGGGCATGTTTCATCCTATAGAAGAGAAGGTGGAGATAGCAACAGCCATTAGACCAGGGATTCTCAACCTGCAGTCCGTGGCCGGATGGGGTCTGCAGCACCATTTCATGTGGCCCACCACCACCTCCACCACACCCAGAAGTGCCATGTGGTGGAGGAAGGGCAAAATGGCCATCTGGTCCCTGAAGCTGTCTGAGGGGGTGTGACCCGGTCCCTGGCTTAAAAAGATTGAGAACTCCTGCATTAGACTTACCTGTACAGTTATACAGGTATATCACTCCAGGTCTCTGGGCGGTTCACAAGTTAATTAGCATTTTGCCCCCAACATGCTGGGTCCTCATTTTACTGACCTTGGAAAGATGGAAGGCTAAGTCAACCCTGATCCGTGGTCAGGATCGAACTCACAATGTTTTGGTTGCAGTACAGTGGTTTAACCACTGCGCCACCAGGTGTTTTCTTGGACATGATGAAGACGGAGGACATGGCTGGGGGAAGTTAAGCTGACAGGGAACTCCAAGGCCTTATGGGCACTACGTAGGGAGGATAAGAGAGAGAGAGACTCCCAAGGCCATAATGCCTTGTAGTTCCAAGAGAGCTTAGCCTCGACTAGGTTCTTCCTCCATCATCATCATCATCACATCTAAGAGAAGCCATTGTTTCTCAACTGAATGCGATCCTAGACACCTGAACAGGCCGGTGGGCATTTCCTGCAGACTTCTGGGGAAGGCCATGGTTCATGCATTCTCCAAATCACCCATTAAGTCGTAAGCAGCAGTTTTGGTATTTCACTGCCCTATTGATTAACCTTGAGCCCTATAAGATTGACCTATGAGGGAATGGCTGAGCCAAAAACAATCTCAGCAGCTGAGTATCCAACAGCCATATTGATTTTTGCGCCGAGCCGATTTTTTTTTTGTCTGTGTTTCTTTCTGCCCTGGAAGAAGTGGCCGAAGGGGGTCGGCTCCCTTTTCGCGGCCGGTTGTATGCCCCAATTATTGTTGAATTGGGTCAGGTTCTCCGGGGAATGCATTTTTGCACTCTAAATTTCAGCACCCCGGGTCAACGCTCCTGGTCGAAGCTCTAGTTCTCCTTTGCGGGTTGAGCTCGGTGGCAAATCTTCGGGCACGTCCTCAATGAAAAAACGGAGATGAAAGGATGTCGTAAAACCCAGTCCTGGGGTGCGAAAAAAGATCCAGCCATGAGATCCACCACACCACCCAACTTCTCCTGCCCCGACCTCTTGGCCCGAACAGCGGAAATTACAGGGCGGGAGCTGCCAGAGAAAAGGAAACTTTCAGGTTCTGAAAATAACCTTATCTTTTCTAGCAAACTTTGTGGTCGCCGCCGACCATGCACAGTCAAAACCTCGCCCATATGGCAGATGTTTTCTTTCGCTCAAAGGTTCTCCAGAGAGCATGCCAAGGAAGTGGCCGAATCTGTTTGGCCAGGTCCCTTCTCCAGCCATCCACAAGCTGAATAAAGGAGAGGAGCAACATAGTGCTTAATTTACTAGCAGCCACTTTAGTGGTTACGATGCCAAACTTGACCACTGGAAAGCTACCGGGTCAGCAGTTCGAGACCCAAGTGCTGCAGCGTCTGCCAACCTTGACGGGAGCTCACTCTGTCATGCAGTACCTGCGAATCGAACTCTAACCTTCCAGGCAGCGAGTTCAGCATCTTAACCACTTGAGTCACTGCAGTCCCTGCTCAGAGTTAAGTAGTACCGTAGTAAACTTAGTACAGTACATAGTTACAACTATTACTAAGAGCCTATGCTGTGGGCCACTGTGGCGCTAGTAGTTTATCCGGCTGAAGGTGCAAATCAAAAAAACCTGGCTCAACGGAAAGAGCGTTTTCCTTCCTGTGTTGCGTTAGTCCTTGATATTTCCAGTTTAAAAATACGCCGTCGCTTGCACATTTCAGATCCATGGAAAATTCTGAGCCCCTTGTGTGCCTGCGTGCTGAGCAAGGAGTCGGCTCTAAACTTTCCCCAAAGTTTGGGAGAAGTGGAAATCCAACTGGCTGAGCTAAGGCGGCATGATCTGTCCCCCAACACCCTACAAGAAGGCTATTTCGCGTATTGTTAGTGCTAGTCTCTAGGAAAACAGTGGGATAGGGTTTCTCTCCGAGCCCGGGTCGCTCCCATCTGTCAAGAGCCTAAAGGCTGTCAGCGCCTTGTCCAGATGCTGGCTGGCGTTTGGAGAGGATTAGATGCCCAGATTGATTGCCTGAAAATATTTGACGGGCATATGAGCCGCCGGTGCCCCCTGGCATCCTTCAGTTCTCCTTATAGGCGTCGTTGGGTTGTGGCACGGACATTGCAGGTCGCGGCGGGGGGAAACTCTGAATTTTCTTAGACTACAACTTCCAGAACCATCCAGGGGAGACTGGGAGTTGTACTCCAAAAGGCTACAATGATGTTGAGCCAAGGCTGGGGCACAGTCGGAGGCTGGGATGTTATGTTCAGCTAGAAATGTAGTTTACCAGTACCGTTGTAGTTTGAAGACAAAACAGCAATCATAGTATTTTATTTATTTATACAGGGCTTAATATAATGGGATGATCTAAATCAGGGGTTCCCAACCTTTTCAAGTCAGGGGCCAGGTCACACTCTCTCAGTCAGCTTTGAAGGCCAGATGGCTATTTTGCCCTGCCTGAACAACGAGGGTGGCCATTGTGTCACAACAGCTTCAAAGGGGTGGTCTTTTTATTTTTCAAATGCCCTTGGAGGGGTGGGGGGGCCAAGTGAAATGGCACCCGGGGGCCGGATCCAGCCCACGGGCCTTAGGTTGGGAACTCCATGTGTTATTTACTGAATAAAGGAACCAATACAAGTAAATTCATTATTTGTAATGAGTTAGTTCCAAGCTCTGGGTGTAATTTGCATTCGACATACTGCTCTAGCCACCGGCTACCTCAGGCAGCAAAAGATGGGGGGCAGTCTAGTCTGAAATAAAGCTTTTTAGAAGTAAAATTATCCTTTCGTTAAGGTTCAGTTTTAGGCTCACCATTGATTTGCGATGATGTCTTCAGACAATTTTGAAGCAGGCCACTTCTAGCCGAAAATAATTCAACTATGCATCTAACTCTGATACGAACGAAAGAAATTAAAGTGATTTTAGCCTCCGGTCCTACAGGTTGTAGACAATAGCTTCTAAGAGAAATATCTTTAATAGAGATCTACAGGCAATATCCTGACAATACCTTCTAATAGAGAATTATTTCTTCTTCTCCTTCTTTGTCGTCGTCTTCTCCTCCCCCTCCTTCTTCTATATCCAAATATTGGTAATCCTCATGACAATCAGCCTTGAAGACTGTCCTGAGAATATAATGCAGTATAGTTTCCATTGCCGTGTGACACCCATAGTACCACTGATCCAGTTCTGCAAGTCACTTTCTCGTCCTGAGCCCTTTTGGCATGCAAAGAAGTCCTCATCATCATCCCCAGCCAGGATGGACGAAGCTGCTGCCCTCCATCCAGATGGATCCAAGTGGGATTTAATCCACTTGGGGACCACCACCCTTCCCTGTGGACTTCAGCACCCAAAGCCATTCATCCTCAGGGTGGGCAGGTTAGTTAACCACTGCCTGACACTCGGTGTTGAGTCACTGGCAGTAGGTTCTACTCTATTACCATAGCAGACTAACCTGGTCAGACTGGCAGAGAGAATCTCTAACTGAGATTTCCGCAGGCGGTGTTTTTTAACAGAGATTTTCACCACCTGGTTTTGTTTTTGTTTTTGTTTTTGCTGGCAAACCCCGGTTTTTGTTACAGAAAGGAGGCATCTTTCGATGTGCATCCCAATTTGCTTCAAAATACGGAAATGATTCAAAGCCTGTTGATACAAAAAGTCCACATTTTCGTTGAGATGAATAAAGTACGATCCTTTCGCCCCAAAAGTTTGCAGTAAAAGTCTCATGGCTGAATTAAAGCAATAATCTATTTTATTGCTATGCCTTGCCATGTGCAAAGGGCTCCAGAAAAAAAATTTCCTTTCTTCCCAGTATCCAAAAGTTCAAGAAATAAGCTCCGATTCAGCATAGGGATTTATTTCTCCGCACGTTCCCGGCTGGACAATGTTGGCGAGCAAAGATGAAGACCAAGGAGAAACCTTAGCTGTTATTTCTTGAGTGTCTAAATCATCCCGTAAACACCTCTCTGCCTGCATTTCTAGGAGGGCGAAGGTAATCTTAGAAACCAGCCTCCGTTGTTGTTTTTGTGCCAAGGAATGTCGTCCCAGCTGCCTGGTGCTAATTGCAAAACCAAGCAAAGGAAACCTCAGTAGACGTCGGGAAGGAATGAAATAAGGAGTGACAGATGAAAAGGGCTTTGTAAAGGAGAGGTTCACTCTCTCGTCCTATAAACTGCTCCAGATGGTTCCCCCTTAGCCGTGCCTGCAACCAACTCCG
This sequence comes from Bradypodion pumilum, assembly GCA_035047305.1. Lineage (NCBI taxonomy): Eukaryota > Metazoa > Chordata > Lepidosauria > Squamata > Chamaeleonidae > Bradypodion > Bradypodion pumilum. The sequence continues at coordinate 6,728,682 of JAWDJD010000018.1, forward strand.
TGCATGGCTAAATCAGAAACTGTTGTACGGATGGAAGGAGAAGGGTCTATATATCCAGTGGGCTATGTGTCTGCATTGTGTCTGGCCAAGTTATCCTGCTTTGGGGCATAGAGCAGACCAGTGGTGGCAAACCTATGGAACATGTGCCAGAGGTAGCACTCGGAGCCCTCTATGTGGGCACCCGTGCAGTCACCCTGGCATAGAGTTTGCCCCACCCCTCTGTCCAGCAGCCCAATGGGAGCACTTCCTCCCTTCCCCAGCACAGAGTTCACCCCGCCCCTCTGCCCAGCAGCCCAATGAGAGTGTTTCCTTCCTCCCCTGTAGCTGTGTTGGCACTTTGCGATAAATAAGTGGGTTTTGGGTTGCTCTTTGGGCACTCAGTCTCTAAAAGGTTCGCCATTACTGGAGTAGGCTCTGCTGCCAGCAACTCAACGCCGAGTGTCAGGCAGAGGTTAACTAACTTGACCACCCTGAGGACTAATGGCATTGGGTCGCAAAGTCCACAGGGAAGGATGATGGTCCCCAAGTGGATTCAATCCCACTTGAACCCATCTTGATTGAGGGAAGCAGCTTCATCCATACTGCCCTGGGGCTGAGGAGGACTTTGTGTGCCAAAAGGGCTCAGGACCAGAAAATGACTCACAGAACTGGATCCGTGGTACTATGGGTGTCACGCTGCGATGTGGAGGGCAGGTGAAAGGCCACTGCATTATATATGGCTGATTGCCATGAGGATTACCAGTATTCGGATTCGGTTACAACAGAAGAAGTGTTTGCATGCATACAAGCTTTCGTTTTGCATGTGATCAATTGCACCTATATTGTAATGTAAAGAAGGAATGGTGTGTTTGAGAAGCTTTGGATGACAACAGTCCTGCAGAGTAGGCCAATACTGTTGGTTCCATTTTGTTGGGAGGTGCTAGATTGTGCAACAAAAGTGTTGTCATCCAACAATACATTGGGGACCCAAGGTTGGGAACCTACGGTGTAGAAAATACTGCATTAGATCAGTGGTTCCTTCAGTCCCCAGATGTTCATGGTCTATGGCTCCCAGAAATCTTGGTCAGCACAGCTGTTAGTGAAGGCTTCTGGGAATTTTAGTTCAAGAACATCTGAGAACCATTTCATTAGTAGGACAAAATCGCTAAGGAAGTTTCCCATTTTGCTTCTGGGCTACATTGAGATAAGACCAGTTTAAGTTCATTGCAGGTTCTTAAGAGAGATTCCACTCTGATTCTCCAGTATATTGAAATGGGAAACAGATATAATCCAACTTCTGCCTAAACAATCTCTCCTGGCGTTGAATTAATTTATTTTTAAGGGACACTTGATCGCCAGAAAACCACGGCCAAAATGACCACGGAGTGACCGTGATCATCACAGCTTTTGGGAGTTAAGAGTCCCTCCCCCTTTTCCAAAAAAGTTGATCTATTCTCTAGTTGTCTCCAAAGGAAAGGTTTGCGTACCTAAGACTTCCTCCAGATGTTCCTACAGTTGTTTTTTGGTAATTAAGTTAGCATCTTCTCAGACAGGGGTTTCTTGGGAATTAAGCTAGCATCTTTTCATACAGATGTGTCTTGGGAATTAAGCATCTTTTCATACAAATGTGTCTTGGGAATTAAGCATCTTTTCATACAAATGTGTCTTGGGAATTAAGCATGTTTTCATACAGATATGTTTTGGGAATTAAGCTAGCTTCTTTTAATACAGATGTTTTTTGGGAATTAAGCATCTTTTCATACAGATGTTTCTTGGGAATTAAACATCTTTTCATACAGATGTTTCTTGGGAATTAAGCTAGCATCTTTTCATACAGATGTTTCTTGGGAATTAAGCTAGCATCTTTTTATGCAGATGTTTATTAGTAATTAAGCAACTTTTAATGCAGATGTTTCTTGGGCATTAAGCTAGTATCTTTTCTCTTCCTTGACACGACCGCTTTGCATTGCGGAAGGACTGGGGAGGATGATAAAAGCACTCAACCCCATTATTTCCACCCAGGAATGACTAAACTAAACCAAGCCAAATAAAAATAAACCTAGGAACAAAACTGTCTACATCATCTGTTGCAAGCAGTCCAAAGTCAACAGCAAGCAAAAATCTACCCTAGCTTGATCTTCTAGTGTGAATCTTTGCACTGGAGAAACACTGAGTTTAAAAAAGATAATGGTAGTTTAAAGGAGCAAACGGCTAAGGGATTGGGTTCTCAGATCTTCCATAGATCAGAGAAGAAGGCCTGGCCTAACAGATGTGTGTGCATGTGTTAAAAAAAACCAAGACCTCACTGGAAAGGAATGTTTCCCAGCCTCGCTCCTTCCGGGAGCAAATTTTGCAAAGGTTAATTCTAGTTCTCATGCCCATATATGTACCTAGCTGATCTCCCAGAGCTTCGAGGGGCCCCTGGTTTCCCAACATTTCGACTTTTAGATGGTTTTGTTGTTGTTGTTGAGTCGCACAGTCGATTCCGACCCTTTCCGACTCCATGGACCATTTTCCTCCAGGCACCATTTTTTCCACTGAAGTGGTCCCTATTTATCTACTTGCAATTTCTTGCTTTCGAACTGCAGGAGCTGGGACAGAGACGGGCGCTCAAACAGTCATGCAGTACCCCGGGTATCAAACTGCCAACTTGCTGGCCTTCCAGCTTACAAGGCGAGCTTCTTAACCACTGAGCCACCACTTATTACCATTAGATGGTACAAGCAACTTTTCAGGAGTCAGTTTTAATGGTTTTTGTTCGGGGAAGGGGAATAATGTTGTGTACGGGACAGCTCAAGTTTCAAGGGAGAAACAGTGTCCCTATTTGGTTTGCTGCATTACTGGCTCATCTTTTGCTATAATCTTCGTGTGCTAGCATCCTCGCCCTAGGAAAAATCTAAAATTTGCCCTTACGATGCAGTGCGAGTCAGAAAGGTCAAGGAGTTGTGGCACAGCTGGCTTTCCATGATGTTGAATGCTCAGCAGCTGCTCGGAGATTTCAGACGCCAAACCCAGTGTGAAGCGGCTTAGATGTAAAGGTCTCCGTGTATGTATAGGATTATGGTTGCAATTCTATGTGTACCCAAGAGCAATAGCTCTCTCAGTGAAACCTGCAGTCTTCCTTCTATCTAACTCTAAACCAGAGATGCCCAAACGTTTTGGGCTGCAGGCCAGTCGCATGGTTCAGGGGTGCCCAAACGATGGTCTGGGGGCTGGATCTGGCCCCCAACACCAATTCATCCGGCCCTCGTCGCTCCCGGGAGCGGAAGTAAAACGTGCCCATATTGGCTCCGTGAGAGTCTGGCCGGATATTCTACTATGTTAATGGAGTAGACTGTACAGCCAGCAACTCAACGCCGAGTGTTGGGCTGCAGTAAATAACCTGACTCCCTAAAGGGGCCAACAACTACATGTGGATGAGTCCCTTTTGGTGGGGTGATGTCCCCCTCAGTGGAGGAAATGCTACTGGAAACCATCATATCAGGCCCAGTGGCAAAATGAGCAGAAGAGGAACTCTGATTCCCAATGGCAATGGAGGCGGAAGAGGCCATGCCAGTTGGACTGGCTGTGAAGGCACACCTTGTTAATATCCTCAAGGCTACGGCAGTCCATCGCAGTCCCGGTGTTAAATCCTGCATGTCTCATTTCATATGTGCCGCAGGAGATGGCTCCATGATCATAGAGTGTCACGGCCGTAGCCAGGGGTTGGCCAGGGTGGGCTTGGCCTACCCTGAGTTAGCACATTGCCCACCCTGGCAAAGCTCAGTTTCCCATAGGAATGCATCAAAAAGAGGCTTTGTTGCCCATCCTAAAAATATATATTCGCCCACTCACATCTAGAACCCTGGCTATGGCCCTGTAGTGTGTGGGTCACTTCATGGCAAGATGGAATCCACCTTAAACAAATTCACGCCAGTGGCACTTTTCCTGTTTGTCATTCTGTGAAAATGATTTCCAGGGAAAATGCATACTCGGATATGAGTAGCGGCCGAGAATGAGAAAGTCTAGCCTTCGTATGATGTGCCCAAAGTAGGACAACCTCAATTTCATCATCCCCCACCCCGGTTTACTTTATGACCCACTTGTATTTTTTGCCGTCCTAGGGATCTGTAAAAATTTTCCTCTAACACCATATTTCAAATGAATTAATTTTTTCCCCTGTCAGCTTTCTTTACAGTCCAGCTTTCGCCACCCGTATATGTTGCTTGGAAATAGAAAAGTGTGAACTATCTAGGAGGCCTTGGTCTCCAGCAATATCTCCTTACACTCGATGATCTGTTTCCAATTGCTACTCTTTCAGTCTCCGTCTTCTCCCTGATTTCCTGGCTGCGATCCTCGTCTGGACTAATGACTGAACTTAGCTATTAATAGATGTGTGCAAAATTAAATTAAGCTGTAGCAGCCCATTCTTTAAAACAATTGTTTTATTGCAATTAAACGCTCCTTGTTTGCAGTTAGATTTCTCAGTGTAAACGGTTCTAAGCTGATATAAATCCATGTTTTGTTTACATAGCAACTGAAAGGTTGTATATTTGGAAGTAAATCTTTGTTGAAATCTGCAACAGTTTCTCACTGTTACTAAGCACTGCAAAACAGACTTATATATGGTTTTTTAAAATGCATCCTTCATTTATATTTATGTTGAAATAAACTACATTTCTGTTATTGATGCTTCCACACTGAGAAGCACCCATAGGAAAGGACCAGTTTTTACAGAATTTCTATTTGCAAGTAAATCTCACTGGCTTCGATATGGTTTCCTCAGTAGGGCTGAGCGTTTTTTAAAAATCCTACTCTTTTAAGTGTACTTTCTTAGTGGCAAGCAGGTAGTCCCTATGGGGGTTGATCTATGCAAGTCTGCTTCTTCTTTTTCTTTTCTTTTAATCTGGATGGTAACCAAAAAGCAGATGCACATTTGATGTACGGTAGATATTTTGCATCTTTCACAATTCGCTGTCACTGGGAGGTGCAATGCCTGTTAGATAACTGATTTTATCAATTTGGGTCGGCTTTGGAAATAGGCTATGTCTCCAACGTGCATCTATAAAAATGTGATTTTTTTTGATATATATTTTTTTGGCACCGAGAAAGTCCTTAGCCGGCAAGAAAAAGAGGCCACGTCAAATGCATCTTAATTCAGTTCTTCTTCTGTGTCGAGACCAGACGTGAAACTGCCAAAATGGAGGCACCTTTTGGTGAGTTCATTCTGCAGTTCCTTTCACCTGACCTAGCGTGAGAAAGATCAGCTGGCAACACATGGGGTGTATGCCCGAATGTGGTTCAAAAATACCACAATCTTTGAGGAGGCTCTTTCTGTCTATCCCTATAGACCCCTGTCTATACAGGGACTTGACTCCGACCCTTTCTGACCCCATGGACCATTGCCTGCCAGGCACCTCTGTCCTCCACCATCCTCTTCAAACCGCCCAGCTCTGTGCTCATTGCGTCTACAATACCATCCAGCCATCTCATTCTCTGCCGCCCCCTTCTTCTTTTGCCCTCCACCTTTCCCAGCATCAAGGCTTTCTCAAGTGAATCCTCTCTTCTCATTTGATGTCCGAACCTTGGTGAATGTAATTAATGCATTCTCCGGGATGTTTCTTACAGCAAAAATTACTTTAACCGAATTTACCATAGGAATGCATTGAATGCAATTTCCCATAGGAATGCACCGAAAACCAAAATACTTTAACCGAAATGCGGCTTCCCATAGGAATGCATTGAAAACCACTTAATCTGTTCCGGGAAAAATAATAATCTGCAAACCAAGCCGCTATTTTCTATGAATTTCCTTTTGTCATGCGATTTTTATGTTAACCAAGCCGTTTGCTAGCCGAGGTTCCCCTGTAGCATGCATTAGTAGACTTGATCCACAAAGGTAAAGGTTTCCCTTGCTTGAAAGCCAGTTGTACCTGACTCTAGGGTTCAGTGCTCATCTCTGTTTCATGCGCTCCGGTGTCTAGTCATGCCTGCCACATGACCATGGAAACATCTGCAGAAGCAGACAGCGCTGGCTTTGGCTTTGAAACAGAGATGAGCACTGCACCCTAGAGTCGGATACGACTGGCTTTCGAGCAAGGGAAACCTTTACTTTACTTTAATGCAGTGAACTGGAAGGAAGGCATATCCCCCCTCCCTTCCTTTTCCCCCTCTTGCATATGCACACATTCCTCTTGGAAGTCAGCCTCACAGATTTCAGGGGTGTGGACTTTCCATTTTTAATTGCTTAGTGCTTGGAAAAGTTACTTTTTATTTTATTTTTCAAAGAAAAGGGGGGGGGTCAAAAAGAGCAGGAAACGTCCAGGGAGGCTTGAGGCCTTTCCCTGGGGAAGCTGAGCTGGGCCTACTGCCGTTGCCGTAGCAACGAGACTAGGCCCAGGGCGTTTTCCTGCCGCCACATCCGGGTCCTTCCCGCGCGGCGTGACGTCACCGGGAGGGCAGGGACGCCCCGGCTTTTCAGGGCGTGGCGCGGGGGCTGTCGGGAGGGGCCAGGAGGAGAGGCGCGGAGTCGGACGGCGGAGTCGAGCACAGGCGGCGAGGAAGAGGAAGGAGAGGAGGAGGGGGAGGCCGAGCAGCAGCAGCAGCAGCCGCAGACGACGACGACGAGGCGGCCATGGCCGGGGCGACCACCATTGAGGCGGTGAAGCGCAAGATCCAGGTGCTCCAGCAGCACGCCGACGAGGCCGACGAGCGGGCCGAGCGGCTCCAGAGGGAGGCCGAGGCCGAGCGCCGCGCCCGGGAGCAGGTAAGAGAAGGAGGGAGAAGAAAGAAAGCCAGCTTCCCAGAATCCCCTGGGCGAGAGGGGCTCCTCTCCCAGAATCCCTTGCGCCCCTGGCCACTCCCTTGCCCACTTTCCCAGCATCCTTTGCGGCTGGTTGCTCTCCCAGGATCCCCTCCGCCTCCCAAAAAACCACAACTCTCTTGGCCGCTTTCCCAGCATCCTTTGTGGTGGATTGCTCTCCCAGAATCCCCTGCGTTTCCACTGCCTTGGTAGGGGCTCCTCTCCCAGAATCCTTTGCGCCTCCCCAGCCCTCCCAGAATCCCTTGTTCTCCTGGCCGCTCCCACAACTCCCTTGGCCACTTGCCCAGCATCCTTTGCGGCGGGTTGCTCTCCCAGGATCCCCTGCGCCTCCCCAAAACCCCTTGTGCTCCTGACTGCTCCCACAACTCCCTCGGCCGCTTTCCCAGCATCCTTTGCGGTGGATTGATCTCCCAGAATCCCCTGGGCGTTCCTTGCCCAGGTAGGGTCCCTCCCAGACTCCACTGGGCGAGAGGCTCCTCTCCCAGAACCCTATGTGCCTCCCCAGCCCTCCCAGAATCCTTTGTTCTCCTGGCCGTTCCCACAACTCCTTTGACCACTTCCCCAGCATCCTTTGCGGTGGAGTGATCTCCCAGAATCCCCTGGGCGAGAGGCTCCTCTCCCAGAATCCTCTGCGCATCTCTCGTTCTCTCAGAATCCCTTGCGCTCCGGCCACTTTCCCCATCATCCCTTGCGGTGGATTGCTCTCCCAGAATCCCCTGGGTGTTCCCTGCCTGAGTAGGGTCCCTCCTAGACTCCCCTGGGTGAGGGGCTCCTCTCTCCAGCCCTCCCAGAATGCCTTGCGCTCCTGGCAGCTCCCTTGGCCACTTTCCCCATCATCCCTTGCGGTGAACTGCTCTCCCAGGATCCCTTTCACACTTGGCCACTCCTTTTGGCCACTTTCCCAGCATCCCTTATCGGTGGGCTTTTCTCCCAGAATCCTCTGAAGGGAGTAGAGGCTCTCCCAGAATCCCTTGAACTCTTGGCCACCTCCCAGAACTCCCTTGGCCACGTTCCCAGCATCCTTTGTGATGGCCTGATCTCCCAGAATCCAGGCTGGGGATTCTGGGACTTGGAGTTGAAAAGTCTGGAGTACCCAAGGTCCGTCGCCCCTGCAACTAAGGAAATCAGGACGGTGAAACCCCAGCTGTTTGAGGTAGGCGGTTGTTTCTGCAGATGGAAAACACCGTTTTTTCACGGCTAGGATGAGTTTGAAGGATTGCAGGGAGTCTCCCAAATGAATAGTGAAGGCAAGAAGCAGAGACTTCCTAGCTTTAGCATTTAATGCTCAGAAAAAGACTACTGGAAGATAAGGTGAGTTTTGCTAAGTCACTGTAAAATATCTTCTCTAGAGACCTGCTCGTAGTAGTGTTTTCCTCCCAATATAGCCACACAGGGTTTTCTGGAAGTTGTAGTCTGGGGGAAAAAATTGGTATATCATGCCCAGCATTTGGATCCTCAAAAGATCCATGCGCAGATCTCTTTGGAAGACCCAATAAGTGGAGTAAACTCTTTTATGTTTGCTCCTTGTATTCAGGGCTAGACTGCCCCTCAAGCTGGAGGCTTCGATGAGCTGCCTGTACGCCCATGGTTTCAGGTTGATTGGTGCCCTGGATTAATTGGCGTGAAAATAACGACTGCTCAACAGTCATTGGCGTGTTTAAAAATTGCCACTTTTCCTGAACAGCAAAGGCGGGGTGGGAAAGCCTCTCTGACCATAGACTTCAATTCCCAGAAGCCCTGATCAGCAAGAATGCTGACTTGGGCTTCTGGAAATTGAAGTCCAAGAACACCTGGAGTGCCAAGGTGAGCCATCATTGGCATAGCATAATAATAATGATGATTATTTCATGTCAGAGATTACTCAGGGTTGAAAGGATTTTTAGGGGATGCCCGGATGAGTCTCCGTTCATGTCTCCAAGTTCAGCTCTTGGGTGTCGCAACCCGACCTTCCAGTCTCCAGCTCAGCGCCATAACCACTAAGCCACCGATTGGAAAGGAGTTAAGCGCCTTCAGATTGTCAGAACTGTACGGCGCGGGAGGTTTTTGTGTGTGGGAAGTCATCTTGGTTGGATAAAAAAGAAAACGCGTCTGTAAAATCAAAGTGGGTGGTTTGGACAATAGTGTGGAAGAAAGGACCAACTTTGAAACCTATGTGATCCCTGGTATCTTCGGTTTAAAGCATCAGGAATCAGTCTTTTTTTCCTGCTTTATTTGCTTTGAGGCCTTGGAGAAGAGACCGTGCCAAGCTCCACATAAGGCAGAGATGGTGGGAGTTGAATATTTGCTGCAGATTTTTCCTTATCGTGGGATTCTTATACAGGCAGTAGCAACCGGATCTGGGAAAGCATGGAAATGGTCATAAAGGGAGAGACGTTAAAGGCATCTTGAATGCCTGGATTTACAGCTTTGTGCCGTTGGCTTGCGGGGAATTTGGGCGTTGGCGTGGGGCTAGAAGGGAAACCAGTAGCCGTGAAGCCCTGGGCTTGCTTAGGGGAGGATTTCCTGATGACATAACTCATCTGGTCTTTGCATGGGGTGTATCAGAGAATCTCAGTTGCATTCCTTTGTGTCTCCTTACTGAGCATTGCGGCCCCAAATTGGATTTTTGGTTTTGTTTTGTTTTTAACCAAAAAAAGGCGTTTCCCCTGCCAGCAGGATCTGGGTTGCAACGGATAACTTTTCCATCGTGCTTGTCCAGGAAATGAAGCAGCAGCTCATAATGGCTGAAGGCAAGGCTGAATGGAGAGCAGGGGTGCCCAAACATTTTGGGCCATGGGCCAGTCGCATGGTCCCTCCCACCGGAAGCAGAAGTAAAATGCAATCTGTTTTGCAACAGGATGAGATAGATTTGAGGCTGCCATTTTCTCTGCTGAAACCAGGGTGCCCAGACTACGCCCTGTGCGCTGGATCTGGCCCCCAACGCCAATTCATCTGGCCCACGCCACCTTTGTCACTCCCGGAAGCGGAAGTAAAATGTATGGGCATGTTTTACTTCCGCTTCCAGGAGTGATGAGGCTGGATGCATTGTCGTTTCGGCCAGATCTGGCCCACGGGCCATAGTTTGGGCACCCCTGGTGGAGAGATTTCCAGTCTAGCTGGCTAAAGCCAGACTTGTCCAGTAGTCTTCTATAGCCATTAAAACTGGGTTTTTTTTGTCACTTTGGATGGGATTTCCAACCATCGAAGCCAAGCTCCACCTAGAGGTACAAGAGACGGATTCTGCAGCTTTTTCTGGGTGAATCGCACGCTTTTGCTCTAATTGTGCCTTCCAACGCCTGAAAATTGAATACTCTCTTGTAGAGTTGAATCTGACTGACCCCTTCAAACGGGGTGATCTGATCCCAAAAGGGAAAAAAAACTGCCTAGTAGCTGGTTACTGATTTTGAACTCATCTGTCCTGTTTCTGCCCTGGGTTTCCTAGTAGTGGGTGGAAACTTCGTAAGGTCTGGCTGGGGCGTTTGTTAGCTTTCTCTTCTTGGCACTGAATCCCAAGATCCCATTTTGCATTTTTTGTATTGGTAAACTTAATGGTTAAGATGCTTAATTTGATGCCTGGAAGCTTGGCAGGTCAGCAGTTCGAGATCCAAGTACTGCACGCCGGATTGAGCTCCCGTCATCTGCCCCTGCTCCTGCCAACGTAGCGGTTCGAAAACAAGAAATTGCAAGTAGATAAACAGATACCATTTTGGTGGGAAAGGTAATGTTCCTGTCTAATCATGCTAGCCACGTGACTATGGAAACCTCTGCAGACTCAGACAGCAACAGTTTTTTGGCTGTAAATGGAGCCGAACGCTGAACCCTAGGGCTTGCCTGAGACTAGGGCACCTGTATTTTTGCTTAGCTGGTTCTGCACCTGGTTATCTCCAAACAGGGCGGTGATTTTGATTGCTTCCTGGGTGTGGAGCCAAAGCCCCTCCATCTTGTTCTGCTGCTTCAACCTAATCTCCTGCTTGCCTTCCTTTTTAAAAAAAAAAACAATCACAGACAGCAATTTGTCTTCATGCCAACGGCTCCAGATCAGGTTTGCCTGCATGCGCTTGGTATTAATTAACTGCTGCCTGAACGCGCACAAAGGCCAAGTTTGCCAAAGTTTTGCTGAATGCCACTTCCGACCGTATGGGATGAACTTAAGACCTGCCTGTCTTTTTTAAAATAACCCACGAGTAAGGAATTCGCATTTAATGTAATTTTTTTTAAAAAAGACTACAGTGGTACATCGCATAACAAACACATCGCATAGTGAAAAATTCGCATGATGAAGCATTCGTTATGCAAGGGCGATACCCCGCATAATTGAAAAAAAGTTTGTTATGCAGGGTTTTTGGTAACTGGGGTATATCCACTTAATGGGAATCCCGGTTAACAAACTCCCCCCCCCCTTATGCTGGGTATCTCCCATAGGGAACCGCATAACGAAAAAACCCATGTAGCGAAGAGTTCCATGGAACTGAGTTTTTTCGTTATGCGCGGTTCTACTGTATCTTACATTAAAGCATAATTCATTGTGTGTTCTCAACTGCTAAGCTTTCCCAGGTTTTCTTGGAATGGTACTGAAATTCTTCCCCCTGTGCCTATATCCACCAAGACCTGTGCTTCCATGTGTCTTGGATAACAACACCCAGTATCCTCAGCAAGTGGATGGATTAGGTGTTTGTTGAAAGGACTATAGAAACGGTGGGAGAAACCACATCTCATGGTGAAGACTAAACCTGGCAAACGTCATTGTCTACAGACGCTTTGTAGAGCAGAAAAATTCAAGAATTGCCAATTTTGCTCCTTGGGATTAATGTCCAGAGCCTAATTCTGGATTTTTTTGCCTCTATTGGTGAAAGGTTTTTCAACCTCGAAGCTGTTGACTTGTTGATGCCGTTGGAGAAGCCCATCTGTCCTCCCCATGATGTGGTGAAAGACTTGACACTCGCCCCCTCTGAGTGACTAGGCCATCTGCCAAAAACGCTTCGCAAAAGGCAGCAGAACATCTAAATTGAATCACAAATGTGTGTGACCCATTGCGCTTCTTGCGCTTTGCGTTCCAGGATGGGAAAAGCTTTTTACCTGGCTGGGGAACATCAGTTGTCCAGCCAGCCTTCAGCCAAGAGGAAAGATTTATAGCTGGCTCGCCTTCATCTGAACAAAGGAGACAGCTAGTCTAGGGAAACAGGCAATCTCTCCATCACTCCCATATCCCCCAGCCATCTTTGGTGAGGGGTCCTGCCCCTCCCCATGAGCTTTTTATGGTTTTCCAGTCTGGTTGGAATTGTTGTAGATCACAGGCTAAATATGAGTCAACAGTGCGATGTGGTTGCCAAAAAGACCAACACTGTTTTAGGCTGGCATTAACAGAAGTCTAGTTTCCAAAATGGAAGCAGTGACAAACTTTACTTTCCTGGGATCCAAGATCACTGCAGCCATGAAATAAAAAAAGACATTTACTTCTTGGGAGGCAAACTATGAGAAACCCAGGCAGCATAATAAAAAGTAGAGACATCACCCTGCCAACAAAAGTCCGCATAGTCAAAGCAAAGGTCTTCCCGGTAGTAATGTATGGCTGTGAGAGTTGGACCATAAGGAAGGCTGAGCGCAGAAGAATAGATGGCTGTCAACTCGGTGGTGCTGGAGGAGACTCTTGAGAGTCCCCTGGACTGCAAGGAAATCGAATCAATCGATCCTGAAGAAAATCAACCCTGTTCATTAGAAGGACAAGTACTGAAGATGAAGCTCAAGTACTTTGGCCACCAAATGAGAAGAGAGGACTCGTTTGAGAAGGCCTTGATGCTGGGAAAGATGGAAGGCAAAAGGAGAAGGCAGCAAAGGATGAGATGGCTGGATGGCATTGTTGATGCGATGGGCATAGATCTGTGGCCTGTGGAGAAGGGTCAGAGGAGCCTGGTGTGCAGCAGCCCATGGGGTCGGACTTGATTGTGCGACACAACAACAACACAGTCTCCAAAACCTGTGAGGTACTACTTGTCCCCTCTATTCAGCCCTAGCTAGACCACATCTGGAGTCCCGTGTCCAATTCTGGGCACCGTACTTTAGGAAAGATGCAAATAAATTAGAGCAGGTCCAGAGAAGGGCAAGAAGGATGATGAGAGGATTGGAAACCAAGCCCTAGAAAGAAAAACTGAAGGAACTGGGCATGTTTAGCCTTGAGAAGAGGCGACCGAGAAGGGGAGATGATGATAGCACTCTTCAAATACCTGAAAGGTAAGCATAAACAGGAAGGCAAGGATCTGTTCTCTATCATCCTAGCGTGCAAGACACGTAATAATGGGCTGAAACTAGAGGAAACCAGATATAGACTGAATATTAGGGAAAACTTCTTAACCGTTAGAGCAGTGCGACAGTGGCCTCAAGAGGTGGTGAGTGTTGTTGTCCACCAGCATGCACGCACACATACTCCTTGAGCCTGTTGGTCTTGCATTTAGGGACTCCAACCCTCAGGCTATTCAGGGTCCTCCAAGTGACATAGGGGAGGTTGAGTTCCTCAGCCATATCCTCCTTTAATGTTATCCCTTGTCGTTCCTCTGTCTTCTAATTTGGTCTTACTCTTGAGCACCCTCAAGAATGTTCGTTCTTGCCATAAAGCTCTTCCTGGAACTGAGCTGGTAGACTTGAGGCTCATCTCCGTCCAGAGGATGTCGAGGGTCCTTCTCTTGCTTAGTTTAAGTGGGTGAGTGTCAGAATTTCATTCATGACCTGGATCCACCCTTGTTCTCCCTGAGCTTGTGTCCGACCCTCTGATGCACTCAAACACTTAGGAGACATCTGACCAACACTGCCAAAACTCCATTCCTGTGTCTTGCTTTTGGACAATGCTTGGGAATGTGACTTTATGGGCCATCACTCCCTGAATGTTGTAACTGCCACATCTCTTGGGCACCTGGAAATTTGTAGACACCCCCCCCCCCAAATCCCTTAAAACATGGTTCCCCAACCTTTTTTTGTACCACGGACCGGTTTCATGCTAAACCGTTTTTCCACGGACTGGTAAGTGGGAGTGGTGGGATATCACACTGCACATAGGCGGGGTGGTGGAGCGTCACCATAGTTAAGCAACGTGGAGGAGGGGCCTGGCCGCCTGCTTATCTGCTGCATCTGAAGCCTGTGCGCTCGCTCTGGGCAGAGCATGTTGAGGGCAGAAGGCTACCATCGGGGCTCTCAGCACCCCCCATCCCTCGCAGCCTGGTTCAGGACAGCCTGTGGTCTGGTACCGGTGGTTGGGGGGCCCTGCCTTAAAAGAAGTCTTCCTGTGGTTGCTCTTTAGGATCAGATGTTAATGGATTCAGGAAAGTATCCTTTCTAACTTTTCCTATTTGGTGTGATTCTGGGCCTACCTCTGACCCCAAGCTGTGTCGCAATATCAGTCAGAGGACAGACCAGGCGCCTTCCTCCTCCCGTCTCTGTTATTATCTGGGGCTGCTCTGGAAACACATCTGGCATTTGTCAGCAGTGCAGCTGTGGTCGAGCTCGAGCATGCATAACTCTTCTGGAATGTGTCCATTTTTAAAGAAGAGAAAACCCTAGTAATTGGGCATCTGAAATGGTGTGTCAAGAAAAGTTTGATCCGCAACCTGAAGGCCAATGCTTAAATCTGAATTTTGGCAAATTTGAGTCAGATTTTATGACTCATGCCATGTGCCTAGACTCCATCCGCGCTTGCTGAGCGTTTCCTTCAAGCTCCCTCTTGGCTTCGGAGACTTTGGAAGCTGCTGTTTGCACACATCCTGCCCATAACCCGGCGCTCTTAAGTATCCTGTTGTGTCAAGGAAATAAAGGATGTACAAGGTGGGAGGAGGGGACTGCAGTTCGAGATCTGAGTGCTGCGTGATGGAGTGAGTGCCCGTCGTCTGTCCCGGCTCCTGCCAGCCTAGCACTTCAAAAGCAAGAAATTGCAAGTAGCTAAACAGGTATCATTTTGGCAGGAAAGGTAACAACGTCCTAGCATCTACCATATATACGTGAGTATAAGCCGACCCGAATATAAGCCGAGGTACCTAATTTTGACCTGAAAACCCAGGAAAATAGATTGACCCGAGTATAAGCTGGGAAATGCAGCAGCTGCTGGTGAGTTTCAATAATCAAAATACATGAAAATATGGTAAAATTAATTAAATTGTTTGTGTGTGTCAATCCGGTGCAGTTTTGGGACCCTCGTGGTCATTGACCGGAGTATAAGCTGTGTCCCCTTTTTGGGGCTAAAAAGGTCGGCTTATACGTGAGTATATACAGTGATCATGCTTGCCACATGACCAGAGATGAGCACCAAAACCTAGAGTTGGATACAACTGATTTTTAAGCAAGGGTGGCCTTTCCTTTTAAGGTGGGATGGTTTCCACCTTGGATCCAGCACCGAGTGGGTTTCTTACTTTTCTTTCTTTGTAGTGGCGACTGGAGGTGTCAATACAAGTCCTCAGTTTGGGAGTTGCTGTGGCTGTGAGTTTTGCTAGCCCTCACCGCTGGCAGGATGTAGAGATGTTGGGAAGAAGATTTTGGACGCTTGGTTTGGTTCAGCTAATGCAGTTTCCACATCAGAACTTTGATCTTGGCTGTAGGCTTAGCCCTCAACTGATACTGGGATTAACCATTGGGAATCTCGCCATGGGATCAGCTGTCTTGTGGGTTTCTTAGGGCGCCTCCTGCCCCATGTTCCTCAGGCTTGTCTCGTCTACATGAGTTCATTTGCTCCTTAATCTGCCACGTTGGCACGGAATAATTAAGCGTCTTGAAGAATTTTGTCTGTTTGCAAATGAACGATTGCTGGAGCATCTATCTTTCAAGTTCTGGTGAGCTTTCCCCATTCTTGTGAAAGCAACTAACTAGGTCACTTGGAGGACCCTGAATAGGCTGAGGGTCAGAGTCCCTAAATGCAAGACAAACAAGCTCAAGTGGGGGCTGCTAGCGGACAACAACACACAGGCTCATTTACTGGTCTGCCGATGACTACCACAAGCATGTGCCGATGGAGATTTAATGTTGGCCAACAACAAAGCCAAGAAAGTAACTTCAGTTTGACAGTCCAAAGTTTGATCTGGACACGAAAGAAGAAGAAGAACCCTTTGTCTTCTATAAATTCTTGTCTGCAAAAATCCTTTTCAGTCTGGCCAGGTTATCCTGCTACGGTAATAGAGTAGACCCTACTGCCAGCGACTCAACGCCTAACTAACCTGACAACCCTGTTGAGTAACGGCCTTGGGTGCTGAAGCCCACAGGAAAGCGTGATGGTCCCTAAAGTGGATTAAATCCCACTTGGGTGCATCTTGATGGAGGGCAGCAGCTTCATCCCTCCTGGCTTGGGGATGATGTTGATGACTTTGCGTGCCAAAAGGGCTCGGCACCAGAAACTGACTCGCGGAACTGGACCAGTGGTACTATGGGTGTCATGATGCGATGCGGAAGGCAGATGGAAGGCCACAGCATTATATTCTCAGGACAGTCTTCATGACTGATAGCCATAATGATTGCCAATATTTGGATTCGGATATGGCAGAAGAAGCATCTGCTTCTACTTTGATTTTACACTGGAATTTACTGAATACTGAAACAAATGTGGAGGCCAGAACGAAGGGTAAACCGGAAGATGGTCTGTGTGAGGGGTGAGAAGCAAAGAAACCATCTTCATCCAAGGCAAATAAACTTTGCTTCTTCATGCTGACATCCAGAGGCTTTAATGTTGGCCAATGAGAAAGCCAAGAAAGTTGCTCGATTTTGGCAGCCCAAAGTTTGATCTGGACATGAAAGAAGAGGAAGACCTAACAAAAGAAATCAAGAATTGGGACCACGACATGTCCTGCAAACTGAGAATCAAGGCTCAACGTTACTCCGCATACACACACACTGCATGCAGTCAGAGACTAACAATCGGGCAGGCTATGTTAGCGCATGGAAATGAAACCCAGATAATGGCTTGCAAGCAGGCCTGGGTGGTGGTGGTGAAGCTGTGATATCAGCCCTGAGCCTGCGACTGGTACCCTGGTAGGAAACCGTCAAGGCGAACTGTGAAGGTCTTGTTTTCACATCTGTGTGGACTCCAGTTTTGCTACAGTGATCTCAGCGCATAGCTACCCCCCCCCACCCCCCAGTAACTGCTTGTCTAAGATTGTGTTGTATTTTTTAAATTTTATTTTATTTTTTGCTTGGTTTGTGGACGGTCTCGCACCAAGCCTGCTCTCCCCTCTGGACTTCTTAAGGAGACTGAAAGGTGGAATGCCTGGGGATTAAAATGTCAGAGGTTTAACGCGTCTGCAATGCTGTGAGTTTATAAGAGGAAGGAAATTCCCTCGAGCTTGAGATGGGCGTCATTCTTCAGCGAGGCATCGGCGGACCGATAAATGAGCCAGATTCTGTATCTCCCCAAGGTTTTCGTCCCGTCCCACAAGAACGGACCGTAGGGGCTCCCTAGTGGTCCCATCAGCCCGGGAGGCACATATCACTGGGACCAAGAGGAGAGCCTTCTCGGTATCTGCTCCGGTCCTATGGAGCATCCTGCCACTTGAATTGCGCCTCCAGGCAGAGTTGCTCCCCTTCAGGAAGGCCTTAAAAATGTGGCTATGCCAGAAGGTGTGGGGTGCAACTGGTACCACAACCCAGCCCTGCTGGCTTATTTAGCCCTGCCCGGGGTTCTTATTTATTCCTGCCTGGGTGTCCTTCTTTTTAAGGGGATTGGGGAGGTTTTATGGACGTTTTTAGATAGTTTTATAGTATTTGGTTTTAATGAGTATTAGGTATGGGTTTTAACTGATGTTGTGAGCCACCTTGGGTCGCTTAGGCGAAAAAGGCGGTTATATAAATCCAATGAATAAAATGTTCACAGTGTGGTGTTGTCCACCAACAGCCCCCACTTGAGCATTTGCGACTCTAACCTTCAGCCTATTCTGGGTCCTCCAGGTGATGTAGGGGAGGTTGAGTTCCTCAGCCATCTCCTTCCTAAATGTTGTTCTTTGTCCAGTGAGCTCCTTCTTCCATCTTCTAATTTGGTTTTGCTCTTGCGTACCTTCAAGAATGTTTGTTCTTGCCATAAAGCTCTTCCTGGATCTGAGCTGGTGGTCTTGATTCTCGTCTCCATTCAGAGGGTGTTGAGGGTCCTTCTCTTGCTTAGTTCTCTTGGTGTCTGCTGCCACTTCTCTCCTGATCTTAGGTGGAGTGATGCCAACAAGAGGGTATATTTTTATGATGATGACGCTTGGATTTCTATACCTTCCCCTAGGGGAACTCAACTGGTGTAGGTTTGAAGCATCCTGTCACTATACACATGGCTTCATTAACAGCAGTGTCAACTTGTTGCCTGACGCCTCTATGTAAGTCATGAGTAAGGAAATGTGTCCACATGACTGGTACACGAATATACCCCAACCCTCACCACCACATGTTGTGCTTTGTGTTGAGAGATCCTATTCTTACACGGAGGCCCATGGGAGAGCAACATAAGGGCTGATCAAGCCTATAATTGCTTGTCGTTGGCTATGCTCCAAATCCAGCTGCTGTACAAACATCTGCTGATGGAGGGGAAACATATGGTGGGGGGTGAGAAAACCTCTTTAAACCCAAAGGCAGAATTGAATTAAAGACAAATTCTAGGGTTTTGCATTTGGCAAAGGGCAGGGGGGAGATACAGGAGTGAAGCGCATAAGCAAGGCTGCTTGGCATATTTTAGCTTAGAAACTCTTTAGTACCAATAACTAAGTCTTAGGCTTCTTACCCTTTGAACGAGAAAGTCATTGATATGGAAGCCGGAAAAAGCGCCAGCTTTGGTCTTCCGGGGAATGGAAAGCGTCCATCTGGCGAGTCACAGAAGATCCCCGATAGGTCAGAGCTGTCCCCCGTTTGAGGTTTTTGACCCTAAACATAAGACCCAGCTGCCATTGTGCGGTAAAATGTGCAAGGGAAAAATCTCCCAGCTCTTTGGAGAATGTTCCAGACAATTTAAAGCAGCGTTTCCCAACCTTTGCTTTTTTTGGACTGCCAATTCCCAAAAGCCTAAGTCGATTCCCCAAAGCACTGATCAGCCAGAGGTCTGACTTAGGCTTCTGGGAATTGATGTCCCCCGGTGGCGCCTGGGTCCCACGTTGGGAACCACTGGTTTAAATGAAACCCTTCTGGAGGGTTGTGAAAAAGAGCAAGGGAATTAAATCAATTAATGTGTGTGTGTAGACCAGGGGTGCCCGAACTTTTCGGGCCGTGGGTCGGTCACGTGGTCCCTCCCACCAGAAGCGGAAGTAAAACACACCTCGCCATCTGTTTTGCAACAGGATGAGATAGATTTTAAGCTGCCATTTTCTCTGCTTAAACCTGGGGTGCCCAAACTACGGCCCGCGAGCCAGACCCTACCCCCGACGCCAATTCAAAAACGTACGGGCATGTTTTACTTCCGCTTCTGGGAGGGCCAAATGAATTGGCGTTGGGGGCCGGATCTGGCTCACGGGCCATAGTTTGGGCACCCCTGGTGTGTAGACTTTTAGGCATCGCACTTACATAGATGTACCAGTTTTGGCCCCTATCTTGGTTTTTGAGGGACATTTCAAGCCCCAAGTAAATAGTTTTCCCCCTTTTGAAAATAGCAAGTTTGCTTTTTGTGCTGATGAGGTTGGTTTGGCGGGGGGGGGGGAGTTCTTGGTTTTCTCCTTCCTTCCAAACACCCTCCTGGTCTTCCCCTCCTTCTGGCTTCTGGGCAGCCCTGGCTCTGTTCCCACGCATGCTTGGCGGAAGAGAGACATTTCTATTCCCTTCAAACTCAGATCCCAGCATTTCTTTGTCTGCTTCCAGTCAAGATCCCCATGGGCTTTTTTGGGGGGTGGGGGTCCTTGGGATTAGCGGGACGGGCTTTGGGAAATGACACCACTGCTTGGTATAGTGGGTTGGGGAGGGGACTTAAGTTGGAAATTCCCAGGCTTCTCGTTGAGATCTCCAACTACAATAGTGGCATTTTCAGTATAATGTGAAGCATCATGTTGGACAGGGTTGCCGCTGCTCGACGTAAGAGGCTTTCTTTATCTGAGGATATTCCCTTCAACGTTGACCGATATCACTGTCCGTTTGGGCTCTGGTTAAAATGTCTCTTTGTAGTCATTTCTACTTCTGGTGCTTTGGGGTTGGAAGGATTAGCCCAGGGGTTCTCTACCTTATGCCCGTGGGCCGGATCTGGCCTGTGGTGCCATTTCACTTGGCCCCCACACCCCTCAAAGGGCATTCAAGAAACAAAATGGCCACTCCTTTGAAGCTGTCGGGACACCCCCCCCCCCATTGTGCAGGCAGGGCAGAATGGCTGTCCAGCCTTCGAAGCTGACTGAGAGAGCGTGACCCGGCCCCCAGCTTGAAAAGTTTGGGAACCCCGGAATTAGCCAGCGACAAATCTCAGTTGCCCAGGGAACGCCTGATCGCTAAAGTAGAAATCTTCAGGGAGGCTCCTATTGTATTGTATGTTATTGTATGCGTGGGGTGCAAATGACACGCACGAATAAAGAGAAACATAAAAGTCTCCTACCCTAAAGATGATGTTCTGGAGCAACACAGACTCGTCGTCTTCATAGAGGAAGGAGCTCACTGGACAAGGGACGACATTAAAGGAGGATATGGCTGAGGAACTCATCCTCCCCTACGTCACTTGGAGGACCCTGAATAGGCTGATGGTTGGAGTCCTTAAATGCAAGACCAAAAGTCTCAACTGGCAGACAACCGCACGCTGTGTGAATATGGAGAGGTACAGAATCAGGCTCATTCACTGACTGCCGATTATTTCCGGAAACATGAACTGATGAAGATTCAACTTTGGCCAACAACAAAGCCAAGAAAGGGGCTTCATTTAGGCAATCCAAAGTTTGATCTGGGTGCCAGATCTGGGCGCGAAAGAAGAAGAATTTGGATGGGTGCCTGAATTTCTTCTTGTGCCACTCACCACCGTGCCTCTTTCCATATCGCCGAATAACATCGGCTAGAAAAAAAGGCAACGATAGCTAATTTTTTCACTTTCCAGACAACCCTCCAGGTTGGCCTGTGTGAGCTTGCAGTGAGATTTCTGGAATTCCTCAGCTGTTATGCAACAGACTGTCCCAAAAATTGCAAGCTTTGCAACTTTTCTAAGAATACCAGCGATCCTTCCATGCAGATGTTACCTTCACAAGAGCGTGGTAATGTGACTTCTGGATGGAGGAATCCAGAGCTTTTTATCCAGCGTATCAAGGGCTTATCCTGAGTCTCCTAATCTGGTGGTTACAAGCAAATGAATCCTTCCTATCTGTTTGTTTCCAAAATCCATTAATAGTGCTACTCTGGGACACAACTCTAGTTTTATAGGCAATACTAGCTGATTACCCGGCTTCGCTCGGGTTTTTCTTTTCTTTACCGTAGGTCAGCCTTATCCCTCTTGGAAACCTCGTGGGGTGTATGTGGGTCACTCCTGCCTCCCTTCCTCCGTCTCTCTCTTCCCTCACCCGTCCTGCTTCTTCGTTGATGGTCACTTACCGCGCTTATCCTTCCCATACATGTGTCCGGCCACCTGGTGGACCAGAAGTCTCTAACAGCGGTGCCCAACAGCATACACCCCCATATGGGGCTTGTGATCCTCCACAGTGTTGATCTCACATGCCCATTTGCCTTCCATCTACTGTGAAAACTACAGCTGAGCTGGTCAGATGATGTCACAATCTCAACCTACTTGGGACTATGACATCAGTCAATTACATCGCTGGGAAACACACACATTGTATAGATCAATTGGGAAGCAATTTGGGGGGGGGATATGCCCTCCCTGGGGCTTGTGACCCCCACAGTGCTGATCTCGCCGACCCAAGGTATGTATGTGCCAAATTTCAGCGAGATCGGTCCAGGGGCGTGGGAGCCTTTTGAGTACATACAAACCCACACCTCTGTTTTATAGATATGGAAGATTTGATCATTTGATTGTGGCTTCTAAGGGAAGCTTTTTAAAAAGCAGTGATAGGGTTGTGGTCAGGTTACGTTCTTGCATATGGCTTCAAAAAAGGTGCTCCATGACCGGAGATGGGTGGAAATGGGCCAGTTGTTAGATCTCTGGGTGCTTTCCAAAGGTTTCTGGCTTCCTGTATTTTTAACAGGAAGAATAAAGGAAATTCCCGCTCTGAATTAAGCGGCGGAGATGAAGGCAGCTTTAGGAAGAGGGACATTTCTCTGTGAAAAATACAGGGAGGTCAGTTTTGATGCAGAAAGGAAATTATTGATTGGGCGGACACTTTTATTGTCCATCTCTGTGGTTCTTAGAACAATAGCAATTAGGCATATACGGTATTGCCCCATCGCACTTAGTGCACTCTCAGGGCGGTTCACAAGTTAATTAGCATTTTGCCCCCAACATGCTGGGTCCTCGGAAGGATGGAAGGCTGAGCCAACCTTGAGCCCTGGTCAGGATCCAACTCACAGTGTTTTGGCTGCAGTACAACAGTTTAACCACACTGCCACCAGGGTTCAAATGGTGGGTCACCAGATGTTCTTGGACTACAGCTCCCAGAAGTCTTGGGCAGCACAGCTGATGGTGAAGGCTTCTGGGAGTTGTAGTCCAAGAACACCTGGAGACTCTAGTTTGGGAACCATTGTCTTAGAAGAGCCTCAGTGTCCATGCTCATCAGGGAGGTCTCCAGAAACCTCTCGTCTGCCCTCCCAGGGCTTAGACCAATGATGCTCCTAGAAAGGTCTGCCCGTAAGTTGATAATATGGATGAACCAGCGTGTGGATGCCATGTTCAGAGGCAGTCTACCTCTGGAAGCCAGGTCTGAGAGAGACGGTTCTGCTCTTCACACCCTCTTGGTGGTCTTCTTAAAAGAAACCTAAATGGGGTTGCTCCTTTGAAGCTCTTGTGTCCCTCCACACAGACACATCGTAGAACTGGACGAGTGGTTCCCAACCTTTGGGTTTTTGGACTTTGATTCCCAGAGGTCTTAGTCAATTCCCCAACGCATTGATCATCCCCCAATGTACTGACTCAGGCTTCTGGGAATTGGAGTCTCCCTGTGGGACGTGGACCCCACTTTGGGAACCACTGGCCTAGAGACAGGTAACCCCCAATCCAGATTAGCCCTACATTTGGCTTCTGCTATGCTGAGTTGACAACAGGGAGTTGTCTTGATGCCGACTTCTGATGGGAAAAGGAGAGAGTGGGGTGGACTCAGTTTCCCTCGAGCTTTCCCCAATCTCTGGCTGCGCTTCCCTGGCTTCGTTGACTTTTCCTTCCTCATAATTTAAGGTCCCTCTGCCCATGCCAGGAGAGGAAAAATGCTGGCACAATAGGTTTGGCATGCTTTAGGCACATGTTTACGGGTTGGCTCTCTCCCACGGAAGAAATGGATCTCATTTCCCCTCCTAAATTGGCCGCTGGACAGACCTGGCTTGTTTTCTGTCTTTGTTTCTCGCTGCCTTTCTTGGGGAACCAGGCCAGAATCGATGTGGTGTCTGAACTTGACACTAGTCTTTTCCGTTGTGCCTGGCTTGCTGCCTCTCTCCCCGCCCTGCTCTGACCCGTTAATTTGAGAGTCAATGCGGTGGAGGTTGGCACCCCATTTCCCACAGACGGCACCCGTCCGGATGGTATACGCCAGTGGTGGCGAACCTATGGCATGCGTGCCAGAGGAGACACTTGAGAGCCCTCTCCGTGGGCACGTGCGCCATCACCCCAGCACAGAGTTCGCTCTGCCCAGTATCCCAATGGGAACACTTCCTCCCTCCCCCCAGCACAGAGTTTGCTCTGCCCAGCAGCCCAATAGGAGCACTTCATCCCCTGTCTGGGGTAACGCAGGTGGCTCACGTGCTGAGTGAGGGTACGACACAGATGGCAGCCTGTTAAGTGTGGTGAAGGTGAGTTTGGGCACTCAGGTCTCTAAAAGGTTCGCCATTACTGGTATGCACTACAAATCCCGCCCTGCGGGTCTATGCCCACCTTAACTGGGTCTCACGGTCTGTGAGGTCTGAAACAAACCATGTTGTCAGGAGGGATGGTGCGTCCAAAAAGTGATAATTGTTAGGTCGCCCTTGCTCGAAAGCCAGTCGTACCCGACTAGGGTTCCATACTCCTCTCTGTTTATAGCCAAAGAGCCAGCACTGTTGCCATCTGCAGACATTTCCGTGAACATGTGGCAGGCATGACTAGACACGGATCGCCATTCCCTTTCCCACCGAAGTGGCACCTATTTATTTACTCGCAATTCCTTGCTTTCGAACTGTTAGGTTGGCAGGAGCTGGGACAGATGACAGGAGCTCACTCTGTCATGCGGTACTCGGGTATCGAACCCTGACCTTCCAGTCTTCAAACTCAGCATCTTAACCAGTAAGCCGCCACAACATATAAAACAGTTTCTTGTCTTGAGCCTGAATAAGCCATATACTGAGGGCTGTGGTGGCTTAGTGGTTAAGATGTTGAGCTTGAAGAGCGGAAGGTTGGCAGGTCAGCAGTTCGAAGCCCGAGTTCTGCACAGTGGAGTGAGCTCCTGTCGTCTGGCAACCTCGCAATTTGAAAGCAAGAAATTGCAAGTAGATAAACAGGGAAAAGTAACGCCGTTCCATGTTATTTGACGTCTGTCTAGTCGTGCCTGCCACAAAACCACGGAAATGTCTACAGATTCTTTGGCTGTCAACGGAGATGAACATCGAACCCTAGAGTCGGACATGAGTGGCTTTCAAGCAAGGAAGATGTTTACCTTTCCCTATCCTCAAAATGAGGATATTGTTTCAGAGGGTGGTGAAAGGGGTCTTCAGGCCGGGCTCCCTCTTCCTTTGGATCATTTAAGAGACTTGTGGTTGACATTCCTGCTGTACCAAAAAGCTTCTGGACCCCCTTTATGCCCCAGATCAGTGTTGGTGAACCTTGGCACTCCAGGTGTTCTTGGACTGTCAATTCCCAGATGCCCAAGTCAGCACTCCTAGTGATCACGGCTTCTGGGCATTGAAGCCCAAGAACATCTGGAGTGCCAAGGTTCGCCGTTACATCCCTAGATGGCAGGCAGGAAGAGATAACTTGGAACGGAAACCGATCTGTGGCTGTTCTTCCCCGTTTTCTGGAAAATCCGAGATCGAATGATGCATTTTGGCGGTTCCCTCCCTCCATTTCCTTTTTTCCATCAACACCCCAGGAAGTGACATTCCATGTCCAGATCCACATCTTTTTCTTCCTTCACTTCCACAGGCGGAGGCGGAGGTGGCCTCCCTGAACCGCCGCATCCAGCTGGTAGAGGAAGAGTTGGATCGGGCCCAGGAGCGTCTTGCTACAGCCTTACAGAAGTTGGAGGAAGCTGAGAAGGCCGCGGACGAGAGCGAAAGGTATGCCCCGGGAGGAGGAAACTCTTGAGGCAGCAGGCGTGGAGGAAAATGCCCTGTGGATATTTTGGGTTGCTTCACAATTGCCTGAACTCCACTGATACCCAGAGCTCCCCCTCCCTAATTTGTGATTTCTTAGGAGTTAATGAGCTATGACTGTGATGGCGAATCTTGGCACTCCAGGTATTCTTGAACTACAATTCCCAGAAGCCCAAGTCAGCACCTCTGCTGATCAGGGCTTCTGGGAATTGAAGTTCCAGAACAACTGGAGTGCCCAAGGTTCGCCATCATTGAGCTAGGTGGTTAAAAGACATGAAGTGAGAGAAGATGTTGGTAGTAGAGCAGGAATGTGGATCGGGAGAGAAACTGTTCCAGTATCATTTCAGCAACGGTAGCCCCAGAACTTGGGAGAAGTGCCTTAAGATGCTGAACTCGACAACTGGAAAGTCGGCAGCTCAGCAGTTGAAGACCTGAGTGCTGCATGACAAAGTGAGCTCCCGTCGCCTGTCCGAGCTCCTGCCAACCTAGGCGTTCGAAAGCAAGAAATTGCAAGTCGAGAAATAGTGGGGAGTGCCATCTACCTGGGCAACGTTTGCTGGTATTCTACTGGGAGAACTGGTCAGACTTAAGATCCCTGTGTTAAAGATGTTTGTAGCAGGCCCCTCTGAGACAGCCGGTAACTGCATAATGCAGCATTTCCCAAACTGGTTCTCAACGTGCTGTCTTATCTGAATAGGTTGGGTGTTTGGGTTCCTGTTTAAGAGGTCAGAGAAACACCTGCACAGTTTCCTGTGGTTTGGACCCAATTCTCTCTTGAACCCTTAGGAATGTGATGGGTGCTGAGAGTGATTTCCTCCTCCTTTTCTTCAACAGGGGCATGAAGGTCATTGAGAACAGAGCTCTGAAAGATGAGGAGAAGATGGAACTGCAGGAGATCCAGCTCAAGGAAGCCAAACACATTGCTGAAGAGGCTGACCGGAAGTATGAGGAGGTGAGGGTCATGGACGAGGTCCTTTTGCTTTGTAGCAGGGGTTCCCAACCTTTTCAAATCGGGGGTAGAGTCACGCTC
The DNA here is from genome assembly GCA_035047305.1 of Bradypodion pumilum. NCBI lineage: Eukaryota > Metazoa > Chordata > Lepidosauria > Squamata > Chamaeleonidae > Bradypodion > Bradypodion pumilum. The sequence goes on from JAWDJD010000018.1 coordinate 6,754,805, forward strand.
TCTCAGTTAGCATTGAGGGCCGGGCGACCATTCTGCCCTTCCTGTATTATTTGGGGGGCGGGCATTTTGTCCCAACAGCTTCAAGGAAACAGAGTGGCCATTCTGTTTCTCAAATGCTCTTGGAGGGGTGGGGGGGCCACATGAAATGGTGTTGTTGGCCAGATCCGGCCCACAGGCTTTAGATTGGGAACCCATGCTTTATAGCTATGCTTCTAAACCAGTGTTGGACTTTAATTCCCAAAGTCAACTCCCCAAAGCACTGATCAGCCAATGGACTGGCTTGGGCTATTGGGAATTGAAGTCTCCCGTGGGGCTTGGGAATAAGCTTGTTCCAAGCTGAAGAATCCCAGGTTCTATCCGCAACATCTGGTGCTTATTGGAGTGGAAAACCCTGTCCGAAGCTTGGGAGAAAGTCTTCCCTGCCAGGAAAAGGTATGTTTAGGTAGATCGAGTAGGCGAACAGTTTATAAAGGAAGTCCTGACCAAACTGTATTTCTTAGTTTAAATAGTCTCAGGAGCTGAACTTATAACCCTCCCTCCTAGTTCCAGGCTTATTTGGGAAGAAGGGCAGTCCGAAATTATTGGCCGGCATAATTTTAGAGACTGTGGTGGCTTAGTGGTTAAGACGCTGAACTTGACAACTGGAAGGTCACCAGTTTGAGACCCAAGTGCTGCAGGATGGAGTGAGCACCTGTCATCTGCCCCAGCACCTGCCAACCTAACAGTTCAAAAGCAAGAAATTGCAAATAGATGAAAAGGTGGACTGCAGTGGCTCAAGTGGCTAAGACCGCTGACTGGGAGGCGGAAGGTCAGCAGTTCGATTCCTGAGTACTGCAGGACGGAATGAGCTCCCGTCTTTGTCCCAGCTCCCAACCTAGCAGTGCGAAAGCAAGAAATTGCAAGTAGATAAATAGGGACCACTTTGGTGGGAAGGTAACAGCATTCTGTGCACTCCGGTGTCTAGTCACGGAAATGTCTGCAGAAGCAGACAGCGCTGGCTCTTTGGCTTTGAAACAGAGATGAGCACTGCACCCTAGAGTCGGATGTGACTGGCTTTCGAGCAAGGGAAACCTTTACCTTAAAAAGGTGTCGGGGAAGGTAACAGTGTTCTCTGCGCTTTGGCGTCTAGTCATGCCTGCCACGTGTCCACGGAAACATCTGCAGACGCAGATAGGGCTAGCTCTTTGGCTGTAAACGGCTGAGCACTGAAATCTAGAGTCTAATACAGCTGGCTTTCGAGCAAGGGCATGGATTTTGGAGACCACAGTGCTTGTTGGTGTGTTTCCAAATTCCCCTTTGTCTAAAGGTAAAGGTTTTCCTTGCTCGAAAGCCAGTCGTATCCGACTCTAGGGTTCAGTGCTCATCCCTGTTTCAAAGCCTATATACAGTATTAAATATTTGTTAATGGAATGGCATGAACCCATCTGTGCTACTGACTCGATATGTTACAAACAGAGATTTTGAAGTTTTTATGCCATTCTCATACTAAGTTTTGTTTAATTACAAAAATGTAACAAGTCAGAGATGAGGATTTCACGTAGATAAAACGTAGCAGAAATAGAACAAGTAACAGAAACGAGGAAGTCATTTATTTATTTATATATCATGTAACAAAAAAAATGCAAGTAACAGAAATGAGGATTCCAGTTACAGAATATAAAATGTAAAAAATATGTAACCAATAGCAGACATGAAGAGTAGAAAGTAAGTAAAGGTAAAGGTCTCCCTTGCTTGAAAGCCAGTTGTATCTGACTCTAGGGTTCAGTACTCATCTCTGTTTCAAAGCCAAAGAGCCAGCGCTGTCTGCTTCTGCAGACGTTTCCGTGGTCATGTTCACAGGCATGACTAGACACCGGAGCGCACGGAACGCTGTTTACCTTTCCTACTGAAGTGGTCCCTGTTTGTCTACTAGCGATTTCTTGCTTTTGGACTGCTAGGTTGGCAGGAGCTGGGACAAAGACGGGAGCTCACTCCGACCTGCAGTACTTGGGAATCGAACTGCTGACCTTCCGCCTCCCAGTCAGCGCCTTAGCCACCTAGCCCTTTGTCTACAGCTATGATTTTCCCCATATGATGGGTTGGCAGCTGAGTTTTTAATGGCGTTGACTTCTCTCCCCCAGGTGGCCCGGAAACTGGTGATCATCGAAGGCGACCTGGAGCGCACAGAGGAGAGAGCCGAGCTGGCAGAGTCGTGAGTACCTTTATTTGGATGAGCTCTTCCCACTTTGCATGACGTGCTGCGCTCCCTGCACGGACCCTTAACCTGACCAGTCTGCCCTTGGCTTGTGCCCTGTGAAACGAGGTCTGAATCATAGGATCACTGCGTCAGAAGGGGTCCCATGAGGCCATCCAGTTGTACCCCTTGCTCAGCGCAGGAATCCGATTCAAAGCAGATTGGACAGATGGTCCACTTTTCTCTTGAATGCTTCCAATATTGTGGTTGGGGGGACTCAAGGACTGGATGCCGTCTCCTGCCTTAGAGGGAAAGCCATGGGTGCTTTCCATCCTCCTCCCCCATAATGATCTCTGTCCCATGAGAAATGCCCTTGGGAAAAGATTGCGTTGAATGGGCGACTTTTGGCCGATTTCTCTTACCTCAAAGCAGTGTTTCCCAACCTTTGTTTCTTGGACTTCAATTCCCAGAGGCCTAAGTCTGTACATTGGCTGATCAGTGCTTTTGGGAATTGACTTAGCCTTCTGGGAATTAAAGTCCAAGAACCAAAGGTTGGAAAACATTGCCTTAAAGCATTGCCTAAGCCCCATGGGCCAGATCCGGCTCATGGCGCCATTTCATGTGGGCCCCCCACCCCTCCAAGGGCATTCGAGAAACAAAATGGCCACCCCTTTTGAAGCTGTTGGGATGAAATGGCCACCCCCATCATGCTGGCAGGGCAAAATGGCCATCCCGCCCTCGAAGCTGATAGAGAGCGTGACCAGGTCCCCAGTTTGAAAAGGTTGGGAACCCCTGCCTTAAAGCTTTTAGGGTTTGGCTGAACCCATTACAAGCTAAGAGGACAATTGGGGCCTTGAACCAAAATGTTCCAGTGTTCCCCATTTCTGGCACAGTCTAGTGATGGCCAACCTTGGCACTCCAGCTGTTCTGGAACTTGAATCCCCAGAAGCCCTGATTTGCAGGATTGCTGACTTGGGCTTCTGGGAATAGAAGTCCAAGAACACCTGGAGTGCCAAGTTGCGTGAGCACGGTCCTAAGGGAACTGCCGTCGCTTGGGAGCTAAGACGCTGAACTTGACAACTGGAAGGTTGGCAGATCAGCAGTTCGAGATGCAGCTGCTGCTTGGCGGAGTGACTCCCATCATCTGTCCCAGCTCCTGCCAGCCTAGTAGTTTGAAAGCAAGAAATTGCAAGTAGCTAAACAGGTACCACTTCAGGGGGAAGGTAAACAGTGTTCTGTGCACTCCGGTGTCCAAGTCATGCTTGCCACATGACCACAGAAATGTTTTCAGAAGCCTTGCGCAACGACGAGTCCTAAACTCCCTATCCCCTGCAACCGGTAGATCTGCCTGCATTTTACCCCTGCTTGCGAAAACTGCCTCGTCCCGTCGACCGAGCATGTCCCATTGTCTGACAGCCTTTTATTTTTATTTTCTTTACCCCCTTCTCCCCTGACCTTCTTTGTCTGTGGCTTTTGCATTGTGTCGTTTGCTCCCTTCCGTCCCTTCCCAACTCTCATCCCTGCCAACGCTGGCGCCTGACAGCCGCTACCGCGAGCTGGAAGAACAGGTTCGGCTGATGGATCAGAACCTGAAGTTCCTTTCTCAGGCTGAAGAAAAGGTATTAATCCCTCTCTCCCTGCCTGCCTGTCCTTCACATACACACACACCCTCCCCACCCCACGACCCACCTGCCTGGCCCTTTTAAAGTTCTTTTCTGGTGCGTCTCGCTTCCTCCTTCCTGGCTCTCTCAAATGCCTGCGCTTGCTTGCTCTCTCACTGTTTCCGACCAGCCCATTTGACTTTCTGCCGAGCCGCTTCCTCTGAGACAGCAGGAAAAACCGATTCCGTGCACAACCGGACCGGGCGCTGCCCAGCTTTGACCTCTTGTTCCGTCTGCAGCGCCTCTCGGACTCTGTAGTCACCGGTGCTTTTGTGTACATCTGTCTAAAATGGGATTCCCAATTTAAAGTCCGTGGGCTGGATCCGGCCTGTGGCACCCCTCCAAGGGCATTCAAGAAACAAAATGACCATCCTCTTTGAAGCTGTTGGGACAAAACAGGCAGGGCAAAATGGCTGTCCAGCCCTCAAAGCTGACTGAGAGAGCATGACCCGGCCCCCGGCTTGAAAAGGTTAGGAACCCCTGGTCCAAAATCTCGCTGATGCTCCTGATTCGATGACCCTCAGATTTCACCTCCCAGGATCTCACAGAAAGAATAATCTGTCACGTGTTCAAATCGCGGTCTCGCTGTCAGTGCCTCACCCTTGCGGTTCCACACTTCGCCAACTGGAAGCCGGCGTGAAGCCGCTCATTCTGCGATGCGGTTTCCGGAGTTGACCTCGGCGCATTAACTCCCAATACCAAATTCGTGGGGATCTCACTGGCACATCCTCAAAGACTTCTAAACCATTGCTTTTTAGACCAGTGTTTCCAGATTACAGGACCTGCAGTGGCTTAGTGGTTAAGACGCAGAGTTTGACCAACGGAAGGTCCGCAGGTCGACAGTTCGGGACCTGAGTGCTGTACGACAGATTGAGCTCCTGTTGTCTGTCCCAGCTCCTGATAACCTAGCAGTTTGAAAGCAAGAAGTGGCAAGTATATAAATAGGTACCACTTCAGCAGGAAAGTGTAACAACTTTCTGTGCGCTTCTACTCATGTGTACCACATGGCCACAGAAACGTCTATAGACACAGAGAACGCGGTCTCTTTGGCCATAAACGGACATGGGCACCGAACGCTAGAGTTGGAAACGACTGGCTTTTGAACAAGGGAGGTCTTTACCTTTACTTTGCTCCATGAAAATATGGGATGTGCTTTTACCTTTTTCTTCCAGATTACCCTGCTGGAGTTAAACTAAGGAAAAAAAATCTAGAATTTAGTTTTCTTCCTCAAAAATAACAATGTGTACTACTTAGATACAGATTGTCCTTGCAAGAATTAGGGGATGCAAGCCCTTGGCCGTTCTTAAAATTCAAATTTAGAGGGGGAAGCAGAGAACTGCCTCCTCTCCTTTAACTAGCTTTTGGAAAAGATACTCCTCTGCTAGGATCCCTGGTGTCCCCCTTGATGATTTTGGGAACCGTGGCCCGAAAAAGTAAAATCTTTCCAATCTCTGCTGTAAAATATATCATCGGCTACTATGGTCCTGTAAATGTAATATACATAGGTGGGCAGAGCACCTGCACGGCCCGACTGCAGAGTCTGTGAGGTGCCAATGTCGCCCCCCCCCTCCCCCCCGGATCCTGAATTCAGCCCTGTCTCTATGGATGGAAAGGAACGGCCGGTCTCATACATCCACCTCTTGATGTTCACGGCTCATTCTTTCACTCTCTCTTTAATTCACGGATTCACTCTTTTCTTTCTCTATTTCTTCCGCTCCTTCCTTCCCCCTCCAAAATCCTTTCCCTCCCCCAAAACCCCATTCCTTGCCACTATTTCTTCTTCTTGCACCGCAAACGCTTGCAGCAAATGCTCAGAGTTGGAGGAAGAATTGAAGAATGTCACCAACAATCTCAAGTCGCTTGAGGCTCAGGCTGAGAAGGTAGGGGCGGTTTTGTCTCTCCCACTCCTCGTCTCTGAACTATGGTTGGAGCGCACTATTTTGTTCTCTGCTAGACTGGGAAGATTGTGACACCCCACCCCAATATCTCAGGATTTTCTTGGACTCCAGCTCATTCATACATACGTACATACATACATACATACATACATACATACATACATACATACATACATACATACATACATACATACATACATACATACATACATACATACATGTGAAACTATAATTCATTGCAATTATATATTGATTGCAATTTTACTACACTAGATCTTAGCCAAGAGACTGCGGTGGCTCAAGTGGCTAAGACACTGAACTTGTAGACTGGAAGGTTGGAGTTCAATACCCAACTACTGCACGACGGAATGAGCTCCCGGCGTCTGTCCCGGCGCCTGCCAACCTAGCAGTTCGAAAGCAAGACATTGCGAGTAGATAAATAGGGACCACTTGGGTGGGAAGGTAAACAACGTTCTGTGCACTCCGGTGTCTAGTCGTGGCTGCCACGTGTGCACGAAAATGTCTGCACAACACAGACAGCACTGGCTCTTTGGCTATAAACGGAGACAAGCGCTGAATTCTAGAGTTGGATACGACTGGCTTTCAAACAAGGGCATCCTTTATCTAGATCTTAGCCAAAAGGCCCAGAAGCAATTCTGTGTTTATTATGCTTTTAATTGGCTTGTGCCTTCAGAGAGAAGAGCCAGCCGGTCTAGCCCTGGTCAAGTTGCACAGTCCCCAGAGTGCCTGTAAAAGGCATGGGACGATAAACCACTCGACTCCACTGCCTATGGCAACCATAATTCAGAATTTATTTGGTTCTTCCTCCGCGTCTAGGCCAGGCGTGAAACTGCCAAAATGAAGCCACCTTTGGGGGAGTTCATTCTGCAGTTCTTTTGGCCTGACCTAGTGTGAGAAAGATCAGTTGCCAACAACAGGGTTGCTGTTGTCCAGGGTGTACACCCAAAATGTGATTCAAAAATAACACAATCTTCGAGGAGGCTCTTTCTGTGTACCCCAATTTGCAGGTCTACAACTCCCATTGTCCCTTACCATTGTCAGTGCTGCATAGGGCTAATGGGAGTTGTAGTCCAGCGACATCAGGAGGGCCAAACGTAAGCTATCCTACAGTAATCATGGCACAGCCTTTCTGAGGCTGGCGCTCCTTGAGGTATTGTGCTCTGCACCACACCACCATCCCCATTCTGCTTGTAGGATGATGGGCATTGGGAGTCCAGCGTCGTTGTCTTATACCAGATCAGGAACGTCAGCAGTACCTCATGTTGGCTGTTTACATAGCATTGCCTCTTTCTCTGAGAAAGGAGGGTTTCTTAGGCCAAGGGTGCCCAAACTTTTCGGTCTGTGGGCTGGTCACTATGGCCTGTGGGCCGGATCCATCCCCTGACGCCAATTCATCCGGCCCACGAAGTCCTCGTCATTCCCGGAAGCGAAAGTAAAATGCGGCCAAATGGGCGCGTTTATTTCCACTTCTGGGAGCGACGAGGGCTTTGCAGGCCAGATGAATTGGTGTTGGGGGGACGGATCCAGCCCCTGGGCCATGGTTTGGGCACCCCTGTCTTCGGCATTTCAGTGGAGTTACTCTGTACCAGGGGACAGCATGTCTCAACTGGGCCCTAAATGTGTCTTTTTCCCCCCGCAGTACTCTCAGAAAGAGGACAAGTATGAAGAGGAGATCAAGATCTTGACTGACAAACTCAAGGAGGTGAGCAACCTGTCTAGCTGCTAGGAAGGGACGGATGGCACGTTTGCAGGTGTCTGGTTGGGCTTGAAAACTCCTTAATGCCATGGGTTGCAAGCATGGGTCACAAAGAACATGGGGACAGTCCAGGGGGTCCCCCTTTCTTCTAAGTTTGAACCCTGAGTTTTTGCCAGCTGTTGATCGCACTTCTATCCTGCCCCATAGAAGCGCTTTAGTGCATCCTCTGGGCAGTTCACAAGTTAATGCGCATTTTGCCCCCCAACATGCTGGGTACTCATTTTACCAACCTTGGAAGGCTGAGTCAGGATCGAACTTGCAACCTTTGTGGTTGCAGGACAGCAGCTTAGCCCCTGCGCCACCAGGGCTTCTGAAACTTAGAACCAAGTTTCCAAGGTCAACCGGAGCATATTCTAAATCTAGGACTGTGTTTTTGTTACCCAGAACATGGCCTGATTCTTTTTTCACACACAACAAGCCACTTGTGGTTTCCCTCCTGTCCCATTTTCAGAAGTTCCCCAGGAAGGGGGGCCAAGGATTGCTTAAATACGGCAGTCAATTCAAACCTGTGGTCTGCTTTCCTCTGCTTGATGATCCTGTAGAATCCTTCTTCTGCCGTATCCGATTCTGAGTATTGGCGATGATCATGGTGATCAGTCATGAAGACTGTCCTGAGAATATCATGCGGTGGCCTTTCATCTGCCTTCCGCATCACAGCATGACACCCATAGTACCACTGATTCATTTCTGCGAGTCGCTTTCTGGTCCTGAACCCTTTGGGCATGCAAAGTCCTTATCATCATCCCCAAGCCAGGATTGATGAAGCTGCTGCCCTCCCTCAAGATGGATACAAGTGGGATTTAATCCATTTGGGGACCATTATCTTTCCTTGTGGACTTCACCACCTAAAGCCGTTAATCCTCAGGGTGGTCAGATTAATTAACCGCCGCCTGACGGTTGGCGTTGAGTCGCTGGCAATATGGTCTACTCTATTACCATAGCGAAGGTCCGGCCAGACATACCACTATGGTAATGGAGTAGAATGTACAGCCAGCGAGTCGAAGTCGAGTGTTGGGTGGCAGTAAATAACCTGAATCCCTAAAGGGGCCAATGGTTATGGGTGGATGAGCCCCTTTAGGTGGGGCAATGATCCCCTCAGTGGAGGAAATGCCACTGGAAACCATCATATTGGGCCCAATGGCAAAATGAGAAGAGGAGTAACAATTTCACTATTCTGATTCCCAACGGTCATGGAGGCAGAAGAGGCCATGCCAGATGGACTGGCTGTGAAGGCGCACCGTATTAATATCCTCAAGGTTGTGTTAGTCCATCGCAGTCCTGGTGTTAAATCCTGCATGTCTCATTTCATGTGTGCCGCAGGAGATGGCTCTGTGTGGGTCGCTTCTTGGCAATCTGGGATCCATCTTAAACAAATTCTCACCAGTGGCATTTTCCCTGAAAACATTTTCAAGGGTGGGGAATGTATACTCTGACACAAGTAGCAGCCGACGACAATGACGATTACCATAGCAGGATAACCTGGGCAGATTTTTAAGACTCTTTTTTTATTACACAAATAACTCTTCACCACTGAGCTTATAAGGCCAAGTCTTCTTCCATGATTGACCGCAGCGTTCCTTTTCTCCGCAGGCCGAGACTCGTGCCGAATTTGCAGAGAGATCAGTAGCCAAACTGGAGAAGACCATCGATGATTTGGAAGGTAAGTCAGCGCCAAGGGTCCATTAGGGCTGTGTGTTTGAAGTCAGGAAGCTTCCAAGGGAACGACCATACCTGGATCTCTAAATATTTCCTAAAACCAATGGTGCTGGTTTGGGAAACCTAAGCAGGAAGGTCCTTCCGATTAGGACATCACATACGAGACAGAGGAAAAGGAACTCAGAACTGGGGGAAAATATCTTTGGTTTGGGGATTAGTTTCTCATTCTTTCCTATCAGTGATCCGGGATAGATTATTGTTCAGTGGTAGTCTATCTCTAAATCCAATTTACCGGGGATTAGAGGCAAGAGACATCTATTGGTCTCTTGTGCTTGTCTTTGCATCCAGAATGAACATGTGTTCAAAAAACTGGGCTTCAAAACCATTTGAGAGTTTGGAGCACAGCCGATTTGATCCCGGTTCTGTGTGTGCTCTTTATTGTCCCCCCTTCTCTGATAAATGTGTTCGGCTGCATATCTAAAGAAAAAATTCAGCTAGTATTTGCTCCTTCCTGATCTTCTACTTCTCATTCTTGCTTGATCTCTCCGTTTACAGCCAAAAAACCAACGCTATCTGTGTCTGCAGACATTTCCGTAGTCACGTGGCAGGCATGACTAGAAGTGCACAGAATGCTGTTACCATTCCTGCATCTTCTTGCAATTTCTTGCTTTCGAACTGCTAGGTTGGCAGGAGCTGAGACAGACGGAGGGGAGCTCATGGCGCAACGTGGCTGCAAAAAAGGGCCAATGTTATTTTAGGTTGTGTTGTTAGAAGTCTAGTTTCCAAACCCCGTGAGGCACTACGAGTCCCCCTCTATTCAGCACTAGTTGGACCACATCTAAAGTCCTGTGTCCAAATCTGAGCACCGCACGTGAAGAAAGGTGCAAACAAACGAGCAGGTCCAGAGAAGGACAAGAAGGGTGATCAGAGGACTGGTAACCAAGCCCTAGAGCAGTGGTGGCGAACCTTGGCACTCCAGATGTTCCTGGACTTCAATTCCCAGAAGCCCAAGCCCCCATGAATCCACACAAATGGGTTTACTGCAATTCATCCATCAATCGCTCCTGGAAGCGTAAGTAAAACACGCCTGTACGGTTAAGACTTCCGTGTTAACCCTTCCTCCGTACGGGCGCGGTTTACTTCCGCTTCCAGGAGCAATGAGGGCGGCGCAGGACGGATGAATCGCAGTAAACCCATTTGTGTGGATTCACGGGGGCTTGGGGGCCATTCAACAATTACGTGATCCATTTTGGGAGGGAAATTGACCCCCCTCCTTGTAATTCGACCATAATTTTCGCTTCAAACCCCCCTCCCTTTAAAATTACATAATCCAGAGTTTTTGTATCGAAACTAATTTTTAGAGCTTTTCACTATTAGTGAAATAGAAATAGCCTGCACACGCAATTCAATAACCTCAAATCGGATCAAAATTCCCAGAGATCATTTTTAAGCCTAAAACCGCCATGTTTCGAAACCACAACAGCTCCAAATGGATTACGTAATCTTTGACCTGACCTGCCCCCACGTAATTTTCCATAATTCAGATAGCAGACCCTCCCCCCTTTGAGGGCCACGTAATTATTGAATGGCCCCTTGGGCTTCTGGGAATTGAAGTCCAGGAACATCTGGAGTGCCAAGGTTCGCCATCACGGCTCTAGAGGAGGAAAGGCTGAAGGAACTAGGCACGCTTATCCTTGAGAAAAAGGAGACTTGAGGGGATGTGATGCTAGCACTCTTCAAATACCTGAAAGGTAAGCATAAAGAGGAAGGGCAGGATCTGTTCTCCATCATCCCAGAGTGCAGGACGCCTAAACGGGCTGAAATTACAGATATAGGCTGAATATTAGGAAAATGTTCTTAATGGTTAGAGCAGTACGACAATGGGACCGATGAGCTCAGAAGGTGGCGAGCGCTCTTAACACTGGAAGCATTCAAGAGAGAATTAGAAAGCAACCCTCTGGTCAGGTCTGCTTTGATTCGGATTCCTGCCTTGAGCAGGAGGTTGGACTCGATGTTGGACCCTTTCCAACACAGCGATTCTGTTTTCTTCTTCCGTGCCTAGGCCAGATGCGAAACTGTCAAAATGAAGGCGCCTTTTGGTGAGTTCATTCTGCAGTTCCCTTTCGCCTGACCTAGTGTGAGAAAAATTAGTCAGAAAATCAAAAGTGGACGTGACCAGGGTACGCCCGATTGCGGTTCACAAAAAAGTAATACCACAACCTTCAAGGAGGCGCTTTCTGTATCTCCCACAGTGATTCTGTGTTTAGAACTAGCTCCAACCAACATCTAAAATATAACCGAAGGATGCCAAGTGTTTTGCTTTTGAAAGTCCAGTGCCTCCAGGGTGTGTCGATTGCTACCGATAAGAAGAGCTTATCTGTGTTTGTTCCTGGCGGGCCCAGAAAATTCCTTTGTAGCGTGCAATAGTTGTTCCTTTGCAACACCCACGCTTCTTTCCCAAACTCCTTTTCCGCCGCCGTTGCTTCCAGCCCCGGACATCCGGCTTCTGCATCTACCCCCCCTTTCTCCTAATTCCCCCCCATTTTCTTTTAGACGAACTGTATTCCCAGAAACTGAAGTACAAAGCCATTAGTGAGGAACTGGACCACGCCCTCAATGACATGACTTCCATGTAAATACCAGTGGCATGGAGTGTGGGGTGTGTGTGGGTTTGCGCGCACGCCTGGCTTACAGGGTTGCTTCTGCTTGGGACACTTTTTTGTGAGACGTTTGGGGATCGGACGATGCATTGGCCAACCGAGCAGTGGTGGTGAGTTAGGTTATCCGTCCCCCAACCCGGCACCCTTACGGATTTTGGCTGGTTTTCCCCAAAGCATTCTCTGATTTTGGTTCAGGGTGATGGGAGTAAAAAATTCCTAGACATGCAGAGAGGACCCGGTTGGAAAAGGCCACGTGGGGTTTCCTCTTAACCAGTAGGTACAGTTTCTAATATAGCAAGAGTTCTCAACCTTTTTAAGCCGTGCTCCCCGGATGGCAATTTTGCCCTTTCTCCACCACATGGCACTTCCTGGTGTGGTGGAAGCGGTGGTGGGGGGCACATGAGATGGCACCGTGGGCCGCAGGTTGAGAATCCCTGTAATACAGTGTTTCCCAACCTTTGGTTTTTTGGACTTTATTTCTCAGAAGCCTGAGTTAATCCCCCCAATGCACTGATCAGTCAATGGTCTGACTTAGTCTTCTGGGGATTGAAGTCGCAAACCCAAAGTTTCGGAAACGCTGGTCTAATATATCCAGCCGCCGTTCAGCTGCCACTTACCTTCATGATGCAAAGGGGAAGTGAATGCTCCCTGGATATCCCAGATCCGACAATGCGCTAAAAGCAAAGCAATCACACTTGTATACCACCCCATAGTACTAAGTGCACTCTCTGGGGAGTTCACAAGTTTATTAGCATTTGGCCCCCAACATGCTGGGGACGAATTTGACTGACCTTGGCAGGCTGGAAGGCTGAGTCAAGCTTGTGCCCTGGCCAGGATCGAACTCACAACCTTTTGGTTGCAGTACAGAAGTTTAACACACTGTGCCACCAGGGCTCGTAAAACACACTGGGACTGTTTGCAAAATTCACACCCATCCTTCCCGTTTGCACCGACACACTTGTGTGTGTGGAGGTGGGGTGGGGGGTCTGGCAAAGCCATGTGGCTGACATCCACTTGCTGGTCGTATTTCCCCCCTTCCTCTTTACACTGTAGTAACTCACCAGTCTGTAGGCTTCCTTGTGTGTAGCAGAGAGATTCGGGGTGTGTTTGATAGAGGACATGTTTTGGCATCGGTGCGAAATGTTTCCGGAGTAACCTGCTTGCGTCTTGGCTTGATCCTCACCCGCTGCCTTTTTGCGTGGGTCGTCTTTGTGAATTTGGCCCCTTCCCTACGCCCACTTTTGCATCTCCTAACCACAGAACGAACCCCTCCTTGTGTGCCTTGCTAATCCCCTCTTTCGTTTTTTCCTTCCTCTTTTCCCGTGTGCTGTGCACAAAGCCGTTCTTGCCTTCCTTTTAAACTCTTTATTTTTTCTCTTCTTCTTTCACATGCAGATAAAAACTGTGATTCCAAAACACCACTTAAGAGGCTCTTCTTGCAGCATTTGGGGAGGGAGAGGGGGCAATTCGGGCGGATCATCTCTTCTTCTTCCCCAACCCCTGCCTCTCCCCCACCCCCACATCGACTGAAGTGGTTGTGTTTTGCCCACCCCATTCACTCCTGTGGCAGAACATCCATGGGAACAAGAGTCCTTGCTGGATCTGTGCCCACCCGTCTGATCTTGCAAGCCATCACTTGCCAGTCATCACGTCACCCCATGCCCGCTATTCACGTGCCCTTGTCTCTCTCTCTCTCACATCCTCCTTCCCTCCCTCACTTTTGGAAACAAAGCATTCGTTGTGATGTCCAGCGTGCCCAACTTGGCCGGGGAGGGAATGGCCGGATTCTTCTGGTCCTTGTCCGGGAGAGTGACTCTTGCTCCATGGCCGGCTTGCAGCAGTGGGAGGCGATGGGTTATGCGGCCGGAGGGTGTCTTGGGGACGGGGCAAATCCTGTAGAAAACTGCCACTCTGTGTTCCTTTCACCTGATCGATGTAGCGCTCTGTTGCTTTTGCCCAGTCGATGTAGCGCCCCATTGCTTTTGCCAAATCGGTGTTGTGTAGCCATCGGATGAATGTAATATAGAAACCATGCACTGAATCCTAGACCTGTTTTGATTTCCTCCTCCAGCCTTCCTTCATCCCCGCCCAACACAAAAAAGGATCAATTTCAGTAAGCCTTAATTCCTGGGTGGTAATTTCTAAAATGTTACTTTGAACACACACACAAACACTCTGGGAGCAATAAATGCAAATAGCTTGGCTGTTTCCTACAAGACATTCCCCTTCCTCAGGCTGAGGTCCTCCGGATGCCATGTTGGACTACAACTCCCATCACCCATTAGTCACATGCAGCAACAAGCGCCACAAGTGTGGTGGCGAACGCTCCCAACACTGGGGGGTAATGGGAGTAAAGATTGGACAACCTTTGATTTGGATTTCCTGCATTGAGCAGGGGGTCAGGCTGGATGTCTTCACGGACCCCTTTCCAACTTAGTTACTCTATGGTTCTAGCTTAAGGGGAGATGGTTGTTAATTGCCCGTATTTCTTCCATGTTTGGAGGTAAACTGGGATGGATGTCCTAGACCAGTCCACAAAACTGCAACCTGTTGGGCCAGAGTGATTTTTTGTTGTAATTTTATAGAATTTGATGAAGCTGAACCGTAGCCAGGGCAGAAACCCAGTGATGATCTCCATGCAATGCATTATTAACCCAGATAAGACAGTAGCCGTAAGCGCCCTTTAAGCATGTACAGAGTTTTCCCTTTTCCCAAGAATCTGGTTTTTAAAACCAGCCGGAAAGAGTCGGCCTTAGTCCTGTAGTTGTTGTGTTAAGTGATTTCACTTTGGCTTGAGCAACCCGCCTGCTGCTAGCCTGCTCTCTTTCAGAGTCGTTGTAGAAGAGAACACCTGGAAAGTGCATTTCTACCGAGAGAGATTTATGAAATTGTACTCTACAAGCATGCACACCTCAAATAGCTCTAGACCAGCTGGGGGTGGGTGGGAATGGCCTGTCCTGTTATACAGCCCTATGGAGAGTTGGAAAACGGTGTGCAGAAGGGCATTTCCTATCTACATACAACACCCCCGTACACTCCTGTCACCCTTTGTCTGCATTCAGGTTCCTAGCTTCTCTCTTAACTGGAGAATGTGGAACATGGTCTCATGATTGGGCAACAAAGCCCTTCTCCCCCAAGACTGAATCCGCGTGAATGGGTTTACTGCGTGTGCGCAGTCCAAGAACAGCTGGAGTGCTAAGATTTACCACCACTATCCTAGGCCTTATGCGTGTGCACAGTAAACCCATTCATGTGGATTCACAGGGACTTGGGCTTCTGGGAATTGAAGTCCAAGAACAGCTGGAGTGCCAAGGTTCGCCTTTGCGGACCTTTCCACCTTTCTGCCAACCCCCATCCAATAGGCCATCTCTTTTTTAATGGGTTTAAATGGCTATTTGACACACAAAGGAAGTTTGTTGGGAAGCCAGCATTTGGTAGGAATCAAACCCTCCACCCTGGCAAGTTTTTGAGGTGCAGTTTGCCATTTTGGGGCTCAGTTTTTCCAGTAAGTGGAGGGATACAGCACCAGTAACAACCCACATAAACGCAGCCAGATAGTATTAGCCAATATCCATTCATTTGTTCATTCATTCACATTTATACGAGCTGGATTCTGTGTCTTCCCATGTTTGCACACCATGTTGTCATTCACCAACAGACCCCCACTTGAGCCTGTTGGTCTTGCATTTAGGGATTTTGACCCTCAGCCTATTTTATTTATTTACTTATTTCTAATTTATATTACCGCCCAACTCCGAAGACTGGGGGGCTCACAGAAAATAAAATAAAACCAACAGCAGTTGCAAAAGCAATAAAAAAAACCATTAAAAACTACTGAACAATATTCAAAAGATTAAAAGCTTAAAAGAGTTTGAAAGAGCTTAAAAGAACTTATTGGGGTCCTCCAAGTGACGTAGGGGAGTTTGAGATCTTCAACTATATCCTCCTTTAATGCCGTTTCTTGTCCAGTGAGCTCTTTCATCTACATCATTTTTATTTGTGTGTGTGTGTGTGCGCGCGCACACACACACACACACAAAATCAGAATAAAATCATCAAGTGATAACCAATAAAAACCCAAGAGCATGAAAGCTGTCTGCAAATAGGGGTTGCTTTGGAGTGTCAGACCTAAACATGCGCTTAAGAGTCCTTCCACACAAACATCTTGAGGGCTAACCAGAAAGGTTCAGGGATTGAGGGTAGACTCACCGTTGGTGGCGCTTATCGTTGCACAATAAACGTATTTATTACATGTATATTCCACCCAACTGGAATATTCTCCCACTCTGGGCAGCGTTCAACCAATCAAGAGTTTTACAGTAATGACACAAAATTAAACAATAAACCAAACAGAATAAATTATGGGCATAAACAATAACGATGCCCCCAAAACAACACATATCGGTGACAGTAAAGTATAAGTGAGTTAATCAGGGAAATCCAGGTATTTGAGCCTTTCCGAAATTGTCAAAGCCTAGGCTTGAGCCTAGCTGGCTAGTCTGAGACTAGTGTCAGCACTAGGCACATCCTTTCTCTGCCTGGATCAAATTGTTGCATTGATCTTAGATCTTGTTGCCCGAGAATTCGTGATCGTGGATATCACAGATGGCTTCCGTCAATGGGCTGAGGGGCGGCGGTGGCTCAGTGGTTAAGAAGCTCACCTTGTTAGCTGGAAGGCCGGCAAGTCGGCAGTTCGAGACCTGGGTACTGCATGACGGCTTGAGCGCCTTCCTCTGTCCCAGTTCCTGCCAACCTAGCAGTTCAAAAGCAATAAATTGCAGGTAGATAAATAGGGACCACTTTGGTGGGGAAAAGATCTTGGGGAAATGAAAGGAGCCTCCTTTGGGCATCCCCTGAGCGGGGTTTCTCCAGCAAAAAATCCTTTCAACCCAGAATAATTTCTGACATGGAATTATGATCATTATCAATGGGCTACCTCCCCAACCTCTGGCAAAAGCGCAGCCTGGGAGATGGTTTTGGGGTGTAGTTATAAGTCACATATTTTTTCCTCTGTGATTTTGCACCTTCCCCTGGCACCCTTGTCTCTCCCTCGCTGTGTTGACCCAATGCTTCTCCTTGGCACCAAAAGGCAAACACTTGGAGGCTGATCCCAGCAATGGAATGTGTCAAGCGATGAAAAGCAAATAAAGCTCATAAGAACTAGGGAATGTGATTTTCACCGAGCTTCTGTAATGCTCAGCACTGACCAGAAGCGGTTTTCTAAAATGTCAGACTTAGGTTTCTCCCTAGAAAGGGCGCGCACGGGTTGAACCTTGGACCGACTACACACACACACACCACATGCTCCACCAGTGAGTTGCAGGACCAATTAAGATTCTAGTCCCTGTGTTTTTCGGACCCAAACTCTTCCTGGCGGAGGTGGGCATCCTGTATCTCTGCTTGGTGGGCATCTGTGTAGACCAGGAGTTATCAAACTTTTTAAGCCAGGGCCGGGTCACGCTCCCTCAGACAGCTTCGGGAGCTGGACGGCCATTTTGCCCTTCCTCCACCACATGGCACTTCCTGGTGTGGTGGTGGTGGTGCCACATGAAATGGTGCTATGGGCCACAGGTTGAGAATCCCTGGTGTAGACCTAAATCCCCGAAGCCTGTTCCTCGACCAGGTTCTCTGTCAAATATTTCCTTAGCTTCTCTTCCGCAGGTATGGAGCGGACATTCCTGTAGTCCCGCATACATTTACGAATTAACATGCCAGGCTTAATCTTAACATCCCACCTTTGATGATGCTAAAACAGGCAGCCTCTGCTCTTTCGACATCTCAATTTCCATCCATCACAACGGACCCTTCCGTTTTTTAAAAAAAAAAATGCCCCCCCATCTCCTCTGCAGGAACTAGTTGGGTTGGTGTGTTTAAACCAGTGGTTCCCAATGTGGGGGTCAAGCCCCACAAGGGGATTTCAATTCCCAGGACATTGGCTGATCAGTGCTTTGGGGAATTGACTTAATTGAAGTCCAAAAACCAAAGTTTGGGGAACACTGGTTTAAACAGAGACGGGACAAACCCCATCTTTGATATTCTACTAATCTTCCCTCTCTCTTTTTTTTTTCTTTTCCTCCTCCCTCTCTTCCTCTCCCTTCCTCGTCTTCCTCCTCCCTTCCTGATTTCTCTCCGTCTTCTTGCCACTGCAGAGCGTCTGTACAGCCAGCTTGAGAAAAACCGCCTGCTCGCTAATGAGCTGAAATTAACGCTGCATGATCTGTGTGACTGAGAACAGGGGTCCCCACTAAAATCCTGTCTTTGGGGTAGTGGTAGTGATGGCGTAAGGCAACTTTAACCGGCCGACGGGGTGGGGTGTGGCTGGACGCGGACTGAAAATTACAATGTCTATTTTTGCTTTTTAAAGATAGGCTCGTGTATGGCGACGACGGCTGCGCAAAGGACTCGTCTCCACTGTAATGTACTTAATTTCTCCCCGAGCTTTTTTGAAACGGCGGCAATCGCGCCACCGGTATTAATAATCCCCACTTGATCTCAGTGCACTAGACCGCTAGCGCTTACAAAAAGAGGCGAGGATAGCTTGTTCTTGTACGTAGACGGCCCATAGAGCAGCGGTTATTCCCGGGGAACGCGTTTTGGCGCTAGACTTTTTCCCTCCGCGTAGTTCAAGCTTCTGTCGACCCCACTTTCTAATCTTCCCCAAGTGGTCACTTCTGAATTTGTGTTTCTCGACCTTGAGTTCTTGGACTTCAATTCCCAGACGCCTACGTTGGCTGATCCAGTGCTTTTGGGAATTGGAGGCCAAGGGCAACATTGAGTTTTCAGACTGTGTTTCTAACCCCTCCGATCCATCTCCTGTATGCTTCTGTTGCATGGATTGGCCGACGCGTTGATGTCTAAGACGGATCTCTCTTTCCTTGTACCGAAATAAAACCACTGGCCCAACTGTTCTGTGCCTGGGGTGTCCTTTCCCATTTCTTCTCTTCTTTGTGCTTTAAAAAAATAATAATAATTGCCTGCCCAGCCGACCAAGGCAAGGACTCAGGTCAGCTGAGAAGGGTAGGTATCGTCTGGAGGAGCCACGTTGTCTGGACACATGTTACGGAAGCAGCAGCAAGAAGGAGGGCACACGAGTCAGAAGCCGCCGGAACGTGCCGGGCCATGGAAAGAAGCATGGTTCCGTTCCGGAGAGGAAATCCTTTTGCATTCTGGGGTAGCACCTTTGGTTCAACTACGCTTAGTTTGAGATGCACATTTAATTGTCTGGCTTTGCACCTTTTTTTGAACCATCCTCTTCTTTGGAAGCTTGAGTGTGCATGAGGAGACCACCCGTTCCTCCAAAAGAGACACACTGTTCTTTATGCGGAGCAAAAGCTTGCCTTGAATGAGTCTTTGGTGCATGGATGGAGCTTCTGTTTTGCACTGTCTGGGAATTTTGCAAGGTAACGCCAGTATTCCCGCTCGCATCTCCTTCCTTTATTTACATATTTATTTTTTTGATCAGGAGTTCTCAACCCTTTAAAGCCGGGGGCCAAGCCACGCTCCTTCAGACAGCTTCGGGGGGCCGGATGGCCATTTTGCCCTTCCTCCACCACATGGCACTTCCTGGTGTGGTGGAGGCAGTGGTGGACCACATGAAATGGTGGTGTGAGCTGCTTCGGCCCGTGGGCTGCAGGTTAAGAATCCCTGCTATAAAGGGTGTGGAGTGAATCCGTTTTATGCAGGATGAGACCATGGAGGCAACTGATGAGCAGCTATAAAAGCAACACTGGCTGGGATAAAACCTGTGGCTTTTAACTAGGGGTCCCTGGTTGCCCATTTCTTAAGAAGCCCCTTTGGAAACTAGACATCAACCCAAAGTGAAGCAAGGGGAAAGTATTATCACTCAGTGTGTGTTTTGAAACCCAGAGTAAAGCATGAGGCTTAGAAGCAAAATCCCAGGGCATCTTGGCTTTAAGGTAATGCTTTCCCTTGCTCAAAAGCCAGTCATGTCCAACTCTAGGAGTTGGTCCTCATCTCCATTTACAGCGCTGTTTGCGTCTGCAGACGTTTCCTTGGTTCTGTTGCCTTTCCTGCCAAAGCAGTACCTATTCATCTACTTGTAATTTCTTGCTTTCAAACTGCTAGGCTGGCAGGAGCCGGGACAGACGTCAGGCACTCACTCCATCGTGCAGCTCTCGGGTCTTGAACTGCTCAGCATCTTAACCACTAAGCCACCACGGCCCCTCTTTACAAAAGCACAAAATGAAATTTGCAGATATCAACCTGTAATGCCCTACCCCGGTGGTGGTGAACCTATGGCACGGGTGCCAGAGGGGGCACTCGGAGCCCTCTTTGTGGGCACATGTGCCATTGCCCCAGCACAACTTTTCCACGGCCCAGCAGCCCAATAGGAGCACTACCTCCCTTCCCCCCACCCCCAGCACAGAGTTCATCCCACCCTGTTAGCACTTTGTGATAAATACCATAAGTGGGTTTCAGTTTGGGCACTAGGTCTCTAAAAAGTTCGCCATCACTGCCCTACCTTCACCCCAGAAAGATGTAGACATGTAATGGCAGCTCTTACTTCTTGGCTGGTTGCAGATTAATTTGCTATTACTTAGGTTCTAATCCCACTGTGATCAGTGACACTTGACCCTTGAGTATTTACTTATTTAATTTTTATACCCTGCGTCTGATTTAACCATCACTCTGGGCAGCAAACCAGTTTTACGACAGTCCCGTGGGTCTCGCATTTCAGAGCAGGAATATTTTCCCTTTTCTTCACAATGGGGCTAAATCAGAACAATTCAGAACAAAGAATGGTTTTTACTGGATCCTCATTTTCACCGTTGGTTTTAATTTTCAAGCATGCTGCGCACACAGCTCTGGCTGGAAAGAAATTAGAGAGGTAGACGGGCACGGCCAGATGGGCCTGTGAAATAACGAGGCTCCTAAACGAAGGTGGAAGGAATAGGGCACTGGGTGAGTCATAAACGGAGGCTTTGTGACGGCTGCAGCGAACACGATCTTGCTGTGTGGTGTTGCACATTTTTGGCATAATCAAGGAGGGGACCTCATTGAGGAATCAAGCACGGGAGTGCCTCTGCGGTCACAATAATTAACACCCTTTCTTCTCTTCCTTCCAGATAAACTGAAGTGCACCAAAGAGGAGCATCTTTGCACGCAACGCATGTTGGATCAGACCCTTCTCGACCTGAACGACATGTAAAAAGGCCCTCCGTGGGACCAGCCGGCCTCACCCTGCCTCTTGCCTTCTCTTCCTTCACCCTCCCGCCCCTACTCCACTGCCTATGTTACCCCTTCATACACAAGCCTTAGTTCTTCTGCTGAGGCCAACTCTTTATGTCTTTAAAGAAGGGGGGGAATGGAAATATAGAGGGAAATTACGGCTGACCTCTAAACCCTTGATGCAGGGAAGGGTCAGTGGGATAACCATTCCAACTTCTGTTTGCCCTCTTAATCCAAAGTCTGCCACGGTCCTCTTTCCCCACGGATTACGAGAGTGGGCCACGTCTGCGCCGCTGCACGGGATGCCCAATATATACGCTAATCATGGTAAAGGGGATGCGTGCTTTCCCTCTTCATTCCAGCAGTGGCCTACGGAAACTCCCGACCCGTTTGCTTTGCTCTTCACCTTCCTCATCCAGCTCGGCTGGCTGGATTTCTTTTGGCGGCGGGTGGGTTTTAAAGGAAAGATGCTTCGTTCCAAACCATCCCGCGATTTGCAGGATAGCCGGCCGAACGAAACGCCCGCCATGCAATCCTGGAAGGGGAAATTCACTTCTGCACACACACACAAAAAAATAGATGCCGCTTAAACACCTAGATTTGAGTCTAGAGGTTGCCACCAGATGTTGAGGTGGGGGGGGCACGCATGGGTTTGCTTCTTTGCCAAAAACACAATGGTGCAGTCTTAACACACTCTTTCTGGTGGGTTTTATAACTTTAGTATGGGAGGAGGGTAACAGCAGTGTCAAATATATATATATATCAGGTTTTTAAAAATGATCCATTTTCTCTAATTACACTTAACGGTTTTGCTTGAGCATCTGCTTTCTCTCTTTCTCGCTGCTAAGAACTGGCAATTCCTCCTTTTTTGTCTCCTCCACCCCGGCCAGCCTTTTTACGCTTGCTCTGCTCAGTGAAGCTTTTTGTGTCTGAATGTTTTGCGAAAAGAGGAGCTTTTTGCCGCTTTTTGTGGGATGAGAGAGGGGGGAATTTCCTGTCCTTTTCTCGCCAGGAGCCTCACCATAATTGTCTTTTTTTTATTATTAAAAAAAGAAAAGAGAAAGAAAACTGGATATTTTGACCACGATGTTACATCCCAACAAGATTTTGTTCTGTTTCAAGGTCTGCGCATGTTTTTCGTCCGTCTGAAGCCTCCTGAACCTTGGAGGAGGTGGTTGTGTGCACCGTGGGTGGCTTTTCAAGTGGCCAGTGTGGAGAAATGAGGAAAAACCATATCAAGTGTTTTGATAGTAAAAAAAATGGGAAAAAAGCAAAAACAAAACTTGGTCTTCTATTGTCTTTTTTTAAAAAATAATAAACAGAAGAATTCCCTCCACTGGGTGTTGAGTCATCTTTAAGAAAAACAACAACACAGGCTTGGGTCTCATAAAAGCCAGAAATAAAAAGGATATCAGGGGAATACAAAGATAACACAGCATATTTAAATTGTGCATTTAATACAGAATAGAAAGCACTGCAGTGGCTAAGACTGGGAGGCGGAAGGTCAGCAGTTCGATTCCCGAGTACTGCAGGACGTCCTGCCAACCTAGCAGTTCGAAAGCAAGACATTGCAAGGAGATAAATAGGGACCACTTCAGTGGGAAGGTAACAGTGTTCTGTGCGCTCCGGTGTCTAGTCATGCCTGCCACATGACCACGGAGATGAGCACTGAACCCTAGGGTCAGATACGGCTGGCTTTCAAGCTCGCTCTATGAAGAGGCAAGTGATTGCCTTCCAAGTCTTCAGGGAAAATGGTTCAGCTTCACATTAGGATACAGTATTTACTGTATTTAATTTCTTTAGATTTATATGGCCATAGTGACCTGGCAGCTCACAACCCACTGTAACCTTGTTTATTTAATTTCTATACTGCCCATTTCCCACTCTGCTTCCTCCCTCTAGCTTTCTATGGGTACATTACCCATCATCCCCACTGAGGCTGGTTGTGATGATTGATGGGACTTGCAATCACAGTGGTTGGCTTGAGCCATTGCATTCTATAGAAGTGAGACAGCTGTTAGGAAAAGAAAGTGGGGGAGAAACCACTAGAAGCAAGTTTTCGAGCCTATACTGACAATTCCCTGCTGCAAATGTGGAGTGGAAATAATAATAATGGTTTGTTTATAAATAAATAAGGGTGTGTGGATTTTGGAAACCAGGAGTCATCAAATGCAAGAGCAAAGCTATGTGGGGGGGACATGCAAATGTCCACACAATTCTGGTAATTTAAAATAAAATGTGAATCTAGCACGGAGGGGATTCGAACTCGCGGACTGGGAGCGACGGTCCGTCTGCGCGTGCGCTGGGCTAGCTCTCCGCCATAAAAGCCCCGCTGCCTCAATCGGAAAAGAACGTGGGACTGAGCACGCGCGGATAGATTGGCAAGGGGCGAAAGTGCGCACGCGCGACAGCCCAAAGGTGCGAAGGGGACGCATGCGCAGAGCAGAACTGTGCACGCGCCGCTTGGGCGGGGAAAAAAAAAGAGGGAAACCGCCGACGCGCCGCCATTTTGTGGCTTCGACGATGAAGGCGTTTCTCTCTCTCTTCACCTTGGGGGTCCTGGCGGGGCCCACCGAGGCCTACAAGCTGAACGCCCCGAAGGTGTTGCTGCCCTTCAGCCAGGAGAAGCGGGTGCCCTTCGTGCTGGGTGCTGAGGGCGGCTGTTACTCCTGGTGAGGGAGTGGGGCGGGGGAGCAAGGCCTGAGGGAGAGCTAGGCCTCAAGGGGCGGGGCTAGCGCAGAGGACGAGACTAGGAGGCTAGTTGAGCATTCCTTTTTATTTATTTAGTTATTCAAGCATTTATTTTTAATTATGTAAATGTTTCCCTTGCTCGAAAGCCAGTCGTATCCGACTCTAGGGTTCAGTGCTCATCTCTGTTTCAAAGCCGAAGAGCCAGCGTTGTCTGCTTCTGCAGACGTTTCTGTGGTCACGTGGCAGGCATGACTAGAGCGCACGGAAACGCTGTTTTACCTTCCCACCGAACTGGTCCCTATTTATCTACTTGCAATTTCTTTGCTTTCGAACTGCTATGTTGGCAGGAGCAGGGACAAAGACGGGCACTCATTCCGTCCTGCAGTACTCAGGAATCGAACTGCTGACCTTCCGCCTCCCAGTCTCAGCCACTTGAGCCACTGTATTTCTAATTGCTTAAGCATTTATTTGGCATTTCCTTTTATTTATTTATTTCCATTTTAATTCATTTTGTTTCTTTATTTACATTTATACTCAAGTAGCTAAGACGCTGACTGGGAAGCGGAAGGTCAGCAGTTCGATTCCCGAGCACCACAGAACGGGATGAGCTCCTGTCCTCTGTCCCAGCTACTGCCCAACCTCGCAGTTCAAAAGCAAGAAATTGCAAGTAGATAAATAGGGACCACTTCGGTGGGAAGGTAACAGCGTTCCGTGCGCTCCAGTGTCTAGTCATGCCTGCCACATGACCATGGAAACGTCTGCAGAAGCAGACAAGCGCTGGCTCTTTGGTTTGGAAACAGATGAGCACTGAACCCTAGAGTCGGATAGGACTGGCTTTCGAGCAAGGGAAACCTTTACCTTTTCATGAATACACACACACACACACACACACATCATAAAATATATAGTTGGTGATGGAGACTAAGAGGAAGTGTGTTTTTAAGGAATTTTAAATGTTGGGGATTTTATGTATGCTACCCAGAGTCACATGTTGATTAGGGCGGCTATACAAATTTAATGAATGAATAAATAAATAAAAGAGACCCTATAGCTGATCTCCAGATTATAGAGAGGACCTTTCTATCTTATTTCTTCCACAAATGCCATTTGGAGGAATGACCACTGACCAAGTTCTCAGAAGTCACTTGGTTCCATTTATATATGCCGCCCTGAGTCGGGTTCTGCCTGAGTGGGCGGCATATATAAATATGACTATTAAATTAAATTTAAATTAAATACTCTCTTGTCTCACCTAAACATTTACATTTTCTCATTATAATAATTTCGTGTCAGAAATTATTCTGAGTTGAAAGGTGTTTTTTTGTTTGTTTGTTTTTTGCTGGAGGAACTATGTTCAGAGGACACCTGAATGAAGTTCCTTTCATGTCCCCAATATCTTTTCCCCACCGAAGTGGTCCCTATTTATCTACTTGTAATTTCTTGCTTTTGATCTGCTAGGTTGGCAGGAGCCGGGACAAAAGATGGGGTGCTCAATCCGTTGTGCAGTACTTTTTCTCATTGTATCTCATATTACAGAAAGGGCTGTGAGAAAGAAATGTTAGAATCCTAAAATTACAGATTTGGAAAGAGTCCCTGTGAGGCCATTCAGCCCAACCTCCTGTTCAGTATAGGAATGGAAGCACATCCGACACATGGTTGTCCAATTTTTGCCTGAATACTTCCAGCGTTGGAAGTCCTCAACACCTCCCTAGAACATTGGTTCCATTGTCATACTTTTCTTCCATGTCTTGGCCAGATGCGAAACTGCCAAAATAAAGCCACCTTTTGGTGAGTCCATTCTGCAGTTACTTTTGCCTGACCTAGTGTGAGGAAGATTAGCTGGCAACACAAAGTTACCGTTACCAGGGTATGCCTGATTGTGGTTCAAAAATAACACAATCTTACATAAGAACATAAGAGCAGCCTTGCTGGATTACAGGCCACAGGAGCCCATCCAGTCCAGCATTTTGTCTCACACAGTGGCTCACCATTTGTTTCAGGGTATTATTCCCAAGCAGATGCCTTCACCTGCTTAGGATTCCCTGGAAATGGCATTGAGAGATATCCTGCCTATCTCTCCAACCCTGAAGTTGTCCTTAAGTATCCATAATTATAGCCATGGATACCCTTGTCCTCCATGAACTTGTCTAATCCTTTCTTAAAGCTGTCAAGACTGACAGCTGTCACCACGTCTTCTGGCAGGGAGTTCCATAGACCAATGATCCTCTGGGTGAAATCTTTAAGGAGGCTCTTTCTTTGTACCCGTACCATGAAGACTGTCCTGAGGATATAATGCAGTGGCCTTTCATCTGCCTTCTGCATCCCAACGTGACCCCCATAGTACCACGGATCTAGTTCCACGAGTCACTTTCTGGCTCTGAGCCCTTTTGGCACACAACCTCCTCCTCCTCATCAGCCCCAGGCCAGGATGGATGAAGCTGCTGCCCTCCATCAAGATGGATTCAACCACCTCTTTATAACTATCTTTCATGTGCTTGAAAAGTGCTATCATCATGTCCCCCTTTACTTTTTCACAAGGCCATCATCTCGTACTTTCCTCTGTAGGTATTCCACGCGGCATGACACGGTCACCATCGAGCCCACGTACGAGAACGGCACTGTTTGCTCACGGAAAGCTGTGCTGACCACTCTCTCCTCGCAGGCCACAAAATTAGCCAGTGTTGTTATAGCAGAAGAGACAGGTAGGTAAGGTAGACAGGTAGAATGGAGGAGAAGAAACCTGGAAAGAAAGAGGGCTAAAGGGAGGAATAATCCAGGATTCATTAAGGTCAAGGGGGGGGAAAAAGCTGGAAATGTTGGATACCGACTTGTCAGTTACAAGTATTGTTAATATTTGTAAACAACTATGTTGCTCTAGTTTAAGGACATCAGAGCAAACTTCGGCTTCCTAAAGCAAAACATAGTATCAGTGTATGCCACAATGTCATCTTTAAATATTTATACACACCCAATGCTTGGGTGGGTGAAGCGGACCAAACTATCCTTTTTTGCATTTTATTTCACCCTTCTGCTGCCACTAATAGAGGCAGCTCCGGAAAATACGAGAACTGCTCCGGCCTGGGCGCCCATGCGCAGCAAAAACTCCTTTGCGCATGCATGCATGTGCAGTAACCCCTTTCCTGGCTGGCCAAAATACAGGATGGCCATGGGAACGATCGTTGAAGAGGGGTGAAATACGGCATTTCCCAGCCAATCTGGGATACTTGACAGGCATGTGTAGAATTGTGTCAAAACAACATTCTCCCATCAAGCACTTCCGTTTTAAGCCCGTCCATCTGACTACAGCTTGCATGGTAACTGAACGGCAGCTTCAAGGCATAACAGTTATTTTAAGGGGCTGCAGCTCTGAAAACCTCCCATCCAACATGCTTATGAGTGTCTATCTTGGCTGGGGGGATTCAGAAAATCATAGGCACCTTAAAAATGGACCTTTTCAGGTTTTGAATTTCAGAGCCCAACATCTGGGAATCTGGCAGTTACTATATATACTTTATAGAGCTTTCCGTGTGTTTTATGATTTGTGGTTTTCTTTCTGTCAGAGCTTTCTGTTCAGTTTTTAATAATATTAATAATTACATCCTGTCAAGTCAATTCTGACTTATGGTGACCCCTTTCTAACAAAAAATAATAATAATAATGCCTGCCCTTTCCCTTCTTCTGGGAGTGCCTCCAGACTGTGAACTTGCCCAAGGCCACATAAGCTGACTCTTCTCCAAGAAGCCACAGTGGGGAATTGAACTCCCAACCTCTATAATCAATCATTAAAGCCAGCTCAGTTTTTAGGTGAAGCTGATTAAAAGAGTGGTAGGTGGGAAACACAACTTTGTTTCTATATTCCAGTGACAGGCCATTTGCTCCGCTGTGATGTTATCGTGGACCTCATAGACCGAGTTGAAATTATCTCCCGAACCCGGGAGATCTATGTGGAAGACTCTCCGCTTGAGCTAAGCATCAGGGCCCTGGATGCTGAAGGTATTGTATCTTAGGACCACCTTTGGTAATACCCAGCCAGTGTTTTCATTGCGTCACATGCTTATAAGGCTATGAACTTTGTCACCATTTGAGTTGTTTGCCTAGAGTAGGGGTTCCCAACCTAAGGCCTGTAGGCCGGATCCAGCTCATGACATCATTTCATGTGCCCCCCACCCCTCCAAGGGCATTTGAGAAACAAAATGAAGCTGTTGGGACAAAAATGGTTGACCCTATCATGCAGGCAGGGCAAAATGGCCACCCGGCCCTCGAAGCTGACTGAGAGAGCAACACCTGGTCCCCAGCTTGAAAAGGTTGGGAACCCCTTGCCTAGAGCAGAGATGGTGAACCTTGGCACTCCAGCTGTCCTTGGACTTCAATTTCCAGAAGCCCAAGTCTCTATTAATCCACACAAATGGGTTTACTGCATGTACGCACAGTAAACCCATTCGTTTGGATTCACAGAGACTTGGGCTTCTGGGATTTGAAGTCCAAAAACAGCTGGAGTGCCGAGGTTCACCACCTAGACAATGCCAGCATTTTCTGAAGTGGGTTGAACATTTTCAAATATTAAATACACAGGTTTTGAGAAATCTATGGGACTGTGGTGGTTTAGTGGCAAAGACACTGACTGTGACAACTGAAAGGTCAGCAGTTCAAGACCTGAGCGCTGCATGACGCATGACGGAGTGAGCTCCCGTCATCTGTCCCAGCTCCTGCCAACCGAGCAGTTTGAAAGCAAGAAATTGCAAGTAGATAAATAGGTGCTGTTTCAGCAGGAAAGGAAACAGTGTTTCGTGTGCTCCTACAGTTAGCCATGCAGACAACACTGGCTCTTTGGCCCTGCCAGGGTCAAACATGACTGGCTTTCGAGCAAGAGAGACCTTTATCCTGTTTTCTTTCTGATTATTTCTAGTGTCTTTCTTCCCAGCCCCCAAGTTTTCTCACCTAGCAAAAAAACAAAACAACCCCCCCAAAAAACAACAACAACAAAGAAACCTTTAATCAACCAAAAACAGGCCACAACCATCTTGTGTGGCTCGGCTTTTAAAACTTGCCCTTATTCCAGATTATGTCTGCAGGTAACACATTCAGCAGCTTGCAAGGAATGGAATTTGAGTGGAGCATTGCCAAAGATGACGACATGGAAAACCTGGAGCTGTCAAGCAAAATTAGGTGAGGCGGACACCCCAAACAGTAAATTGTGATTTCTTCTTCTTGTTCTGCCGTGCCCGAATCCAAATATTGGCGATCATCAATGCAATCAGCCATGAAGACTGCCCTGAGAATTTTATGTAATGGCCTTTCATCTGTCTTCCGCATCACGGCGTGACACCTATCCAGTTCTGTAAGTCACTTTTTGGTCCTGAGCCCTTTGGGCATGCAAAGTCCTCCTCGGCCCCAGGCCAGGATGGATGAAGCTGCTGCCCTCCATCAAGAGGGATTCAAGTGGGATTTAATCCACTTGGGGACCAGCATCCTTCCCTGTGGATTTTGGCACCCAAGGGCATTAGTCCTCAGGGTGTTCAGGTTAGTTAACCGCCGCCTGACACTCGCCATTGAGTTGCTGGCACTAGGGTCTACTCTATTACCATAGCAGGATAACCTAGCTAGACATGATTTTAGTAATATGATACTGAGAGGCATCCATTGACACAGTGAACCAGAGAACTGTACCTGAGAAGCTTCTTATTCATTCCTCTCCTATTATTCTTGTTTGGGCTCAAAAAATCAGGAACTTTCTGTCTTTAGGCCAGATTTTGGTCTGACCTGTTAACTGAGCCCTCCTGTGAGCCTCAATTCAGCACATATGGAAGGAGCCAGGTTTGGAAGAGTCATTTTGTGTAGAGAGATTCCCTACCTCCCAACATGTGGAACTGTGTTGGCAGTTCAACAAGATTAAACCCATCACAGGAGATTAAAATCCCATTTAACCCGGTAGAGCTCATTTCTGAGTAAAAATGCCTTGAATTCAGTGCACACGCACAAGAATGGATCATGGCTGGATCCTCGTAACACTGGTGATTTTCATATCAGTTTTATACCCTGGCTTACATCTAGCACTGAAAGGAAAGAGAACTAATTGGAGCTGGCTGAACTAATTTGGCAGGGATTGCCCTGCTTGCAGAGTGGTTAAAACTGCTCTACTGCAGCCAAAACATTGTGAGTCTGATCCGGATGGGGAGCAAGGTTGGCTCAGCCTTCCATCCTTCCAAGGTTGGTCAGATGAGTCCCCAGCATGTTGGGTGCAAAATGCTAATCAACTCGTGAACTGCCCAGGGTGTGCACTAAGTGCTGTGGTATAAAAGTGTAATTGCTATTGCTAATTAGTCTGTGCAAGCATATTTGAGAGTAAACAAAACAGAACAGCAAAAAAAGACCCCCCGAAAAATGTTGTGGCACCTTAAAGACCAACTCCCGTATTTAAATGTGAGCTTTCATGGACCAGAAGTGGATTCAGTCCACAAAAGCTCACATTTAAATACAGGAGTTAGTCTTTAAGGTGCCACAAATTTTTTTTGGCTGTTTTGTTTTGTTTACTCTCAAATATGCTATTGCTAGCAATCTCATAAATCTTTCAACCTAGGCCTGTGATGACGAACCTTGGCACTCCAGGTGTTCTTGGACTTCCGTTACCAGAATCCCTCTTTCTGATCAGGGCTTCTGGGAATTGAATTTCAAGAACACCTCGAGTGCCAAGGTTCACCATCACTGGCATCAGGCGATTCCCCCCTTTTTTTCCTAAACTGGGGAGACTTTTTTGCATTCTTGGGTCAGGGTCTAATGATTGCATTTAAGACCACTTTCCTTCGGCTGCCTTCTGCTGCTTCTTACTTGAGTGCCCAGTCTTGATTTGTGCTGCTATAGAATATAATACGATCCAGTAAAGACATAAAGGATGGATCTTATCATGGCTCCGGTAAAAGCCGAGTTTGATCTCTTTAGGATTTTAAAGTATTCGGAAGCGGAATATTCCCCACCAGACTACATCGTGGAGATGGAAAGAGAGGAGACGCAAGGCGATAGGATTCTGGTCTCGGGAATCAAAACTGGGGCAGCCGTCATCAAGGTCCGGATAAAGGAGCCAATTTACAAGGTTGGTTTGTCTTGTGCCTTCAGTGCAGGTGGGTAAGGTAAGCTGAGGGCTGCTGACACCAGCCCCGAGTGCCACACAATGGAGTGAGCTCCCATTGCCAGTCCCAGCTCCCGCCAACCTAGCAGTTTGAAAGCAAGAAATTGCAAGTAGATAAATAGGTACCCCTTTGGTGGGGAAGGTAACAGTGTTCTGTGCACTCTGGTGTATAATAAGCTCCTTATCTTTTTACTTAGAGACTATCTCTCCTTGACCACTGGACAGCTAACTTGAGGCTTAATGGGCTTACAGGTTGTCCGTTGATCTAGTAAACTGAAACAAGTGGACTCGATCCACAAAGGCTCACATTAAAATACAGCAGCTAACATTTAAGGTGCAATATAATGTTTTTGTCTCCAGAAAGTAGCAGCTGCCTTAGTGCGTCTCTTGGTTTTGGAGAACATATTCTTGATTCCTTCCCATGACATCTACCTACTGGTTGGAGCATATATTAAGTACAGAGTTGGCAAAATTGTCCGGGGAAAGATCACAGGTACGTTCCTTTAAAACCTATATCTCTACTTTCTTAAAGCTTGAGATATTCTGAGAAGAATTGGCTAGGCATCTAACACCGTAGCCCTTTGCAAATTAAACCACAGGGTGGCAAGATTTCGAGCTTGTGAGTCTGCTTTGCTGAAGTTTGAACGCATGAGATTAAATTTAAAAAGTTTGGAGACTAGAAATTTGTTTTGAGCAATATAACGGTACGGACTTTACAGCCTTTTTCTTTTGAAAAAAAATCAACGCTTGGTTATTCCAGCTTTCTTCATTCTAACAATATAATCTAGGGTAGTATCCTTAGATGACTAGAGAGAGAAAAGGCCTTGTCAATCTACTGCAAAACAGCCATTACTGGGTTAAAAATAGCTGATGTATTTATTAATTATACTGCAATTAATACCCCAGACTGAGAAATGAATCAGTAGGTGTAAGCCAGTGATGGCGAAGTTTTACAGACCGAGTGCCCAAACTCAACAGGCTGCCGTCTGTGCCATCCTTGTGTGTGTGGGGAGAGCACTCCCATTGGGCTTCTGGGCAGAGGGGTGGGGCGAACTCTGTGCTGGGGGACAGCTCGCATGTGCTCACAGCGAGGGCTCTGAATCCCCCCTCTGGCATGCGTGTCATAGGTTCACTGGTGTAAACCTACCTCCTGTTAATAATATTTTAAAAAGAGGGGTGGAGCAAAGTCTGGCCAGGTTCTCCTGCCATTGACTCAATGCGAGTGCCAGGTGGCGATTAACTAACCTCACAACCCCGAGGACTAATAGCCTTGGGTGGCGAAATCCACAGGGAAGGGTAATGGTCCCCAAGTGGATTAAATCCCACTTGAATCCCTCTTGATGGAGGGCAGCAGCTTCATCCATCCTGGCATGGGGGCTGAGGAGGACTTTGCATGCCAAAAAGGGCTCAGGATCAGTGGTATGGGGGTCATGCTGCGATGCGGAAGACAGATGAAGGGCCACTGCATTATATTCTCAGGACATTCTTCATGGTTGATCGCCATTAAGATCGCCAATACTGTATTCGGATTTGGATATGGCGGAAGAAGAAGAATAGTAATGAAACAAGAGCAATGAAACAAGGGGACAAATGTTAACTACAAAATAAAGGGAAGAGTCTCCTGGATAAGATTGAACTGAAACATTTAAAGAGGAAAAAGCAGGGATTTTTCACTTAAATTGTCAGCTTATTCTGGTTTGGAAAACAAATTCCTGCATCAAGGAGGACTTGCTCTGGGAACTGAAGAATCTTTAGTAATCCACACTCCAATACAGTAGGTTGTTGCCTTCTCTGCCTGTAAATATGTCAGATTAAAACCAAAGGTTCTGCCTTCCCAATGATACCAGGGAGGGGAAGATTCATAAAGGTGGCTTTGAATGCAGCAGCTCTGGTCTGAAAGTTGCCCTCTCACACCCTTGACAATCCCTGCAGACGTCACACTGCCTCTGGAGCATTACACGTTGGAGCTGCAAGATGAGATTAAGGCGCTCGATTGGTCTTACCGGCTGCCAGTGGCCGAACTGGATGCAAATACGGCTACCGTCACCGCCAGCCAGCTGGGACAGGTGAACCTGGTCTTTGTCCATAAAAGTATCCTTTGGAACAGTGGTGGGCATCAGCAGGTTCGCCCCGGTTCGCCAGAACCAGTAGCAGAAATTCTGGCTGGCCCCAGCCATCCCAGTTTTGAAATAAAGTACAGTAGAACCCCGCATAACGAAAAAACTCTGTTCCTCGGAGCTCTTTGCTATGAGGGTTTTTTTTCGTTATGCGACGCTAATGGTAGATGCCCCGGATAATGAACAAAAAATGTTTGTTATCCGGGGTTCCCATTGACCGGATATACACCGGTTACCGAAAAAACCCGCATAACAAAAAAATATTTGTTATGCGGGGTATCGCCATTGCCTAACAAACATTTCGTTATGCGATTTTTTTGTTATATGAAGCGTTTGTTATGCGATGTATTACTGTAGTACTAATTCAGATGCAACACAGGACTTTCCCCCTGTCCATGCCCACCATACCACGCCCACAGTGTGGTAGTAAATTTTTTTTGAGCCCACCACTGCTTTGGAACATAATATTTGTGCGCTAGCTGGCTGTAGAACTGCAGTGGCTTAGCAGGTAAGATGCTGAACTTGACAACTGGAAGGTTGGCAGGTCAGACGTTCGGGACCTGAGTGATGCACCATGAAGTGAGCTCCCGTCATCTGTCCCAGCTCCTGGCAACCTAGCACTTCGAAAGCAAGACATTGCAAGTCGATAAATAGGTACGGCTTTGTCAGGAAAGATAAGAGCATTCCGTATGCGTCAGTGTCTACTCATGCCGGCTACATGACTACAGAAATGTCTGCAGGCACAGATGGCTGGTTCTTTGGCTGTAAACAGATGAGCACTGACCCCTAGAGTTGGACACGGCTGGCTCTCGAGCAAGGGAAAACCTTGACCTTTCCCTAGCTGGCCATATCTCAACTGTGTCCCACAAACCTCACAAGATAGAAGGCTATTGTCCTCTTCTTTCCAGTTGCTAATGAGTCCAGGTTCCTTAAGGGCAGAAACAAGACATCCACATGCGAGCATCTTCCGGACTTCCCAACTGCTCCATATACGTTGTCGAACCTGGATTTCTAGGTAAATATCCCACCACCCACACAGGCTCCTTCCAGGGCTTCAATTGCACACCTTTTGTTTTCTTCGACAGGGATGGGGAGCCTTTTCCCCCAATCAAGGGCCCTCGTTGGTCATCTGGCCAGAACCCCATTGGAGCTTTTGTAAAGGTACCCAGGCCCGTAATTGGCATGGCCAGAACAAATAATAGGTGGGGCCTCCACCCCACGTCTGGAAGCTGTACCAGTCTTTCAGAAGGTTGATTGAGGGCCAGCCTGCCATATGAAAAGGGGATAGGGCATATTTTTCTGAGAAGGACCCTATTCCCACAAAGATGATACTATTGGAGGCTGGAGCTGTTTTATTATCTCTCTAATGTCCTCTTCCTTCTCCTCCCCCTCCTCCTCCTCTTTCTTATCCTTTGCCTTCTCCTCCTGATTCTTCTTCTTCTGCTCTCTCTGTCATCTTTTCTTTTCTCCTTTATTTCCACCACTCCTGTCTTTCTCACTCATTTGTGTCCCTGTTTCTCAGTCTCCTCTTTCTGCCACCCTTCTCTTTCTCTCACCCCCCCCCCTCAGGCTTTGTGCAACCTCTGAGTAGACAGAGAAGCTAGGATTAATCATAGAAGGCAATTTCATACTTTGCTAGTTGTTGGATGAACACATGAGGAAGTGGACTCGATCCACAAAAGCTCACACAAACATTCTTTATTTAGTCCTCACCACTAGCCACATTGTCTAGGGCTGATGGAAATTGTAGCTTGTGACTCCCCAACGAGCGCCAGGTTTGCCTATTCCTCATGCTATATTCCACCATTTGTTTTCTTCTTGTTGTTAACTTACAAAAACGTTCTCGTCTTTTCCTCCCTGCCTCGGTTTGCTTTGGTTTCACGACTCCAGGCTTCACCGTTCACCCTGGAAACAGATGGATCCTCGAAGTGGAGCGGCCTTACACTGTCACAGTTGAAGTGTATGATAAATCGAGCACTAAAGTCTACCCATCCGATGTGAGTAAATGTCAGTGGGGCAGGAAGCCGTGTGTGTGTGTGTGTGTGTGTGTGGGGTGTGTGTGTGTGTGTGTGTGTGTGTGTTGTGGGGGAGATAAGCTGTCAAACACCCACTTTGCTTTGCAAGATTGTGTCTAATCCCAATGAATTGGAACAGAAGAGAGTTTGGTTATCAAGCTTTCTTCAGGCATTTTGGATCACAACTCCCATATTCCCCAACCATTGCCTACGTAGACAACGAACAAATGAAACTTGCAGTCCAAAATATCAGTCCGGCATTCTCTTACCTACCCCTGGATCAGACTGCCATTTAAACGTGGGTAGAAAGATTATCCAGACACTGAACTTGATGACTGGAAGGTCGGCAGGTCAGCAGTTCGAGACCCGAGACCAGCATGACGGAGTGAGCTCCTGTCTTTGTCCCAGCTCCTGCCAACCTAGCAGTTCGAAAGCAAGAAATTGCAAGTAGATAAACAGGGACCACTTCACTGGGAAGGTAAACAGCATTCTGTGCGCTCCGATGTCTAGTCATGGCTACCACATGACCATAGAATCATCTGCAGATATAGACAGTGCTGGCTCTTTGGCTGTAAACAGAAACGAGCACTGATACGGCTGGCTTTTGAGTAAGGGTGACTTCACCTAATGGGATGACTTTATACATATTGCTGTGTAGTGTTATTTGTTAGTTATTTTGAGCAAGACTGACCTTTACCTTAGAACAGGGGTGTCCAAACTACAGCCCATGGACCATATCTGGCCCTCTGATGCCAATTAATCTGGTCCACAAAGCCCTCATTCCTCCCGGAAGTGGAAGTAAAACGCGCCCGTACGGGACTGACGAGGGCTTTGTGAGCCGGATGAATTGGTGTTGGTGGGCTGGGTCTGGCTCATGGGCCATAATGACTGGCCCCCTGAACCACATGACTGGCCCGCGGCCCAAAAAGTTTGGGCACCCCTGCCTTAGAAGGATTATCCATAGGATTAATTGCAATGAGACCCTTCACAGAGTCAGCCTGGCACAACCCCAACATCCACCCTTTTTTGGAATACAACTCATTTAGGGTGGATTTTATAGAAGCCGAAGATGGAGGGAGAAAGTTTAGGCTGTACAAAGGAATCCCTGTTGGGGCTTCTGGATCAACAGAAATGATGAGCCCTAAAAAAACGGATGCAGGCACTTCGAAAATTTAATACATTTTCCTCCAGTCCCATTAGGCTTCCTTTCCAGCTTAAATTCCAGCTGCCTATGAAACACAATACTAGTATTCATCCAAGGACGGTTGTTTTTTTTTGCTGTGCTTCAGACAAAAAGCTCTAAGGATTCACAGCCAGCGGTCCTTCCTCCTCCTCCTCCTCCTCCTCCTCCTCCTGACTGTGCATTTCCCTTTCCTTTGATTCCCAGAATCTCCGAATAACTCACCAGTTTCCCAAGGAGTATTTTGAGAATCATACGTCTTCCGTGAACGGCTCCTACCATGTTGTCCAGGCGCTGAAAGATGGCGTGACCACTATTAAAGCCACGCTGGTATCTGTTCTTCTCCAGGTAAATAAAAAAAAGGAAGGGAAAGAAGTACAGAAAGGAAATAAAAGAAGAAAATAACCCCCCCCCCCCCACACACACACACACACACCCGTTTTACCAAAGCAGTTACAGGATTTCCCTTGAGCCGAGCAAAATAAATAAACACACAATAAATAAATACACTACAGTGGCTCAAGTGGCTAAGATGCTGACTGGGAGGTGGAAAGTCAGCAGTTCGATTCCCGAGTGCTGCAGGACGGAATGAGCTCCCATCTTTGTCCCAGCTCCTGCCAACCTAGCAGTCCGAAAGCAAGAAAGTGCAAGCAGATAAATAGGGACCACTTGGGTGGGAAGGTAACAGCGTTCCGTGTGTCTAGTCATGCTTGCCATATGACCACGGAAATGTTTGCAGAAGCAGACAGCGCTGGCTCTTCGGCTTTGAAACAAAGATGATCACTGAACCCTAGAGTCGGATACGACTGGCTTTCGAGCAAGGGAAAACCTTTACCTTTACCTACATATATTTAGTGTGGTGAGTCCTCAAAATTGTGGGAAGTGAGGAATTTGATCCGAGGCCGCTGGTGGCTTTGTGGTTAAGATGCTGAGCTTGACAACTGAAAGGTTGGCAGGCCAGCCGTTTGAGACATGAGCGCCGCGTGACAGAGTGAGCTCCTGTATTCTGTCCCAGTTCCTGCCAACCTAGCAGTTCAAAAGCAAAAAAACCAAAACAAAACCAAGTAGATAAACAGGTACCGTTTTTGCAAGAAAGGTAACTGCGTTCCGTGCACACCAAGAACTGGATAAAATCCCCCACCATCCCACCCGATGGCAGCAAGGCTGTTTCACTCACACAGCTTCGGGGGTTCTCGATGAATGGTTTCAGGGACTCACCTACTACCATCCACCACCACCATGTTCCCAAGCATCTTCCAAGTGAGGCGCTTACCTCACTCTGCCTAATGGTAGGGCCATCTCTGCCTGCAACTGCCTGTGTGTTTGCTTGTTTTCTTCTTCCCTTTGTCCAGGGGGGCACGGAAGATTTCTTGGCATCTCCCATCAGCCATGAGCAAGAAGTGAAGGTCTACCTTCCCATCAAGCTGATGCCCTCCTTCCTGGCTTTCCCACACCATCCACTGGACGATGCGTATCGCTACAGGGTCCAGGTGAAGTTGGCCAAGGATCAAATTCGGACACTACCTTTTCTTTGTTGCTTGCTTTCAGGAGTTAAAATGTTCGTCTTCTCTCGTGTCCTGATCAGAACCTGGACTGCCAAAACGAAGCCTCTCTCTTGGCTTTGCTGTTGGCCAACCTTAAGTCCTCACCGGTGCATGTTTCTGGCAGTCATTGGCAGACCCGTAAATGAGCCGGATTCTGCATCTCACCACATTCACACAGCATGTTATTGTCTACCATTAGCCCCCACTTGAGCCTGTTGGTCTTGCATTTAGGCACTCCGACCCTCAGCCTATTCAGGGTCCTCCAAGTGACGTAGGGGAAGTTGAATTCCTCAGCCATCTCCCCTTTTAATGCCACTCCTTCCTCCGTCTTCTAATTTGGTTTTTGCTCTTGTGTACCCCCAAGAATAGGGACTGCAGTGGCTCGAATGGTTAAGACGCTGACTGTAAGGCAGCAGGTCAGCAGTTCGAGACCCGAGTACTGCGCGACAGAATGAGCTCCTGTCTGTGTGCTCCGATGTCTGTGTGCTCCTGCCAACCTAGCAGTTCAATGTTTATGTTTATTTAATTTGTACCCCCGCCCTACTCAGCACAGGCCGACTTGGGGCGGCTTACATGTTAAATGAAAATACAATATGACAGAAATACAATTTAACAAGAGCACAAATAAAGGTACAAGATCCACAAGCAATGAGATACAAAATATACCAATTGACAAAGCATATGCAAGTTACAAAATTCAAGATACAATTATAAAATCCAAGTTACAATTACGAAATGCATACAATGCATACACATTTCAGAGCACATGCCAGACATTACAGGAAGCTTAAGAAATTGCAAGTAGATAAATAGGGACCACTTCGGTGGGAAGGTAAACAGCTCCGTGCACTCCAGTGTCTAGGCATGCCTGCGTCATGTCCGTGGAAACGTCTCCCGACGCAGACAGTGCTGGCGCTTTGGCTATAAACAGAGATGAACACTGAACCCTAGAGTCAGATACGGCTGGCTTTCGTGTAAGGGTGACCTTGCTCTCAAGAATGTTTCTTCTTGCCATAATGCTCTTCCTGGATCTGAGCTGGCAGACTTGAGGCTCATATCTGTTCAGAGGATGTTGAGTTAAAACATTGGTGTTGCATTGAGGAAAACAGCTTCTCCATCCCTCTGAGAGTTTGATTACCTTTCTGATTCCAGCTGTAAACCTCTGTCCAGTGTGCACGTTAATTCTCCCTCTGTCCGGGGCTTCCCAGGTTTGTTTCTCACTCTGGCCTGTCCTTCCCACCTTTGCGCAGGTAGAAGGGGGCAGCGGCAACTTCACCTGGACCTCTTCCAACCAGACGGTGGCCACCGTCACTGTGAAAGGGGTGGTGGCAGCAGGGCTGGTCGAAGGGCAGAGCGCCGTGCAGGCCAGGGATGTGCAGAACCCCTTCCACTTCGGAGAGATACAGGCGAGTCCTACACCACAGGGCTGCTGGGTGGCATAAAGGAAATCATGTCCTGGGTGCAAAAATCCACAATACACGGAGACAGATTTCAGCCAGGAGAGATGCACCTCTGAAGGGTGGAACGGCCTGCTATGGGAGGTGTTGAGTTCTTGTCCCTGGGAAATCTTTTAAGGTGTGGAGTGTGGGTTTTTGTGATGCCATCATTTCACCCAGCATTCAAACCTAATCTGTGGCCAAAAGGGAAAGAAGAACATCAATTTTGGGGTGAAATGCCCCTTTTATTGGTAGCTATAATCTCATTTGGGAGACTGCGGTGGCTTAGTGGTCAAGACAGTGAATTTGCTGACTGGAAGGTCGGCAGGTCAGCATGTTTGAGACCTGAGTGCTGCTGTCATCTGTCCCAGCTTCTGCCAACCTAGCCATTCGAAAGTAAGAAATTTGCAAGTAGATAAATAGGTACCACTTTGGTAGGAAAGTTAACAGCATTCCGGCATCTCGTCATGCCTGCCACATGACCATGGAAATGTCTGCAGACTCAGACAACACCAGCTCTTTGGCTGCAAATGGAGATGTGTGACTGGCTTTCAAGCAATTGGGGCAATCTTTTTTTTTTAATTCAAACGGGGGTTGGACTAGATGACCTCCTAAGGTACTTTCTGCCCCCTTCTCACAATTCTGTCCATCCAGGTATCTGTGCTCAAGCTCTCAAAGATGGAATTCCTTCCATTCCACGCAGACATCGAGATCCTGCAGATCTTGGAGGTCCCGCTCATGATGTACCACGTTGAGAAGGAGACAGGGAAATCCCTCGCCTTTACTGACTGCTCCCTGTTGCCTCTGGACATCCTCATGGACAGGCAGGGGGTGTTTGCTTTGGACGAAGATGGTAAGAAGGCTGGTCTCTTTGCTTCCTTAGGGGCTGCGGTGGCAGCTCAGGGGTTAAGAAGCTCGCCTTGTTAGCTGGAAGGCTGGCAAGTCGGCAGTTCGAGACCCGGGTACTGCATGACGGATTAAGTGCCCGTCTCTATCCCAGCTCTTGGGGACATGAAAGGAGCCTCATTTGGGCATTCCCTGAGTGAAGTTTCTTCTGCAAAAATTACTTTCAACTCAGAATAATTTCTGACATGAAATTATTATTCTTTGCTTCCTTGCGTCTCACAACCCACAAAGCAAAAGCAATCACAATTCTATACCACCCCATAGAAGCGCTTAGTGCACTCTCTGGGCAGTTCACAAGTTAATTCACATTTTGTCTCCCACCCCACCCCAACATGCTGGGTTCTCATTTTACTGATCTCGGAAGGATGGGAGGCTGATTCAACCTTCAGCCCTGGTCGGGATCGAACTCACAACACTTTAGTTGCAGGGCAGCAGTTTAACCCCTGTGCCACCAGGGCTCCTCTTCCAGTTTGCCACTCATTCTGGCCTCCCATTTCAGTAAATTACCAGTGCAAAATCAAAGTAGAGGCAGAAGATGCTTGCAGACAAGAATTTGGAGAAGTCCAAGGGTTCACCTTTCATGTCCAGATCAAACTTTGGACTGCCAAACTGAAGTCACTTTTTTGGC
This sequence comes from Bradypodion pumilum, assembly GCA_035047305.1. NCBI lineage: Eukaryota > Metazoa > Chordata > Lepidosauria > Squamata > Chamaeleonidae > Bradypodion > Bradypodion pumilum. Next base: position 6,795,459 of record JAWDJD010000018.1, read on the forward strand.
TTTGTCGTTGGCCAAACTTAAATACTCATCAGTACATGTTTCTGGTAGTAATAAAATGATGACCCAGCGCCTCAGAGCCAAGATGTTAATTGCCTGTAAACTGCCCAGAAAGTGTCATAAGTGCTGGGGGGGGGGGGGAGTATATAAGTGTCATTGCTATTGCTGTGTCCATTGGTGAATGGAAAGTGATGTAGCGCTAAGCTTCGGCCACAGATGAAGACATGCAAAAAAGCAAATGGAATGATTTATTTATTTATTTTTAAATATTTTTATTAAGATTTTAAAGAATTATACGATAACAAAAATAACAATAACAAAGAAAATAAGCAAACTACATACATAAGACATTCTAAAAGGAAAAAAGAAAACAACATAACATAAGCTACACCTATTATCAGACATATCTTTTCATTTTTCCATCATCCTCATAAATTTCAATTCTTCCTTTTATACATTTATATCATTCTCCATAAACTTTCATTTATCCTCCAATTTTTAATCTTAAATGCAATTATCTTATGTACTAGCTTATTTAATATTTGATTATCAACTTTTCTTAACCTAAATTATTACTAATGTAAAGCAAAATCTAAAAATAATAATACCACTCATGTGTTATATACACTGTCCCAAATTCACCACTTATTTTCCTAACCATCTTATTTCCTCCAAAAACTCAACGAATCATGTGCTGGCTTGTTCCCTCTATTATTATTCAATGTGTGCACCAAAAAAGCAAATCAAAGGATTTGGAAGGGTCCTGAAGGCCTGTAAACCCTGGGGGAAAGCAGCAGTACAAAGTAAATGTTTAATGGACGACTTAAAAGGAGTCGGTGCGCTTGGTCCAAAAGAGTCCTTTATGCTGGAAATTGAGTCGCTCCCACGTTCACCTCTGCAAACGACCGCCGCAACGCATGAGAAGAGTGCCATTTTGTATACTTGTTTTGTAGGTAAGCAGAAACCCGGCCCAACCTCTTGTTCCTGCGTCCAGCTAGCAGCGAAATCTCTCGGCCATATGCTCGTCACGGCCAGCGCCACCGTCTTTGAGGAGTATTTCGAAACCAGCGTCACCTTGGCCGCCTACGAACCACTCAAGGTGATTTTTCTTCTTCTTCCATATCCAGCCCAGAGGTGAAACTGCCAAAATGAAGCCACCTTTCGGCGAGTCCATTCTTCAGTTGCTTTGACCTGACCTAGTGTGAGAAAGATTAGCCGGCAACACAAGGTTACCATTACCAGGGTACACCCGGTTGTAGTTCAAAAATAAGACAATCTTCAAGTCGGCTATTTCTGTGTACCCGTACCATGAAGACTGTCTTGAGAATATAATGCAGCGGCCTTTCGTCTGCCTTCCACATTGCAGCATGACCCCCATAGTACCACTAGATCTAGTTCAACGAGTCACTTTCTGGTCCTGAGCCCTTTTGGCACACAAAATCCTCCTCATCCCCAGGTCAGGCTTGATGAACCTGCTGCTCTCCATCAAGAGGGATTCAAGTGGGATTTAATTCACTTGGGGACCCTAAACCTTTTCTGTGGACTTCAGCATCGAAGGCCATTAGTCCTAAGGGTTGTCAAGGTTAGTTAACCGCCGCCTGACACTTGGCATCGATTCACTGGCAGTATGGTCTACTCTATTACCGTAGTAGGATAACCTGGCCAGATGGCATCTCAAGATGATAATAGTCGCAGGTGCCACTTCTGATTCATAGTTATCTTGAATTTTGTTTCTGGAATGATAACATCTGCTTACCATCTCAGCAATGTGGTGTATAGGGTTGTGTTGGAATGAGCTGCAATTAGCAAACAAATAAGAGAAAGTACTTTTTCACCCACCCAGAGGATCCCTGGTCTATGGAACTCCCTGCCAGAAGAAGTGGTGACAGCTGTCAGTCTTGACAGCTTTAAGAAAGGATTAGACAAGTTCATGGAGGACAAGGGTATCAATGGCTATAATTATGGATACTTAAGGACAACCTCGGGGTTGGAGAGATAGGCAGGATATCTCTCAATGCCATTTCCAGGGAATCCTAAACAGGTGAAGGCATCTGCTTAAGAATAATACCCAGAAGCAAATGGTGAGCCACTGTGTGAGACAGAATGCTGGACTGGATGGGCTCCTGTGGCCTGTTCCAGCAAAGCTGTTCTTATGTTCGTTCCTGGGGGGAAATTTTGTGATAACCATTTGGCATTACGTATGTAGGCATATCTCACTTGTGTCTCGGTCCAGGCTGTCAACCCTGTGGAAGTGGCTTTGGTCACTTGGCATTCTGTAAAGGAAATGTGGTTCGAAGGTGGTCCCGGCCCATGGATTTTGGAACCCTCCCGCTTCTTCCTAGAGCTCCGGGTAGAACAGAAGGAGAAGGTCCATGTGGTGGAGGTTCGACTACCTAACAAGAGGAAGCAGCACCAGTATATCTACCGGGTGATGTGCCTGGAACTGGGGGAACAGGTAGGAGGAAGGTGTGTCAAATACCCCTATCCCCCCACCAAGACATTTCACACATCACCACCCCAAGAACCAGAGGCTTAATTAGGCAGGAGGTAAAGAATACTTTATGGGGCCACTGTGGCTTAGTGGTTACGACACTAAACTTGATGACCAGAAGGTCGGCAGTTCAAGACCCAAGTGTTGCACGACAGAGTGAGGTCCCGCTGTCTGTCCCAACTCCTGCCAACTGAGCAGTTCGAAAGGAAGAAATTGCAAGTAGATAAATAGGCACCACTTCGGCGGGATAGGTAACAGTATTCTATGTGTTCCAATGTTTAGTCCCGCCTGCCACGTGACCATGGAAATGCCCGCAGACGCAGACAGCGCTGGCTCTTTGGCTGTAAACGGAGATGAGCACTGCACCCTAGAGTCAGACACAAGTGGCTTTTGAGCAAGAGTGACCTTAACTTTTACCTTTACCTAAAGAATACTTTTTTCCGTAGCCTCCAGAGTGCAGGAATTTTGCAGCTGTAAGCAGCACGGCTTCCCTTCCCACAGTGTGTGGCCTTCATCGTTTTCACAGTGCAGCGGTGCTCTTAATGTGGCACTGCACCATGGAGTGATATTATTGCCCAAATAATTTGAAGCCTCCTGTGATCCCTGCAGCTGCTGCTCTGTAACCAGCTCCCATTGTTCATTTCCCAAAGGTCTTCACGTTCCAGGTGGGCAACCACCCAGGGGTGCTGAACCCCAGCCCGGCGGTGGAGATGGTACAGGTGGGATTCATCTGCACTCACCCGGCAAGCATGGCCGTGACCCCAGTGTACGAACTGGCCGCCGGCGCCCCGCCTTGCCCTTTGCCGCAGTATCACAAACAACTGGTAAGTGCCGTGGAACGCTTCCAAAAGGCTACCCCGTCGTCCCTGCGCTCCCGCGTTGCTCGGGAATACTGGGCAGCCTGTCTCGGCCAAACGTGGATTAATATTTTAAATGTCAAAGATTACCGGGCCGAAAGCCAGAAACAGAGAGTCTGTAAGGCAGTTGAGTTGGATGAATCGACAAAGGCTCTCAGCCATCTTTAGTTTGTGCCAAAGGCAGAAACTGGCATGATATATGACCAACAATTAGAACTTCTTCCATGTCTAGGCCAGCCGTGAAACTACCAAAATGAAGGCACCTTTCAGTGAGTTCCTTCTGCAGCTCCTTTCGCCTGAGCGAATGTGAGAAAGATTAGCCGGCAACACAAGGTTGCCGTTACCAGGGTGTTTGCCCGATTGTGGTTCAGAAATACCACAGTCTTCAAGGAGGCTCTTTCTGTGTACCCCAACAGTTAGAACTGAAAGCAGGTTAGTGTCAGAGAGAGATGATTCAGGCAGGCTTTCGTGTCTGCAAAATCAGATTCCAAAGGAATCTCAAGCATAGGCTGCGGAGATCAGTTGTAAAAGAAGAGAAATGCATTTGTAAGTTACTGTATATGACTTTTTAAAAAAAGCTTCTTTTGAGAACTCAAATGTTTTCAGTGGTTGAAAAATTGCTTCTTCTGCTGACGGATAATCTATAACTTCCTGATCCTGCCCTTATTTTTCCTACTGTTAGGAGATAGCTCAGAGCAGGAGTTCCCAACCTTTTCAAGCCAGGGGCCAGGCTACGCTCTCTCAGTCAGCTTCAAGGGCCGGGTGACCATTTTGCCCTGCCTGCACGATGGGGCGTGGCCATTTTGTTCCAACAGCTTCCAAGGGGTGGCCATTTTTTTCTTGTTTGCCCTCGGAGGGGTTTGGGTGGCACATGAAATGATGCCAGGGGCTGGATCTGGCCCATGGGCCTTAGGTTGGGGACTCCTGGCTTACAGGTCTCTGAATTGGTTTATAAATACTTGAAACTAAACGCAGAAAGCTTTTATAGGTTCTTGTGTTATACATTTAAAAAGAGGGGGTTTTGCACCCCGATTTTGTTGTTTTTAGGTGCCTGTATCCAGTTTGAGGAACACGGTTTTGGAGCTAGCTTTGTTTGACCAGCACCGGAGGAAGTTTGACAATTTCTCCTCCCTGATCTTGGAATGGGTATCAGCCAATGAAACTCTAGCTCACTTCACTCACCCGACGGCCACGCAAATGGTGCCTAGAGACGATGGGACCAGGCAGACAAGGCTTCATGGTATGGCTCCGTCATACATCCTAAATCAGGGATTCCCAATCTAAGGCCCGTGGGCTTGATACAGCTCGCAGTGCCATTTCATTTGCCCCCCCCCCTCCAAGGTCATTCAAGAAACAAAACGGTTGCCCCTTTTGAAGCTGTTGGGAAAAAATGACTGCTCCCATCATACAGGCAGGGCAAAATAACCATCTGGCCTTCGAGGCTGACTGAGAGAGCATGACCTGGCCCCCCGGCTTGAATAGGTTGGGAACCTCTGTTCTCAGCAGTAAAATGCAAATTCTCCCCCTGCCCACGTCTTAAAGCAGCCTTCTCTACACAATCTAGACTTCACTGGCAAGGATTGTTGTACCTTCTGTACAGTCGAACTTTGGATAAAGTCCAAACACCGTTCCACAAGTTTGGACTTTATCTGAATCAAATGGGTGATGCATCAGATAACGTCCAAAAATGGACTTTATCTGAGGTTCCTATACCAAATACCTCAGATAACATCCATTTTTTAGTGGTTTTGGACTTTATGTGATGCATGAAAACCGCGACTTTATCCAAATCAGACTTTATCCGAATCGGACTCTATCCGAGGTACCACTGTATTTTCCTTTGCTGCTTAAGAAGAACATTTGCCCATTCTGTTTCTAATCCTGTTTCTTTCTCAATTTCCTCCCTCCTCTCTCCCAAACGCCCATCTGTTTGGATTCCTCCCAGGCCACCAGCTGCTTGAGGTACGTCAGATCAAAGGAACCGTTTTGGTTGCGGTCAACTTTGTGAAATATTCCGAGAGAGGCAGCCCAAAGGTGAGTATACAGGGACCTTCATTTATCAGTAGAGTACTCAGTGGATTTGGGGAAGAAAGGACTCACTCAGAGAATAATGCGACTTGGAACCAGGGGCATGGAAATCATATTCCTTGGTAAAACAAGAAAATAGTGTTATACAAAAGAAAGTAGTAGTGGTATTGATTTGCCTAAAGCATGGGTTCCCAACCTAAGCCCCGTGGGCCAGATCTGGCCTGTGGTGCCATTTCAAGTGGCCCTCCACCCCTCCAAGGGCATTCGAGAAACAAAATGGCCACCTGTTTGAAGCTGTTGGGACAAAATGCCCACCCCCGTCGTGCAGGCAGGGCAAAATGGCCATCTGGCCCTTGAAGCTGACTGAGAGATCATGGCCTGGCCCCTGGCTTGGAAAGGTTGGGAACCCCTGGCCTAAAGCTTGCAAAAATGAGCCGAAGCATCCAAGAGAGAATTGGGCAACCATTTGTCAGACCTACTTTGATTCGGATTCCTGCACTGAGCAGCAGGTTGGACTTGATAGCCTAAAAGGCCCCTTCCGACTCAGTTATTCTACAATTCCAAGTTACTTTCTTGGGTTTGTTTCTCTCCCAGAATTACCTAGGTAGCATTTTGTACACAAAAAAGATCCTCCTCAAAGATTGGGTTATTTTTGGAGCACAATCGGGCCTGTCTTGGTAACGGCAACCTTGTATTGCTGGCTGATCTTTCTCACATTAGGTCAAGCCAAAGAAACTGCAGGATGAACTCACCCAAAGGTGCCTTCATTTGACAGTTTCATGTCTTGCCTAGACACGGAAGGCGGAGACGTAGTCAGCATGCTCGGTAGATTTTAGGAAGTAAGGGGCAGTGTGGTATAGGAGATAGAGTTGTAAAATAGGACTTCAATCCCTAATCAGCTACTGGAAACTCTGAGATGAATTAGGGTAAATGAGTAAAGCAATCTTAATGATTTCATGTAGCTGACTGGATAGCACAGTGGTTTAGGTACCTTGCTGTGGAGCCAGAGGTTGAGAATTTTATTCCCTACCTTGCCTTCCAGGACAGAGAGCCAGATTGTTTAGCCTTGGACAATCTGTACAGTTCCTGGACATCCCAAGAAGAAGGGATGACCCTCCCACCCTTTCTGAGTTGATTGTTTAGTTGGCTTGGCTTGGCATGGCTTGAGTTGGGTTGGGTTGGGTTGGGTTGAGTTGGGTTGAGTTGGGTTGGGTTGGGTTGGGTTGAGTTGGGTTGAGTTGGTTACTTAGTTGGGTTAGTTTAGTGTATGAAACTAAGACACAGGACACAGCCTCGGGCTGGGTTAACTCAGGTTTATTGCATCGTGGACAGAGGGAACATGAGGTAATGGCGGATCAATAGCTCTTTATATACAGTAGGAATACATTTGAACGTGGTGCCATGGTAGCCCATTGGCTACTGTCTGCGTGACGTCATTGTGGGTCACGCCCTTCTTGTCCAGGTGTAGGTGGTGGCGGGAAAGCTTCCCGCGCTGTTGCCTTTGATGAGTTCGAACCAAGAGAGCTTGGACGCTCGCTGCTGCCAGCTGGTGGTCATTAGCTCGCGTCCTATTACAGGGTTTATATGATACAGCTGAAGGTTACATTGTTGCTATAGGCAAGGTTACATTGGCTCAGATACATTGTAATCCATGTGGAAGGTAAAACCATTAGAACACAACATCCCTCCCCCCTAGGACGAGACAATGTCTCGAGCCCACCTTCAACACACTCCCCCCCCTTAGGAGACAAAGTCCCTCAGCCAAGATGGCTTATTTCGAACACGCTGGGGTCTCGATGCGGGCTGCCTTTCCCCGGGTTTGCTACCTTCTCTTTGTCCCCTGGTTTCCTGCCCTGTAATTGGAGAGGGAGACTTGTTAGTGACTAGCCGCGGCTCCGCGGCGTTGTTGGGAGGTGTGCTCTTTCTCGGGGAAGAACCGGGGGCACTGGGGGCTAACGAAAAACCCCTCTTCTCGCTTGGAAGGGTGGGGGAACACTCCTGAAAACCCCCCCGGCTCGCAAAACCAAAATCAAAATCAAGATTACATTCGGGGGACGCGGCGGCGGCCGCACATTCCTTTTCCCTCCCCCCGGGCCCTGATAGAACTGGGGTATCAAAAGGATATGAGTCGGGACCACCGCTTTCCCCCCCGGTTTCGGACTGCTGTCCCTCAATGTCTCCCCCTTGGGCTAAACGGGTGGGGGAGAACCCTATCGCTGAATCCTGTTGCTGAGCCCCACTGACCGGCCCTTCACTCACTCGGCGCCTCAGTTGGTCAGCGTGTCTCCTCCAGAGGAGGCCGGTGCTCGTTTCCACCCGATATGACACTGGCCCTGTTTGTTCTATTATTGTTCCTGGCACCCAGGCTGGCCCTGCGCTTGCATAGTTCCTGCAGTAAACAAGGTCGCCGGCGGCGAACCCTTTCGAGACTGCCAATCCTATGTTTTTTCCTGTATCCTCGACTCTCGTCGGGTCCAGCCTGGTCAGAAGCGTGGTCAGTTTTCGCCGCATCAAGAGTTCTGCCGGCGAGTAACCCGACGCTAAGGGGGTCACCCTATACGCTAACAAGAACTGACATACTTGGTGATTTAGGTCCCCCGGGCCCATGCGCCGCAGCGCATCCTTTGTTGTACGCACCAACCGTTCCACTTGGCCATTCGTGGCCGGGTGGAACGGCGCGGATGTGACATGCCGAATGGCGTTTGCTCCCATGAATGCCTCGAACTCCGAGGAGGTGAAGCAACTCGCGTTATCGCTGACTAAAGTGTCGGGTAAACCGAACGTGGAAAAGACTCTCCGTAGCTGGCTAATTGTTGTGGCGGAGGACGTGCTCTTTACTGGGATAACCTCCAGCCACTTGGAGAACGCATCCACCACCAGGAGAAACATGGTTCCTCGGAATGGGCCAGCGAAATCTACATGTACTCTGGACCACGGCCCCCTTGCTGTGTCCCATTCCCTATGCGGGAGGTGGGCCGCCTCTGGTCGGGATCCCTGGCATGCCTCACAAGTGCCGACCATATGCTCAATGTCCGCGTCCAGCTGTGGCCACCAAAAGTAACTGCGGGCCAGCGCTTTCGAACGAACGATGCCCGGGTGGCTGACGTGCAGCAGTTTGAGCACCCTCGGCCGCATGGCTGCAGGAACCACCACCCGTTGGCCCCACAATAGGCACCCCCTCTCTAGGGACAACTCTAGCTTTTTCCGAAAGAATGGGTCGAATTCCGTGCTTGGGGACGATGCCGGCCACCCCTTTTGTACCCATGAGCTGACTTTCTCGAGTGTCCTGTCCTTGCCTGTCGCCCTCGCAATATCGGCTGGTACTATTGGGGGTGCATCTAAAACCTCAATTAGTAACACCTGGCGGTCTCTTCCTACTCTAGCCTTCTGGTCGTCCGACAAGGGCAAAGGGGATCTCGAAAGTGCATCAGCATGGCTGATCTCTTTTCCGGGCCGGTACACCAACTCGTGTTGGTAAGCGTTGAGAAAAATGGCCCATCGCAGCATTCTCGGTGATAGGATCTGCGGGGTGGGCTTGCTTGCCGTGAAAATCCCTAACAGGGGCTTGTGATCCGTCACGATTTTGAACGGGCGACCATACAAAAAATCGTGAAACTTTTTGGTCCCCGCTACAATTGCCAATGCCTCCCTGTCGGTTTGTGCGTAATTTCGCTCTGCCTGGGACAGGGACCTTGAATAAAATGCAACCGGGGCCTCCCTTCCGTCATCCAACACGTGGCAAAGTACCGCCCCCACCCCCACCGGTGATGCATCACAGACTAGGACCACCGGCCGTTTGGGGTCGAAATGTGTTAGAATTGCGTCAGAGGTCAAGAGCTGCTTTAATTCTTTGAACGCCCTCTCGTGCTCGTCACCCCACACCCAAGTCTCCTCTTTTTTAAGCAACCGATGAAGCGGTTCGGCCACGGACGCCTTCCGCGGAAGGAATGTATGGTAAAAATTGAGGAGCCCCAGGAATGACTGTAGCTCGGTTTTGGATGTGGGGCGAGGGGCCTTTTTGATGGCTACTACTTTGGATTTGGATGGCTTGATACCCTCGGGTGTAATCCTGAACCCTAAGAACTCGACCTCGGTTTCGAAAAAAACACATTTGTCCTTCCTCAGTCTCAGCCCCGCTTTCTCGAACACCGTTAGTACTTTGTCCAATCTCTTTGCCAGTTTGGCCTCACTTCCCCCTGTTATTAATACGTCATCAAAATAAGGCAACACCCCCTCCAGCCCTTTCAGGAGGCGTTCCACAAGCGACTGAAAAAGGCCGGGTGCCGAGTTCACGCCGAACTGTAAACGCGACACCTGGAACGCTCCTTTATGTGTGACTATCGTTTGTGCCGCGGCCGTGGCGGGTGTTACGGGAAGCTGCTGATAGGCTTGTGCCAGGTCGAGCTTAGCGAAACACTTTCCCCCATTTAGCCTAGCCAAAAGGTGGCTGACCACCGGCACCGGATAAGCATTAGGGCGGATCGCCTTGTTAATCGTACACTTATAATCAGCGCAAATGCGCACCTCCCCGTTAGCCTTCAGAGCTGTTACAATTGGAGTTTCCCACTCCGCGGAATCAACAGGAATAAGAATCCCCTGGCCCACCAATTTGTCCAGTTCCGCCTCTATTTTGTCCTTTAGTGCGAAGGGCACCCTGCGCGGTTTGAGTCTTATCGGGCGGACCTCCGGGTCTAGGTCGAAAGCTACAGGGGGTCCCTTGAATTTCCCAAGTCCTTTTTCAAAAACGGCGGGATGCGCATCGCACACCGCTTGTATTGGGTCCACCCCCACTGCATGTACTCCCCCTATAAACAGGCCTAGAGGCTGGAACCACTGTGTCCCTAGGAGGCTACAACTCCCCCCCTTGAGGACAACTAAGGGCAGCTCCGCAGAGTGTCTCTTAAACTCAACCCGAAATTTCCCGACCCCCAACACCGGAATGCTGTTCCCCTGTACATCTCGTAGCGTGGACCTCAAAGTTTTAAGTTTGGGCCGCACGTGGGGGTCGATTCTTAAAAACTCTTTCTGGGGAATTATGGAATAGGAGGACCCCGAGTCAATTTCCATCCTGATGGGGGCCCCTTGTACTAGTACCTCAACGAAATAATGGGACTGTTCCGCGGACACACTGAGCACTGGGACGTCGTCCTCGCTGCTGTCCGAGACGCGGCCCACGCCGTCCTGCTTCCTCGTGGTCTGGACGCCATCTTTGGGCCTCGCTGAACGGTCCGGCCTGGTCGAACGGTCTGGTGACTGCCTCCGGCCCTCCTTCCGTTTTCTGCATGCCTTGGCGATGTGCCCCCGACGGCCGCAGGTATAGCATTCGGCCTTTCTAAACGGGCACCTCGCACGCTCGTGGGCCGCTCCGCAACCATCGCAGCGGCGCCCCCCTTTTCGGACCTTCTGGACCTCCTCGCCGTCGCTGCTCTCTGAGGACGACTTTGAGGCCCGTTGAGTTGCGTGCACCGACCTTTCCGCCTTGCCGGCTCTGGGACGCCACTCACGCCACTGGTGCATCTCGTCCACTCCAGCATTCGTGGACTCTGCGGCTTCTGCGGCCTCGACGACCTCTGCCAGCGTGGGTGGCGGCTCCTTATTCATCAAGCTGCGCTGCACCTCCTTGTCTTTCAGGCCACACAGTACGCCGTCCCTGAGGGCAATTTCTAGGATGCTGCCCCATTTACAGGGGGCAGCGGCTACCCTCATGGCGGCCACGAATGCCTCGACCGACTCGTCCGGCGCTTGGACTCGCCTCCAAAACGCGCTCCGAGCGGGAAACATCGCCCTCGCGGGTTGGAAGCGCTCCCGTAGCAGCTTCATGATGTCGTCCGCCTTAAATTCGCTCACCTTCTTTGGAGCGATGATGCCCACCAGCGTCCGCTTGGTTTCCGTTCCAAGCATGCGGGTGAGGATGGCCCTCTTCCTCTCCTCATCGTCTTCCTTGACTTTAAGCTCCACCAGCGCCGCATGGAAGTCCATCTCAAGCAGCTCCCAGTCTTGCGGTTTGGTGATGTTGAACCCGCTCTGTGCCCTGGCTGCTCCTTGGGAATCCATTGATCCCATCCTCGTCGCCAATTTAGTGTATGAAACTAAGACACAGGACACAGCCTCGGGCTGGGTTAACTCAGGTTTATTGCATCGTGGACAGAGGGAACATGAGGTAATGGCGGATCAATAGCTCTTTATATACAGTAGGAATACATTTGAACGTGGTGCCATGGTAGCCCATTGGCTACTGTCTGCGTGACGTCATTGTGGGTCACGCCCTTCTTGTCCAGGTGTAGGTGGTGGCGGGAAAGCTTCCCGCGCTGTTGCCTTTGATGAGTTCGAACCAAGAGAGCTTGGACGCTCGCTGCTGCCAGCTGGTGGTCATTAGCTCGCGTCCTATTACAGGGTTTATATGATACAGCTGAAGGTTACATTGTTGCTATAGGCAAGGTTACATTGGCTCAGATACATTGTAATCCATGTGGAAGGTAAAACCATTAGAACACAACAGTTAGTGGGTTGGGTTGGTTATTCTCTACCTAGAAAACCCCAGAAAGAGTCTTCGTAAGTCAAAATTGAGTAGACAGCATTTTTTTTAAAAATGTATTGCTTACATTTATTTAATAGCAAACTGTTCTGGACAGTAAACAAGACATAATGAGAAACAACATGAAAATAACCGCCATGTGAAAACAAAACCCCACACGACGGCAATAGGTAACAACCAGAATTACCAAAGAAAAATGTCACTAAATATCAAGTTAAATTGCAACAAGTAAGGAAATTACAGGGCTCAGAAAGAAAACAAATTAATCTAACAGCACCTAGTTATTACCAACTATTTTAGGATACCTATTGGGCACACTATAAGTTGGATATGACTTGGTAATGCATAACAATAATTAACAGCTAAAAAATGAGGTTTTTCCAAGCTGAGGACTTATGTAGATACATCCTAAAGCAGCATTTCTCTGTTTGTTTGTGTGTTTGTACTTGTACATTTAGGAGGTCTCTAATTCTCCTGCCTCTACAGCAATAGAACTGATGCTTGTTGAGGATGTCACTGTTGTTCCAGATAATGTCACAATATACAACCATCCCAGTGTCAAGGTTAGTTTGATTGGCTTGGGTTGGCTTGGGTTGGTTGAGTTGGTTGCTTGGCTGGGTTGGTTGTTTGGGTTGAGGTTATTTAGTTGATAGCAGTCAATGCATCGTTTCCAACCTGGGACAGTCTTGGAGTGTGTCTGGCTGTAAAAGGAAGTGCCTGATATTATTCTGTGTGGGAATCTTGGTAGGTGCCCTATCTTAAATGTAGGAGCACTCCAGATTTTTTGCCTCCTGGCATGTCCTTAGTTCAGCAAAGTTGTTTATTTCAGCCAAGATCTTGTGTTTTCAGTCAAAGGAATTTTAAGCTGCACACTTCTTCAGCAACCCTCTCTTCTGTTGCAGATTCTAGACACTGTTTGCATGCACACACGCCAGAGTTGGTGGGTTGGATTGGCTAGTGCATGGTTTGGGTTAGTTGGTTGGTTACTTGGTTGAGTAGGGTTGGGTTAGGTTGGGTTGGGTTGGTTATTTGGATTCCTTTGGGTTGGTTCGGTTGAGTTGGGTTGGGTTGCTTCATTTGGTTGTTTTGTTGGTTTGGTTGCTTGGTTGAGTTGGTTGCTTGGTTGTGTTAGTTGCTTGGGTTGTTTGGTTGGGTTGAATTGGTTGGCTGGGTTAGTTGCTTAGTTGAGTTGATTTGGGTTAGTTGGGTTGGTTTGTTGGCTGGTTGGATTGGCTGGTTGGGTTGGGTTGGTGCTTGGTTGATTGGTTGGTGTAAGCACCACTCTGGGTGGCTCACAAACATTAAATAAACAAAAGAAAAAAGAAACACGAATAGCATAAAACTACCATTTTCCATAAATAAAATCATAGAAACAAAATACAGAGTAGATTTCAGTTGAGGGGAGATGCTAGTAACTACAGGTCACCCGATTTTTTCTGACAACAGCGGTCCTCATTTGGACACTTAACCCATCCACCCTTCTGCCTTTTTAGGAAACCTTTGCACTGGTGGAAGGATCCGGCTACTTTCTTGTTAACAGCACCACCGATGAAATGGTGAACATCACCTATCTGGAAACAGAGAGCTCCATCCAAGTGAGTGTGTAGAAGAGCTTCTTGCTTGGGATCCTTGGTACACAAAACCAGGAGTTTCACATCATTTATTCTTTCCCCTTATTTGCATTTGATAATAGACTGCCTGTGATATCAAAGACATAAGTGGAACAGGACGGTTTTCACATCTTATATGGAATTCCCTTCCCCATGAATTTGAGATTATTCTTCTCCTTCCTGGTGTCCTGTTAGCCCTCAAAGCCTTTTCTCTTTCAGTGGCCTTCAATACTGTTTGTTAATTGCTTCTGTTGGTTGGCCTTCTAAGTTTCCTTTATATTCATTATTACTGCGTGTTTGGCTGATGCTTTTACTGGCAAAGGTATTAACTTATTCTAGTGTTGATAAGAGGTCCAATTCTGTACGAACATACAAACGTGTCATCCTAGCAGTCTCTATTTTGAGCTCCGTCCCCTAACAAGGGCCCTAAAACACAGGCTGATGGATTGGTCCATATAAATGCACGAGGAGCAGGTCTTTTATAAAGCCAATGACTCTTAATTGCACATTCAGGAGCAAACTACCTTCACATACTTTGCATTGTAGCCCGGGTATCTAGCCACAATATATGGTGCTGAGATCTCACAAAAAATCAATTTATGTTCCAACCACCATGGCAATTGTAGGGCCAGAAAGATCTAGGGTAGGGGTTCCCAACCTTTTCAAGCCGGGGGCCAGGTCATGCTCTCTCAGTCAGCTTCGAGGGCCGGACAGCCATCTTGCCCTCCCTGCATGATGGGGGTGGCCATTTTATCCCAACAGCTTCAAAGTGGTGACCATTTTGTTTCTCAAATGCCCTTGAAGGGGTGGGGTGGCCACATGTAATGGTGTTGTGGGCCAGATCTGGCTGACAGGCCTAAGGTTGGGAGCCCCTGGTCTAGGGCATGAAGGTCACAGTGTCATAGCCTCTAATACTCAGAAGGTCTCTGGGTTGTCACTCTAACTCACTAGTGCATCTACAAAGAGGAGACTTAAAGACTAAATGATTAAATATCAAATAAATCCCTGCTTTACCCTTCTTTCTGCCTCTTTCCTGGCAAGGTGGTTCCCATCCGACCTGGCTCTTTAGCCTTGGAGATATACGACCTGTGCTTGGCCTTCCGGGGACCTGCCACAGCCTACCTCCAAGTCTCCAACATGCACGAGCTAGAAGTGGACCTCATTGACAAGGTAAGAGGCCAAATAGCACAGGAGTGTGGCTACCTTCAGTTGGATTGGTTGTTATGTTGAGTTGGTACATAGATTGGTTGAGTTGGTTGTTGATGGGTTGGGTTGGGTTGGGTTGGGTTAGTTGGATTGGTTGGTTGGTTGGTGGGTTGGGTTGGGTTGACTGAATCCTCTGAGAGTCAAAGATAGAACAGCTCCCTTTATTTATTTATTTATTTATTTATTTATTTGTGTGGATTTGTATCCCGCCCTCTTGCCCTAGGGCAACTCAGGGCGGTGCACTTACACATACCTATTATCACAATCCCCTTTTAAAAATTCAATAAAAAACTATTTAAAACCATCCCGAATTTAAAAAGCCCTCCCTTTCCTCCCAACAATAAAAAGGATATATAATTCTAACAGGGACATATAGTTCTAACAGAGCCAACGAGCTGGAGTCAGCACCCCATCGGCCCCCCAAACTTGTCCTGAAACTGTCTATAAACCAGGTTGCGAGGAAAAGACTGAGAAGGGTGAAGTTTGTGGAAGCATATTGACAGATCGCTCATCTTCTCTGTCTTCTGCACCTTTCCTGTTGGTACCCCCCACCCCTCGAGACTCCCATTCTGTTGGCAACTATGGGTTTAGAAACACATCTGATATTTGATGTTAGCTTTCGTGGATCAAGTTTACTTCATCAGTGAAGTGGACTTGATCCACGAAAGCTCACGTCAAAATACAAACGTTAGTCTTTAAGTTGCCACAATGTTTTTGTCTTTGTGCTTTGTTTTGTTTACTCTCTGATATGCCCACACAGACTAACATGGGTGCCATTTCAAAAACCTGACATTTGAAGTCTCATGTTTCTTTATTCATGTCAGACGTGCCACCAGCATGTAATAACATACAAAGATAAAATTAACACATCTGAAACAAAAAAGAATTAAAAGGGCTAGGTGACATCCACCCAATACCGGGCCACATCAACAGCATTTCTTCTTGCCATCCCTGACATAGACGGTGCAAATTGTGTTTAGAAACGGAAAGCAATCCCCATCCCATCCTTTCTTCTTTTTCAGATTGAAATTGGCAAATCCGTCTTAGTCTTGGTACGTGTCTTGGGCCATCACCGGCACCCTTTCCAGAGTAAATATTTCCTTTATATGGGACTCGAACTGAAGGCAGCCTCCCCTATCGTGACACTGACGTAAGTCTTTCTCTGGGGCTCGCAAGTTGCCTCGCTTCATTTAGAATTTGCTTTGCTGCTCTTTGGAAGATGAACACAGAGTTTACTTACAAGACTTTGTATCCCAGAAGATGAACACAGAGTTTGCTCACAAGACTTTGTATCCCAGGCGTGAAAGTCTGGTAGACTCATCTCTTTGCAACATGATTTCTACTCTTAACAACATGTTACCAGTCTGGCCAAGTTATCCTGCTATGGTAATAGAGTAGACCCGTGGTGGTGAACTTTGGCACTCCAGCAGTTCTTGGATTTCAATTCCCAAAAGCCCAAGTCCCTCTGAATCCACACAAATGTGTTTACTGCATGTACAGGCAGTAAACCCATTTGTGTGGATTCACAGCAACTTGGGCTTCTGGGAATTGAAGTTCAAGAACAGCTGGAGTGGCAAAGTTCGCCATCGCTGGAGTAGACCCTACTGTCACTGACTCAATGCCGAGTGTCAGGTGGCAGCTAACTAGCCTGACAAAACTAAGGTTGTCTAACGGCCTTGGGTGCCGAAGTCCACAGGGAAGGGTGATGGTCCCCAAGTGGATTAAATCCCTCTTGATGGAGGGCAGCAGCTTCATCAATATTTCCCTGGGACTGATGATGAGGACTTTGTGTGCCAAAAGGGCTCAGGACCAGAAAGTTACATGTGGAGCTTGATCAGTGGTGCTACGGGCGTCATGTTGCGATGATGCAGAAGGCAAATGGAAAGGCCACTGCATTATATTCTCAGGACAATCTTCACAGCTGATTGCCACAATGATCACCAATATTAGGAATCAGATATGGCAGAAGAACAACAACAACATGTTATCTGTAACCTACAACTTGGCCTTTCATGTCCTTCTTGAAAATTGAGTTGGGGATCTCTTTCAAATCCTGTTTTCTCTCTCTCTTTCTCTCTCTCTCTCCCATTTCCTGTGGTTGCCTTGATTTCTTTATGTATTACCTCTAAAACCCATCAATGCAGTAAAACGGTATAAACCTAGAACAGCAAAGAGGCCAAAGCGCCCATCAGCAAAATCTCTAGAAAATCTCGAGTCTGCTTTTAAAATGAAGAGTTGTGCCTGTCCTTCTAAAAGCAAGTGGATGAAGACTGGGAGAATATCCCAGACAGGCAGGATATAAATGTAATAAATGAACAAACAAACAAAGCTCCTGTCTCTGTCATGGAGCCAGTGGCTGCCTTTCACCTTAATCTACCTTGTAGGGCTGTTGTGAGGACAAAGCAGACATGAGCAACTGCAGATGTTTCCCTCATCATGTGGCAGGCAGGACAAGATGCCAGAGCGCACAGAAGAGTGGTGCCTATTTATCTACTTGCAATTTCTTGCTTTCAAACTGTTAGGTTGGCAGGCGATGGGAGCTCACTCTGTCCTCTAGCACGGGGGCCTTGTACTGCAGACGTGCCGACCTTCCAGTCTTCAAATTCAGCGTTGTCACCCCTAAGCCACCGATGGTGCTTATCTATGTATTGGTGTTGATCTTTTGCTAGTTGTGATACTCACACCTTTGTGTGATGCATACCTGGGGGAGGAGGCGGTGAAGGCGGGTGTTTGGGCTGTGTTTATAATGCCGTTCAGCCATGCAAAGTCATTAGATTGGGAAACAAATGTATCCTAAACCCTTCCTTGCAGACCAATGGAGGAAGTGGGCGATTACTCTGAACTCTACGTGCTCCGAGCGGTGGCGGTGGGACAGACAACTTTAGTGGCCACGGCCTGGGACAAAATGGGCGTCAAATTCACCTCCGCACCTCGGAAAGTGGAGGTAATAAGGAACTGCCACCCAGTGGCTTATTGGAGCATCCTTTCTTCATGCAAACATTGTCAGATGCTGCTTGGAAGCAGTTTTGTAAACCTGTTGATTCTGCAGGTGACGCAGAAGCTCTTCTAACCAAGCACACTTCTAGGTTGGATCATTTTTAACAGGGTTTTCCCCACTCAAACATGTTGCCTGCCTCGCTTTGTTCAAGACAACAGTGCCCTCCAATGGTTATGTTTTGATTTAATTTGACAAGGGAGGGAAATAGATACTGTATGTCCAGATTTTACTCACATTGCTTTGCTGGAGTTGGAGACTGGGATTATGTTCATTGCAAAGCCTCCTGATTCTTGTCACCACTGCTGCATTTTTGCCAGGTCTTCCCACCGTTCAAACTTATCCCAGAGAAAATGACCCTCATCCCATTCAACATGATGCAGGTGAGTCCAGAGGGCACAACCAAGCTGGAGGGGGGGGGGGGAACAGTCCGTCACTTGGACCCCTTCCTTCCTTCATGTCTGTCCCCAGAAGGATGTCTGGATCCATTCACTTCTTCCTTTCCATCCTCTTACAGGTGATGTCTGAGGGCGGCCCACAGCCACAATCGCTCATCCATTTCTCTATCAACAACCGGAGCGTGGCCACTGTGAACGGAGTGGGGCAGGTGACCGCCAGGTCCGTGGGCCAAGCTACCATCTTGGGGACCATCCGAGCGATCAACGAAGACACGGGAATAGTCATTGTCTTTTCACAGGTAACTTCCGTCTCTCCCGGCCAAGCCTAGCTGCCAAATGTAGATCTAGCTCGGTGATGGTGAACCATGGCGCTCCAGCTGTTCTTGGAGTTCAATTCCCAGAAGCCCAAGTCAGCACTCCTGCTGATCAGGGCTTTGGGGAATTGAAGTTGCAGAACAACTGGAGTGCCAAGGTTCGCCATCACTGATTTAGCTCCTTTGTGATGCAATCAAAGCAATCACACTTTTATATATCGCCCCATATAAACACTTAGTGCACTGGGGGGGGGGGGTGTCACAAGTTAATGAGCATTTTGCCCCCAACATACTGGGGACTCATTTTACTAACTTCAAAAGGCTGGAAGGCTGAGTCAACCTTAATTCATGGTCAGGAACAAACTCACAACCTTTGGATTGCAGGACAGCATTTTAACCACTGTGCCACCAGAGCTCCCAGTGATCCAGGTTCCCCAACTTTGAGTTGCTTGTGCTGTTTGATGCATGCCAAGAACAGCTCCCAGCTGAACCGTCTGTGCAATTCAAACACTGCACAATAAACGGTTTTGCTACTGAGGATAACACATGTGATTTACGTGATATCGAGTGGGCTGATTCCAAATCTGAACTCAGAATTAGCCTGTCACATACAGATTTTAAGGTGTGCTATAGCTGTTCAAATGGTCGGTAATTGGGTAATGTATTTTTACATGGGAACATTATAACAGTTGCAGCTACCACTAGGCCTGCTGCCGCCTCAGCTGAATCACATCCCCTGGTGGCATGCATGTTCCAGCAGCAGCCGGGCATGTCTGAGCAAGTCAGTGAGCTGACATCAGAAATAGGTATATAAGGCAAGATGGACCAAGGGCTTGTGTCTGTTTTGAGCTAAAGATGAGTAGGCACAGCTGTGTTAATAAACCGGACAATTTTTGCTACATTCATGGTAAATATACCCCGCGTGATCAACACAAGAACCTAAGCAAGAGGGTGAAATTTGCTAACTTAAGATCCTGACATCCTAGGCATAATCGGGCTTCAGATTTGGATCCAGCGCACTTGATTTAGCATAGGACACATGGATTAGACCAAGTAGCAGAACACCATTTATTGTTTGTGTGATGCAGTTATTTGCTCCTCTTTTCTTCTGGTCTTCCCTTATTTCTCAGGATCAAGTGGAACTGGAAGTCGTCCAGCTGAAAGCCATACGGATTTATGCACCCACCACCAGGCTTATGACAGGCACCAAGGTTAGTTCTGTTGAACCGAACTGTCGTTAGGGACATAGGACTGTCTCTGTCGCAAGAGCCTAGGCCCGTGATGGCGAACCTTGGCACTCCAGATGTTCTTGGACTTCAATTCCCAGAAGCCCAAGCACCCTGTGAATCCACACAAATGGGTTTACTGTGATTCATCTGGCCCGCGCAGCCCTCGTCGCTCACGGAAGTGGAAGTAAAACGCGCCCATACAGAGGAAGTCCAAGAACATCTGGAATGCCAAAGTTCGCCATCACAGACCTAGGACAGTGTTTCCCAACTTTTGGACTTCAATTCCCAGAGGTAAAGGTAAACGTCGCCCTTGCTCAAAAGCCAGTCGTATCTGACTCTAGGGTTCAGTGCTTATCTGTGTTTATTACTCAAAGAGCTGGCACTGTCTACATCTGCAGACGTTTCAGTGGCCTCAATACCAAAATGCATGGAATGCTGTTTACCTTCCCACCAAAGTGTGTCCCTATTTATCTACTTGCAATTTCTTGCTTTCGAACTGCTAGGTTGGCAGGTGCTGGGGCAGAGACGGGAGCTCGCTCCGTCAAGCAGTACCCGGGACTTGAACTCTGACCTTCCAGCCAGCAAGTTCAGCATCTTAACCATTTGAGCCACTGCAGGCCCCCCCCCCCCAATTTTTCAGAAGCCTCAGTCAAGTCCCCAAAGCACTGATCAGCCAATGTATTGACTTAGGCTTCTGGGAATTGAAGTGCTGAAACACTGGCCTAGGAAAGGCTGAAGACTCGAACCTGGAACAGAAAGCGGCATGAGTAAAGCATCTCTTTCCAGATGCCTGTCTATGTCATCGGACTGACCAGTTCTCTGACGCCCTTCTCCTTTGGGAATGCCAACCCAGGGCTGACCTTCCACTGGGCAATGAGCAAGCGGGATGTCCTAGACCTCCTTCCCAGGAACTCGGAGGTAAGATATGGTCTCTCACATCATGCCCTCCAACATCCGACCAGAGGCAGGCTCTTATAGCAACCACCGAGTTTTAAAAAACCCTTATGAAATTTGACAACCTAGAACAGGGGTTCCCATCCTAAGGCCCGTGGGCCAAATCTGGCCCCCAGCACCATTTCATGTGGCCCTCTACCCCTCCAAAGGCATTTGAGAAACACAATTGCTCATAGTTCAATGCCAGGTGTTTGTTTTGTATCTTCCCACTATTTGCAATTGAAATACCAGCAATCATCTGCCGTTACCAACCACACTTTTGCTAACCAATCACTCTGTACCTCTGTACCTGATGTGTATAAACAGATGCCATGAAGCCTCACTCCCATGTCTGATGAAGTGGACTTGATCCACAAAAGCTCACATTAAAATATAACAGTTAGTCTTCAAAGTGCTACAGCGTTGTTGTTGCTTTGTTTATCCTCTGATATGCTTGAAACACAGACTAACACGGCTACTATTTTTTTAAAAAATCCCTTAAAAGGAAATTTTGAAATGTTTTGATTTTCAAACCATGGGAGATCAAAATCCATCTCAGTGATGGTGAACCTTGGCACTCCAGGTGTTCTTGGACTTCACTTCCCAGAATCCCTGATCGGCAGGAGTGCTGTCTTGGGCTTCTGGGAATTGAAGTTCAAGAATAGCTGGAGTGCCAAGGTTCATCATCACAGATCTAGATGGTTCTGGGTTTCGGAGGAGAGAGAAAACAAATTTTCAGATAAACTCCCTGTTCTTCATCCTTCTCTGCCAGGTTTCCCTGCAGCTGGTTCCAGAAAATAACTTTGCGATGGTCCTGCACACAAAGGCCGCTGGAAGAACAAGCATCCAGGTGACCGTGCGGGCTTTGGACTCAAGAGCTGGACAGTTTGAAGCAAATCTCCCTGAGCTTTCAGATGAATTGCAAATACTAGTAAGCTTCTCCATCCCTCCTGGACAGGGGTGGGATTCAAAAAAAATTACTACCTACTCTGTGGGCATGATATGGTGGGCGTAGTCAGGGGGAAAAGCCCTACGTTGCACCTGAATTAGGACTACTTTATTTCAAAACTTGGATGGGCAGAAGGGCCAGTCGGAATTTCTGCTACCAGTTCTGGCAAACTGGGACGAACCTGCTGATACCCACCCTCCTGGACTCTTCCCCACCTCCAAGTTCTTTCTGATTCCTCTCCTTTAATTCCCACCTTATTTCCCTCCAAGGGGAATGTATTGGGCTGCTAAACATAGGGGCGGGGCGAACTCTGTGCTGGGGCAACGGTGTGTGTACCCACAGAGAAAATGGCGCACATGCCCACATTTTCCTGGTCTTCATCGCTGCTATGGGAGGCAGATTTCATTGTACCTGTGTGCAGGGAAACATTAAGTCCATTCCGAGTCATGGCAACCCTTCTCAAGTTTTTCTTTGTCAGGATCATACAAATGGGTTTCCCGTTCCCTTCCTTTGGGACGAGCTCTCGAGACTGTACAGTTGACCCAAGGCTACCTAGGCTGGCTCTTCTCTCTACAGGGCACAAGGGGGAAATCAAACTCCAAACCTCTGACTCCACAACCAGAGAGTTTATCCCTCCGGACCCAACAGCCTCTGTTGTGCTCCAACACTGGAAGCATTCAGGAGAGAATTAGACCGTTCTCGGTCAAATCTGCTTTTATTCGGGTCCCTGCATTGAGCAGGGGATTGGACTAAATGGCTTCATGGAACTCCTTCCAACTCAGTGATTCAGTTATTCTAAGTCCCACAATCCCCCAAACCACATGTCCAGGCGCTGCTGAGGAGTCCTGCTGCCCCTTTTGTGTCTTGAGACATTAGCAGGTAGTGATTAAAACAACAACAGAGGCATAGGCTTGCCGTCATCTCTGTCCACAGGATCCGTACTCTGTCCTTGCAGGTCTTCGATAAGCTCCAGCTCTTTGCCCCAGAGCACCCGACGGAGCAAATCCTGATGTCGATGAACTCGCAGCTCAAGTTGCTCACTAACAGGTAGGGGTCATGGTTGTAGAAGCCTGAGTGGTTGGATGTTGAGGCCGGAGAAAGAAAGCAGTGCCTCTGATTTAACCCGAAAGAACACCATCTCTTAAACCAGTAATGACAAATCTTTTAGAGACCAAGTGCCCAAACAGAGAGGTGGGGTGAACTCTGTGCTGGGGGGAGGGAGGAAGCGCTCCCATTGGTCTGCTGGGCAGAGGGGCGGGGCATACTCTGTGCTGGGGAAGGAAGTGCTCCCGTTGGACTGCTGGTCAGAAGGGTGGGGTGAACTGTGTGCTGGGGCAACGGCGTGTGTGACCATAGGTTCGTGCCATAGGTTCGCCACCACTGTCTTAAACCAACCTTCTCGCTTTCCATTGAGTATAATTCTTAATCTCTGGCCCACTTGGTGCCATTAACCTGCTATATCTCACTCCAGCCCAACGCGGAGAGTGCAAATGCTTTTCTTTTCCCAACCCAGAGAAGGGGCCGCCTATGTGAGCGTCCAGATCCTGCAATGCTACCCCAACAGCTCCGTCATCGAAGGGACACAGCATGGTCTCCTCAAGGCAGGCGCTATCATGGGCATGGCTGTTCTGGAAGTAACCTCCTTGGAGCAATTTGGAGTCAACCAGACGGTCATCACCGGAGTGCGGGTAAGGGAGGGTGGCTGGAAATGGCAGCGGAACCTGAAACACTGTCATCAGAAGGTACCTGATCAGTGTGAATAGCACAGACTGGGGTTCAGAAGTTGACAGGCTATATCGCAATTTTACCCTGAAGTGTTCTGTGCACTCTGGTGTCTAGGCATGCCTGCCAAATGTCCGCAGAAACGTCTGCAGACACAGACAGCACTGGCTCGTTGGTTGTAAACAAGGATGAGCAGTGAACCCTAGAGTCGGATACAACTGGCTTTCGAGCAAAAGCGACTTTTACCTTACCCTGAAGCAGGACTGGAGTCCATGTGACTTGCTAGACATTGGCGGAGCACAACTGTCCTCGCCCCTCGCTAATGCCAGTAAAATAGTCTTTAACTATTTTAACTCATTCTGAATCTGACCTATATAAATATTTCATAAATGCCCATAATTACCTCCCTACCCCAGCTCCTGACAACCTAGCACTTTAAAAGCAAAAAAAAAAAAAAAAGCAAGTAGATAAATAGGTACCACTTCGCTGGGAAAGGTAACAGCATTCCAGCATTTAGTCATGCCTGCCACATGACCATGAAAACATCTGCAGAGGCAGAGAGCGCTGAACCCTAGAAACAGATATGGCTGGCTTTCAAGCAAGAGAGACCTTTTCCTTTGCGTAGACAGGCAAACCAGAGAGCTATCCAGCCACGGTTATATTTCAAATACACCCATAATTTTAAACCAGGAAGTGTTCTGATACGACTGAAGAAAGACCATTGACTGTTGTGGCTGTGGCGCATAGGAGTTGTGGTGCGGAAACATCTGGAGGACCGTAACTCCTCCAACCCTGGGCTAAGATTTGAGAGACCACCTATTTATGGAGTTTATTGAAGCTTTGGAAAACAGAAAGGGTAGATACTCCTCGTCTCCAGTTCCTGGTGAGCCTATGAATGTCAGCCTAATAAGGGAACCTATTGATCAAGATTAAATTGCAAAGATTTTTTTTTTAAAAAAAAGGGAAACCGAGTCGCCTTTTCCTTCTTTTCCAGGTGGCCCCGGTATCTTACCTGCGTCTCATCACCACTCCTCAGCTGTACACGGCTGGCAGGGCGCCCCTCCATGCATTTCCATTGGGCATGTCTTTAACGTTCAGCGTTCAGTTCTATGAGAGCACCGGGGAGAGGTTTCACGCACAGAGCATTCGGCTCTACCTGGCTTTGAACAGGTGAGGATCCCAACATTTTCAAGCCACAGGGGCCGGGTCATGCTCTCCTCTCAGTCAGCTTCGAAGCACGGATGGCCACTTCACCCTGCCTGCGTGATGGGGTGTGGCCATTTTGGCCCAACAGCTTCAAAAGGGGTGGGCATTTTGTTTCTCAAATGCCCTTGGAGGGGTGCGGGGTTTGATGTAGGCAGATTGATTGCACACGAGCCGGCAGATAGGCTAAACACAACTTTATTTCAGCATGGTCAATCTGTACATGAGGCAATGGCGGAGCCTTGCCTCTTTATATATGTTACCTGATACATTTGAATCTTGCCCGAAGGCGCCCATTGGTTACAATGTCAGTGACGTCTTTCTGACGTACTGCATACCAGACATAGTTCACCTGTGGCGGGAAAGTTTCCTGCGCTAGTTCATTATTGGATGAATTGGGACCACGTGAGTTTCCTCAGCTGCGCTAATGGCGAACAGCTGAACTGCATGCATACACAACATCGGGCCACATGAAATGGCACTGTGGGCCAAATCAGGCCCACAGGCCTTAGGTTGGGAACCTCTACCATGAAGGCACATGTTGGGCGATGCTTTGCCAGGTGGGGGACATTTTACCTGCTAGGTAGAGCCAGGTTATGGTCTGGCCAGACATCCTGCTACGGTAATGGAGTAGACCATACAGCCAAGGTTCTCCATCACGGGGCTATAAGGTCTGCTTCTTTCCAAAGATGACCAGTTTGAGGAAAGAGCCATATCCCCATAATCCCCACCTCCTCCTGCAAGATCTAATTCTCCGTCTTTGTTTTCCAGGGATGATCTGCTCCTCATCCGGCCCAGTAGCAAAAATTACACTTACGTCGCCCAGGCGGTGAACAGGGGCGTGACCCTGCTAGGCATCTGGGACGAGAAACACCCGGGCATGGCGGACTACATCCCGGTCCCAGTGGAACATGCCATCGGGCCAAACCTGTCGGAGCCTCTCGCCGTAGGGGACGTGGTGTGTTTTAGCACCCCGCTCGTCAGCGAGGAAGGTCAGAGAATCAGCTTCCGATCCTGTCCCATTTTCTCCTTCTTTTAATTTATTTATTAATTTATATTGAGTTTTTAAAACAAGGAAAATCAAATAACAAAAGAAAAGAAAAATGTAAAATGTCACAATACAATACACAATAAAAACAAAACAAAAGAGAAAAAATACACATCACTACATTTAAGTAACCCAAAAATCTCAAAATACATAGCAACAACAACAATAATAATAATATCACCCCATGATATATACAAGGCCCTGAAGACCACAGTTTTATTACTACTATAACATTTCCAAAAACTCATATGATCTGGTACTGGTTTATCTCCTTTATCTTTCTTCATTTTTTAACTGTTTTATATTTTTATGTTTCATTATATGTGTTTTTAGATTGTTGATAAGCCGCTCCGAGTCGGGCTTGCCTGAGTGGGCGGCATAGAAGTCGAAAAATTAAATTAATTAAATTCCACAAAGGGTCTCCATATTTCCCAAAACTTACTTTCTTTGATTATGCCTTTCTTTTGATTCAACTCCCATGTAAGTTTGTCATTTAACGCAATTTCCCACGTTTCTTTATACCATTCTTCCAATTTTAACACAGAATCATTTTTCCAATTTCTTGCAATACATTGCGTTGCCACAGTTAACATTATAGAGAGCAAATCTTTTTAATTTACATCCATATCCATATTATCTGTTTTCATATTATCCATTTTCACCTTCTGAAGCCGAGTGGAAGAGTTTTCTCATCCGACCGGCTCAAAAACACTTTCCTTGTTATTCCTGGCAGATGCCCTCTTGAGACCAGAATGACTCCCAATTTTAAGTCGAATTTAGACTAAGGACTGTGGTGGCTTCATGGTTAAGACAGTTGGCAAGTCAGCAGTTCGAGACCTTAGTGCTGCACGACAGAGTGAGCTCCCGACTCTGTCCCAGCTTCTGCCAACTTAGCAGTTCGAAAGCAAGAAATTGCAAGTAGATAAAATAGGCACCACTTCGGTGGGAAGGTAAACAGCATTCCATGCACTCCAGTGTTTAGACATGCATGCCACGTGACCATAGAAACGTCTGCAGGTATAGAGAGTGCTGGCTCTTTGGCTGTATACTAAGATGAGCGCCAAACCCTAGAGTTTTACCACTGGCTTTCAAGTGGTCTGGATCTTTACCTAAGCCAACTATCTGTCGAGTGAGATTTGAATTAAAAAACAATGCCACAGGTCTAAGATATAATCTATTTGTACCGTGTGGGTTTTCTCTCCCCATGCAATCTTAACAAAGAGTGGGAAAGGAATAAGAAAGCAGCCTGTCCTCTTGTTTTTTAGGAGAATCTGGATCGTGGCAGGTCGCCCCGAGCCACATCCTAGAGATGGACCCGGTCAGTGGAGCAGCTTTTGCCAAGATTGCTGGGAAACCCACGGTCTTCCACGACATCCCAGGAATAGTGAAGACTTACCGAGAGGTAGGGCGAGGCTCGGGGTGTGCTACGAGGAAGGGAAGCCATAGGCGAGTATTGTAGGACACAGGTGGCTACCCTTAAAGGCCAAGGCGTATACAGTGTGATGGTGTGCACCCCAGGACTTGGGAATCTCCCACCTTTTGGATGTTGTCGGGCTCTGCCTCCTGTCAGCAAAAGCCAAGCATGTAGGCAACGGTTGAGGTTAATTAAACAGCTTAGTGGTTAAGCTGCTGAACTTGACAACCAGAAGGTTGGCAGGTCAGCAGTTCGAGACCCGAGTGCTGCATGACGAAGTGAGCGCCCATCGACTGTCCCAGCTCCTGCCGACCTAGCAATTTGAGTCGGACACCACTGGCTTTTGAGCACAGGAGACCTTGGTCTAAAAATCTGAAAGCTAAGCTGTTGTTTAGGCCCAAGCTCTCTAAAGCAACGATCCTCCACTGTCCCAAACCTTCTGCCTTACCTTTTCCAGGTTGCCATTGTTGACACCTCAAGGCTAAGCCTTTACCTCGGTCCCAAAAAGCACCTGACCAATGCTCCAGATGCCCCTGAACTCAAGGTTTTCGTCACCACTGGCAGCACAACAACTCTGCAAGGTAGGGAAAGGGCTGCTGTCCTTTTCATCCCCACCCACCCCTCTTAAATGTGTACATTCTGGAAGAGGTAGCTGTCCAGCTTAAATAGTCCTCTGGTGACCCCCGCAAGGTGAGAGTTGTCGTGGCGTGGGGGCTTGAGCGGTCTAACTAGGCAGCGTTGCCCATCTCTTGTCGATAATGTTAGGCTGGGACTAAAACTCACCAAAGCGTCCTCCGTCGGATCCCTCGAGCCAGGTGAAAGCAGAGGGCACACGCCATGGTCTGCCTAGGCCAGCGGGTGACGTGATATCCAAATGGTTAAAAATCCACGTGCAAATGGACTGGATTTCTCAAGTCCACTTGCATGTGGGGAATGTCGCGGAGATGTCTACCAGTGCGCAGACTCCTCGTTGAATAACGACTCCAAGGGATCCAAGGCCCTTCAATGCACTGGAGGCTAACCTCGCCTTGATGCTGAAAGATTGTAGCTGTATGCTTTATTTGGTGCTCAAAGGAAAAGACTAGTGAAACTACACGTTCTTCTGCCAAGGTGGAAGCAGAAGGAATACTTTCTGAGCTTATGCCGAGAGAACAATCTTGATTCTGAGTCTCAGATTTTAGCTTTGTCCACCCCCACCCCCCATCCCTTGACTTCATTGCATACATCTGGTTCAGCTGCATGTGGCAGCAACAGCTCATGGGTGGAGTCTGCTCACTTTACCCAACTGGTCCTCTCTTTTTCCCGTTGCAGGTCCTTGCAGCTCTGCACAGCTCGATGCGCTCAGAAACCTCTCCCCACAATCTCACTTGGCTTGCCGAGTGGACTTCAGCGAAACCATCCCAGACGTCCCAGCCCACAAGATCTTTGAGATCCAACCGGCGTTCTTCGCTGACAAAGGTGGGCATAAGTCAAAAGGTCTCATTCTTTGCAAAAGCCATTCTTTTCTGCACCTTCTGTGTCTTCGCAGTTTAGGAGGGATCCCTATTTCTATAGCTGTCTTTTCTAGATACAGTGGATGCCTTTATTAACTCAGGGGCCATTGGTGGCTTTGTGGTTAAGACGTTGGGCTTGACAATGGGAAGGCCGGCAGGTCGGCAGTTTGAGACCATTGTGCTGTGTGACAGAGTGAGCTCCCGTCGTCTTTCCCAGCAAGTAGATAAATAGGTACCGCTTCAGCAAGAAAGATAACAGCATTCTGGCATCTAGTCATGCCTGCCACATGTCCACAGAAATGTCTGCAGACCCAGACAAGGCTTGCTCTTTGGCTATAGCAGTCCATTGGCTGATCAGTGCCATATCACACACAAACTCACCCAGGCCCTTTAGAAACAATGTTTTTAAAAAGTGTCTATATTCTCTTCCGAAATAGTTTTTATTTATTCTTTATTTAATTACCCAGCTTCTATACCACCTACCTGGTCTGTGTCACACATTGGGTAGTTTGCATCCATTTGTAATACATATTGCTGGGACATAAATCCACATGATTTATGTTCCAGCAATATTAGAGAATGGATGCAAACTACCCAGTGTGACACAGACCAGGTAGGTAGTATAGAAAATCCACACGATTTATGTCACGGTAGAATAATTGGTAGGACTGCGGCAGCTTAGTGGTTAAGACGCTGAACTTCACGGATGGAAGATCAGCAGTTCGAGACCTGAGTGCCGCACAATGGAGCGAGCTCCCATCTTCTGCCCCAGCTCCTGCTGTAAATCAGGTGGAGTCAGAATTTGAACCTGTGGTCTTGTGGGAGGCCTAATTAGATGCCTAACTCATAGATGTGGTTCTAGAGTTCACCAGCTTTCCATAAGATAGAGCCATGCATCTAGGATTGAGTCCAGCATCAAAGACACCATTGCATCTCCCACTGCACCATCCCCTCCCATTGCAATGGGTCCAGGAGTTGAAGCCCAAAGCGTCCGAAAGGCCAGGCGTTTCCGCACCTCTGGCCTAAAGCCTCCCCAGATATGCCGCCCCCTTGGAATCTGACGGTTTCCCCTTCTCTCCCACCGAGGTCTCTATGCTTGCCTAGTCACCGTGGAAGCTCAGTCTCAAGACGACCTGGTCTCCCTGAGCACAGCTGAAGGCTTGGCCTATGTGTCGGCCTCTTTCCTCGGCGATCCGAGCCAAGAGAGGACCCAGAAGATCGCCATCCCCTTCTTGCCCGCCTTCTACGTCAACCAGTCCGAAGTCGTCTTCAGCACACGGGAGCTGAGCGGCGAAATCGTGGTGTTGGGGTCGGAAAGAGTGACTGGAAACATTGAGGTAAGCTTTAAAAAGGAACTTAAAATACTTTTAAGAATGGGAAGAGATTCCATCTCAAACTTGGAGAAGTTGAGAAGGCCAGGCTGGTACCGAAAGAAAGCGCACAACTCCTGCCTTACGCCGTTAACAACTTTGTGAGGTTGCTTTGTGAGGTTGACAATAATAATTTCGGGTCAGAAATTATTCTGGGTTGAAAGGATTTTTGCTGGAGAAACTCCGCTCAGGGGACGCCCCAATGAGGCTCCTTTCATCTCCCCCAAGATCTTTTCCCACCGAAGTGGTCCCCTATTTATCCACTTGCAATTTCTTGCTTTCAGACTGCTAGGTTGGCAGGTGCCTTTGTTTACTCTTTGAGATGGAATGACTCGGTGGTTGCCTCCAACATGCTCAAAGGCAGCTTTGAGCATAAACCAACCAACCAAACCTCTGGACCAGGGATTCTCAATCTGCGGCCCGTGGGTCAGATGCAGCCCATGGCGCCATTTTATGTGCCCCCCCCGCCTCCACCACACCTGGAAGTGCCATTTATTGGAGGAAGGGCAAAATGGCTGTCCGGCCCCTGAAGCTGTCAGAGGGAGCGTGACCCGGCCCCTGGCTTTAAAATGTTGAGAACTGACTCTGTGCCTGCTTCCACTTTGCTCCCTTTCTTACCGATAACTCCTCCTTTCCTCCTCTCTCTCTTGTATGCCAAGGCCCAGCCCAGCTCCCCAGTGATCTGGATTGAGCCACCGCTGCATCTGCCGGACATGCCCGGACTTGTGATCTTTCCGCTCACCGTGCTCAACCTGACCTCTCTCCACCAGTCGGCAGCACCCGTCTTCGTCAACCTCTCCTGCCCGCTGACGGGTCAGAAGGCAGCAGTGCTCCTGCGGGCTTCCTTAGAGAAGCATCTGCTTGGTAAAACCTTGCTTTGCTTTTACAACTGGTTTAAGAGGGGATCCACTCCAGGTGAAACAGAAGCAGAGCTTGAGAAAGTTCCTGTCCTGTAGAAGGTCGGCCTTCCTCGAAAGCCAGTCGTATCCAACCTCAGGGTTCAGGGCTCATCTGTTTACAGCCAAAAGAGCCAGCATGTTCTCATGGACATGTGGCAGGCATGACTATAAACACCGGAGTGCATGGAATGCTGTCCAGCTTTCCCATTGAAGCGGTACCTATTGATCCTCTTGCAATATCTTGCTTTCAAACTGCTAGGTTAGCAGGAACTGGGACAGGCGACAGCAGCACGCTCCGTCGTGCAGCACAAACTGATCTTACAGTCATCAAGTTCAGCATCTTAACCACTAAACCTGTCCCTGTATAGCAGCTTCCCAAATCCACGCCTTGATGGATGGGGGATTCTGGAATTGGTGCTCCCCAAAAAAATTTATTTATTTTTTACACTTATATCCCACCCCTCTAGGGGGAAAATCATTGTTATTTCCCAGGCTCTGCATTATCATACAGGCGAAACTCGGAAAATTAGTATATTTTGCAAATGTTCATTCATCTCACTTAAAAGGTGAAACAAATCTATGAGATAGACTCACTACATGCAAAGCGAGAGATGTCATGCCTTAAATCTGTTATAATTGTGATGATCATGGCGTACGGCGTACTTTAGATTATGTGATGATTATGGGGTACGTGAGATGGGGGGGGGGGTTTGGGGTTTTCATAAGCTGTAAGCCATAAGCATCAATATTATAACAAAGTAAGGCTTGAACTATCTCGCCTTGCATGTAATGAGTCTATTTCATAGATTTGTTTCACCTTTTAAGTTGCATTTCTGAACTGAATGAACATTTGCACGATATTCTAATTTTCCGAGTTTCACCTGTACCTTGTTTCAGTAACTTCTGTTTTCTGTGCCATTATCCAGACCAGTGTGCAGAATCCAGCCTCGTCCGGGAGCTTGTCGGCTCCTACCAGGTCCTCATCTTCACCATTTTTGCTGTCTTGGCATCCTTCTCCGTCCTCTTCCTCAGTAAGTACGGCATCACATACCTTCGTCTGTGCTCCAGTCTTCTTTCGCGTCCAGACCAAACCCTGGACTGCCAAAACGAAGCCACTCTCTGTCGTTGGCCAAACGTAACTCATCGGTGCATGTTTCTGGCAGTAACCAGCAGAGCAGTATAAAGAGCCGGATTCTGTATCACTCCACATTCACAGCATGCGTTGTTGCCCACCAACAGCCCCCACTTGAGCCTGATGGTCTTGCATTGACTCCAACCTTCAGCCTATTCAGGGTCCTCCAAGTGACGTAGGGGAGGTTGAGTTGTCTTATGTCCCATGAGGAATGGGAAAGCTGGTGGAATCGAGAACCTCATCTATGAATCCAGAATCCCCCCCCCAGTTCAAATTCTGACTCTGCATCAGATATACTTCTTTCTGTTTCAGTCCCCACCCCAAATGCAGTACAGAATCCTGAATTCTTTCCAAAGGCAACAGTTAAAGCGGGTTAATAAAAGGTCTCCCTTCCTCAGAAAGCCAGTCGTATCCGACTCTAGTTGGTGCTCATATTTTTATAGCCCAAGAGCCAGCACTGTCTGCATTTGCAGACGTTTCTGTGATCATGTGGAAGGCATGATACCAAAACACACCCAACACTATTTAATTTTTCGGCTTGTTCGCTGCCCACTCAGGCAAGCCCGACTCAGGGCGGTTTACATAATTTAAAACCCCACATAATAAAAAGTTAAAATCCCCACCCCCATTAAAATCCCACCCACCCCACGCAGGAGAGAGATGGTGCCTCTTATGGATTCGATTTTTAATTTGTACCCTGCCCTACTCAGCTTGTAGGCCGACTCAGGAAGAAGCCAACGGGCAGGAGCCACATTGCCAAAGCTGTACCTAAGTATTAAGTAGGCGCCTGTTTATCTACTTGCAATTTCTTGCTTTCAAACTGCTAAACTTTATCAGACAGGTACCTTTGCTTTATGGCTGTGAGGGCGAACCTTGGTACTCCAGGTGTTCTTGAACTTCCAATTCCCAGAAGCCCAAGTCTTTGTGAATCCACACGAATGGGCTCGGGCTTTGGGGAAATGAAGTCCAAGAACACTTGGGAGTGCCAAGGTTCGCTATCACTGCTTTGGGGTAAAAACACAGAGTGCATATCTGCACACAAACAAGCTAAATAAAGGAACTTATTTTGGGTGCTCTCAGGAGCCAAGAAGGGCCCAGGGTGGAACTAACCATAATGCTGTGGTTGTCCTTGCAGCCTACAACGCGTTCCTGAGCAGAGCAGAAACGGTCCCTCTCGTTTACATTCCGACGCCGGGCTCAGGACATTCAGGTGGGTCACATATGGGCACGGGATTCAATATCCAGGGGGGGGGATGAACCCTGGAGACAATCCACCCATGCTTAAATGATGTTCCCTCAAGTCCAGCCATTTCTCAAACTGTCCTTTTGATCCACAGGGTATCTGTCTCCCCCACCAAGCGCTCAGCATCACTGCCCCAATTTAAGGAACAGGACCCAGGCCTGGCTTTGGAATGTAAGGAGATAAAAGCCTGCCAGTGGAGGAAGCGCCAGTCACAACTGTGTGGAATCAGTAAACTGGTAAAAACTTTTCACAAGCCTCCTCTTTAATTGGGAGATGAGGGAGTATTATTATTATTATTATTATTGTGGGGGGGGGGGGACTGCTTCTAGCATTTCTTGCATGTGGCTCAGTGGTTAAGAAGCTCGCCTTGTTAGCTGGGAGGCTGGCAAGCCAGCAGTTTGAGACCCGGGTACTGCATGACAGGGTACCGTCTCTGCCCCAGCTCCTGCCTGCCAACCTAGCAGTTTGAAAGCAAGAAATTGCAAGTCGATCAATAGGGACTTCAGTGGGAAAATATCCTGGGGACGTGAAAGAAGCCTGCCCCCCCCCCCCAGCGTAGTTTCTCCAGAAAAAATCCTTTCAACCCAGAATAATTTCTGACACGAATTATATTACTACTTGGGCTGAACACCTGGATCCATCCTGCACATAGAAGAATGTTCAGAAGTGGTTTCGTTATGGACACACGGAACAAACAAGCCTTAAAACATCAATTTCAAGGAGGTTTATTAAGCGATTGCATCGTTGGAGTGGATCAGTAGCTAAATTTTAATTGTGAAACCAAGCATGCCCTAGACGCTCTACTGCAAATTCACAAGCAACCCCACGACTCAAAAAACAAGAGGCCAATAAAACCAAAACCGAACCGCAGGTTGTCTTTTTATCCAAAATTTATTGAGTCAGAAAGGGGTGAGGCTACAAGGACAGTGTGAAAATCATGTTCCCTGTTCTGTAAAGCATAGCGGCTACTACCACAGCAAGGCTCAAGAGTCACCACAGTTCCCGCTTGCCAATCTGTGTCCGTGCGTCCCTGCGGTTGTCGGCATCTGACTCCGTCACTGTGCGAGTAGCCCCACCCATCCCGGACAAAGATCCGCTTCGTTTAATGCTGCTTTCGCCTGAAGGAGCATCCTGCAAAGATGAGTGAACAGTGGAGCATAAAGTTAAGTTCAAGGAGCGTTCGCTCGCTGCGCCACACCTTCCTGGACAAAGTCTGCTGCTTGTGGAAGAAAAGGAAATAGTTCCTTCATGGAACAACAACGTAAGCTGTTAGGTTTAAAAACAGCTGAGAGTCAAGCTTAACTCTGGCTGGATACTCTCCAAGGATACTGCCACTACTAACACCAAAATGGGATTATTCCCACTGAAA
This sequence comes from Bradypodion pumilum, assembly GCA_035047305.1. Taxonomy (NCBI): domain Eukaryota; kingdom Metazoa; phylum Chordata; class Lepidosauria; order Squamata; family Chamaeleonidae; genus Bradypodion; species Bradypodion pumilum. Next base: position 6,829,894 of record JAWDJD010000018.1, read on the forward strand.
TCTGACACTTAAGCATAAATATCAGCCACAGATGTGCTCTTAAATCCCGCCCCCAAAAGCAATCAGACTTGTATATCACCCCGTAGCGCTTTGTGCACTCTGGGCGGTTCATGTTAATCGGCATTTTGCCCCCAACACGGTGGGGTACTCATTTTACCGCCCTTGGAAGGAAGGCAGGCTGATTCAACCTCGAGCCCTGGTCAGGATTGAATTCACAACCATTGTGGTTGTAGGACAGCAGTTTAACCACTGCGCCACCAGGGCTCCTGTTTATTTAACTATATATTCACCTTCCCTTTCTCCTAAACTCAAAGTGGAAAATGTTAACCTCAACTATAGTTTTAAGAGGAAACCCTACATTCACAGACTAAGAGAAGAGAGGGGTTTGTAGGGCTTAGGATGCCCCCTTACCTTCTGTCAACCTCGCCTTTCCGCCAGTGGGCTGGCACAGCACGGTTGAGCAACCGACACACAGAACCACTGTTTGAGCATGACTGAAGACAGTGGTGATTTTATAGCAACCTGGGCAGGAAGAAAGGTGTCTAATTAAGGGCACGGAAGAGAACAAAAAGCAGTTTTCTAAACCACAGAATAAATTAGCCCAACGAACTAAGATGGGACAGATATTTGCTAGACTATTTCCCAATTTGCTTTGTGAACTTCGCACTCTCTGGGATGGGATGCACTTTTGTACACAGCAATGACCAGCTCGCAGTGACAAGCGGCCGAAGAGGGAGGTGGGTCGCCCCCCAGCCTCGCCACCTATCAAAAACGATAGCACCCTTTTCTTTTCAAATCCTTATTGGGGTGGGGGCTTTCAAACCCCAAGCAAAACAATCTCCTAACGTTTGTGACAGGGAAACCACACATGGATGTATTGCTTCCATCCCAGGTATCGGCATCTGTGCATAAACCGAATGTGATGCAAGAAAGCTTTTTTTTTTTAAAAATGGCCACAGAACCACGGCGCCTAAAATGAAACTTTAAAACAGGGATTCTCAACCTGCAGCCCCACACTGCCTCCACCGCACCAGGAAGCGGCATGTGGTGGAGGAAGGGCAAAATGGGCACCCTGCCCCCGGCTTTAAAAGGCTGAGTACGCCTGGTTTAGAACATGGGAATGATGTATCCTAAAGATGTATCCATTCACCGCTTCGTTCCTGATCAAGACGTTTGGTAGGCAATGTTCTTTCTACGTCCCAGATAAGAAGCTGACCAGCTGGAAAAGGGAGAAAACCAGTGGCTCCCTCCCTCCCCCGGTCCTCGTGTTGTTTAGTCGCACAGTCCATTCCGACCCTTTGGCCCCTATGGACCATTGCCCTCCAAGCCCCTCTGCCCTCCACCCTCCTAGCTCTGTGCCCATTGCGTCTACAATACCATCTACCCATCTCATCTTTGGCCACCCCCTTCTTCTCTTGCCCTCCACCTTTCCCAGCATCAAGGCTTTCTCAAGTGAATCCTCTCTTCTCATTTGATGTCCAAAGTACTTCATCTTCATTATTTGACCTTCTAAGGAGCAGTCGGGGTTGATTTCTTCTAGGATCGACCTGTTTGTTCTCCTCACTGTCCAGGGGACTCTGAAAACTCTCCTCCAACTCCACATTTCGAAGGCGTCTATTCTTCTGAGAATTTGTGATCAGCCCTACAATTAGCCCAGTGCCGAAACATCGTTTGCCGCTGGCCCCTGCGAAGTGAAACAGGGTCATCCATGCCCTGCGCCACCTGTTACCCTACCTGGGCATTTCACATCCATGAAGTAAGAGTTGGGACTCTGGACCAGGCGTTTCTTCTTATGCTTCCTCTTCTCCTCCTCGGGAGAGGGATGCAGGAGATCCTTTGCAAGCTGGAGAAAACAAAAGTAGTAGGGGGGAAAGAGGAGGGTCAGGCAAGGGAGATGCATTAAACACCAAAAGGAAGAAAGGATGGGAGAAATCACTCATTATCCAATTGTGGTAGTTTTCTTAAAGTGATTTAACCTTTACATGCCCATCCCAGAGAGGGTGAGGTTAAAAGAATTTAAAGCAATTTTGTAAATATTGTACTTTTAATGGGTTTTGGCTAAGGTTGTAATGCTTGTTTGTATTGCTGTTAGCCGCCCAGTCGCTGTCGAGTTGGGCGGCAGTAGAAACATGTGAAATATAATTTCTTTAAAAATCAGAGTGCCCCCCTTCTGGGGCATGTGCCCCACACTAGGATCGGGCACAAGTCTTGGATCAGCCACACACCCCTTAAGACCCCGCTGCTCTCCATTCATTAGCAAGGGCTGATTAACTGCAAGAGCGATTGGGGCAAAAGGTTAAAGTTCCCCTTGCTCGAAAGCCAGTCGTATCCGACTCTAGGGTACAGTGCTCATCTCTGCTTCCAAGCCGAGTAGAGCCAGCGCTGTCTGCTGCTGCTGCTGCAGACGTTTCCGTGGTCATGTGGCAGGCATGACTAGACACCGGAGCGCACGGAGCGCTGTTACCTTCCCACCGCAGTGGTCCCTATTGATCTACTTGCAATGTCTTGCTTTCGAACTGCTAGGTCGGCAGGAGCCTGGGGCAAAGACGGGAGCGGTTGGGGGTAGAAATAATCATCCTCCCCTCCTCCTCCTCCCCCAGAAAGGAAGGGAAAATACAAGACACGCGCAACAGGGCCGCCATTTTGAGTCGTGCGTCTGCGACGGGGCAGGAGGGGTGTGTGTGGGGGGGGCGTGGAGGAGGCCTCAGGCGCCTCTAGGCCGCGGCGGCCTCCCCTTCTTTCCTGGCCCGGTTTCCCCCCCTCTATCCCCGGCAGCGAAGGCCTCCCGGAGCGGCGGCGGCGAGGAGACTCACAGGCATGTTCGCGTGGAGGCAGCGACGGCCAAAAGGAGCTAGACCGGAAGGAGAGGGCGCTATATCCGCCTCCGGGGTTTCCCCCGCACGGGCGGAACTTCCGGGCAGGAAGAAGAGGCGGGGAAGCGAGCTGCCCGCGCGGCCATCTTGGGAAGGGCGAGAGGCGGAGACGGAGGCGCCATCTTGGGAAGGGCAATTCAGCCCTTTCTAATGGTCAAAGCCTCCCTTGCTCGACAAAGCCAGGCGTATCCGACTCTAGAGGGTGCAGTGCTCATCTCTAGCCAGCGCTGTCTGTTTCTGCAGACGTTTCCGTGGCCATGTGGCAGGCATGACTAGACACGGAACGCTGTTACCTTCCCACCGAAGTGGTCCCTGTTTATCTACTTGCAATGTCTTGCTTTCGAACTGCTAGGTTGGCAGGAGCTGGGACAGAGACGGGCACTCAAACTGTCATACAGTACTCGGGTCTCCAAAGGCTGGCTTGCCAGCCTCCCAGCTAACAAGGCGAGCTTCTTAACCACTGAGCCATATGGTACGGGAGCTCATTCCGTCCTGCAGTGCTCGGGAATCGAACTGCTGACCTTCCACCTCCCAGTCAGCCTCTTCTTAGCCACTTGAGCCACTGAGTTTTACTTCCGCTTCCGGGAGCGATGAGCGCTTCACGGGCCGGATGAATTGGTATCAGGGGCAGATCCGGCCCCATGGCCCACAGAACCACATGACTGGCCCATGGCCCCAAAGGTTTGGGCACCTCTGCTTTAAAGTGCTGTCCTGTTTTTGTTTTTTGTGTCTTTCTGATATGCCTGAACCACAGACTAACACGGCTTTTATTGTTGTTGTTCAGTCGCATAGTCCACTCGAGTCCGACCCTTCATGACCCCATGGATATATATAAACTATATAAAACTAAACATTAAGGGGAGAAATAAAATAACGAGTGCATCGAATTAAAAATAGATGGGGATTACTTTGTTTCAAGCAAAAAGCAACCACGTGTCAAAGCCTGACAAATTTCGTTTAATTGTTTGGTGGATTCATTTATTTTTGAAACATTCCATTTTTATTTACATATACAGTACTACTTTTCAAGTAAATATAAGTAGCAGATGCAGTGTAGGACAGTGATGGTGAACCTTTTAGAGACCAAGTGCTCAACTGCAACCCCAAACCCACTGATTTATCGCACAGTGCCAACATGGCAACATGGGAGGGAGGAAGTGCTCCCATTGGTCTGCTGGGCAGAGGGGCAGGGCAAACTGTGCTGAGGCAACCAGTCGGGTGCCTACAGAGAGGGCTTCGAGTGCCACCTATGGCGCATGTGCCAGTTTAGGAGATCATTTCTTTAAATCCAGGTTTGATCCAAAAACTTTTATAATATTTTACATTTTGCTATTATTAGAGCGTTATGGACAGAAGTTGTGCGGAATGTCGTCACAGAGATGTCTACCCATAGAAAGGACTCCTTGCTGAACAACGACTCCAAGGTACAGTTATCATCATTTTAAAAATGGATTGGGATTCTCTGTCTTTATCAATGCACAGCGCACTAGGGAATATTCTGTTCAATATTTCACTTTAGCTGAAATAAAAGGAATATCCTTTTGAAATTTTGCTGAAATAAGTTGACTATTCTATTGAACTTTAGCAGACATAAAGGGAATATTCTGTTGAACTTTAGCTGAAATAGGGGAATAATTCTATCGAAGCCCAAACTGGGAATCTGGGATTTTGACATTAAGGAAAAATAACTATTTCTACCTCTGATGTCAATATGAGCTCTAGCTCCCTTTATCGTATTGAAATACCCAGTTTTCCTGTTCCTGCAAATTATCTTATTGTGCAGAGATAAACAGCTCCTGCACATTGAGGTTCTACCTCCATTGTGATGGCTGCCGGCATCCACAGATTGGTCTTTCTTCCGCATGCATCCCCACCAATTCCATAAGCTCAGCAGCAAAGCGAGGCTCAAACTAGAGCAGGGGTCGGCAACCTACGGCCCATGGCCACCACTCTTGCTCCAAATGCCACTGCTGCTGGAAGCAGCCACGGATGCGTTTACGGCAGCTATGGACCCGTTTATGATGGCCACAGACACGTTTATGGCAGCGTTTACAGAGGGGGGCCCATCAGTCCGGCTCCCTCAACTGTCTAAGGGAGCGTGACCGAGCCCCCAACTTTAAAAGGTTGCCGACCCCTGAACTAGAGTCTGCCATGAGCCTGAAATTGCAAACGAAGCTGGCTTAAAAGACAAAAGACCTCTGTTTTATCTTGGAATGAGCCTATCCTAACTGTGCAGCTAAAACTTGTGTGTGTGTGATTTTCTTTTTCTTAAATGGCCTGCCTCAAAGGGTCAGCTTCAGGTTTATATTAGGAGTTCTCAACCTTTTAAAGCTGGGGGCCAGGTGGGTCACGTGCCCTCAGACAGCTTCAGGGACCAGACAGCCATTTTGCCCTTCCTCTACCACATGGCACTTCCTGGTGCGGTAGAGGCGGTGAGGGGGCCACATGAAATAGTGCTGTGGGCCGCATCCAGCCCACAGGCCACAGGTTGAGAGTCCCTGGTTTAAAACCTGAAGGAGGAAAATTGCAGAGAAGAAAAACCCTTTAGGGAATCAGTCCATCTCACATTGACTCTTCCTCATTCCCCGCTGCCTTCCGCCTTTCCCAAAATGATTGTCTTTTCCAGAAAGTCCCCACCTATTTGTGCGTTTAAAACGGCAGAGAGAAGGCTCTTTGTGTGTCTCTTTCCGCTCCACAAGTTCGAATCCAGCCACTCTCCTTGCAAATGAATGAACAAACAGGCATAGTGTCTCTGTGTGTGTTTAATGTATTTATTTTCCACCCACATGACTTCTGGGTCCATTGAAGCACCAAATTCCTCCCAGGGCTGAGTCAGCTTCCAGAATCCATCCCTGCTGAGTTAACCCTTCCCTTCCCAAGAAGAAATATTCCTCTCCCCTCCACCCCTTTCCCAACTTCTTCTTCCTTTGCCCTGGAGCAAAATAGGACTTTTGGGGGTGTGGTTTGCTGGAAAAAAAGGGGGGGGGGAGGAAGGAAAAAGAAGAGGAGTGGAAGAAGAAGAAGAATATATATATATAAAAACTTTTTCAGTGGGAAGAGGAGTTTCCACTTCTTTTAACCACTTTTCGCCCCCCCCCCCACTTTCTGATCTCTGATCCTTTTATTTTTTTTTGTTTAATTTAAACATTGCATTAAATTCAATCCCCTTTTCCTTTCCCAGGAGCAGATCGGCTCTGCTGGGGGAGAATCATGGCCAAATCCTACGATCACCTTTTCAAACTCTTGCTGATCGGAGACAGTGGCGTGGGCAAGACCTGTCTCATCATCCGATTTGCAGAGAACAACTTCAGCGGCACGTATATCAGCACCATTGGTAAGGCTGGGGTGTGTGTGGTATTGGGGGGGAGGGGGAGAAGGCTTTTTCTCTTCTTCCACCCTGGGATCTTGTGGGAAATTAGCCAGGAATTTATTATACAGACCACACATAGACTGGATCCTGACATTTAAACCCCTCCCTGGAACAGAACTTGGGAAAAGACAGAAAGTTTGGAAAAGCAAAGCAAAAATCCCCCAAACCTGAATCGATTTAAATTGCCTGTGCTAGCAAGATCATGAGAGATGAGTCACTTGCACCCTGTTTTATTCCCTTTCACCATGTAGGGGTGGAAAAACTGGTAAAAATAAAGGTTTTCCTTCCGTCCTGCAGTACTCGGGAATCGAACTGCTGACCTTCCGCCTCCCAGTCAGCGTCTTAGCCACTTGAGTTGACAGTTGACAGGAGGGAAAATATTGGTTTAATTGAACAACAGGAGAGCTATAGGAGAGCTTTGTGAAGACCCTGGATTGCCAGAAAGATTTACAATTGGGTCCTGGAGGAGATCAAGCCTGAATTGTCTATGGAGGCAAAAATGATGAAGCTGGCCTATTCTGAGAGAGAGAAAGATTCTCTGAAAGGACAATCATGCTGGGGTAGGCGGAAGGCACCCGGGAAAGAGTAAGACCCAATGTGAGATGGATTAACTCACTAAAGGAAACCACCGGCTTGAGTTTTGCAGGAGTTGAGCTGGGGTTGTTGCAGGCAGGACATTTTGAAGATCTCTCTTTCTTACGTCGCCCTTGCTCGAAAGCCAGCTGTATCCGACTGTAGGGTTCAGTGCTCATCTCTGTTTATAGCCAAAGAGCCAGCACTATCTGCGTCTGCAGACGTTCCTGTGGACATGTGGCAGGCATGACTAAACACACCGGAGTGCACAGAACCCTGTTTACCTTCCCACTGAAGCGGTCCCTACTTATCTACTTGTAATTTCTTGCTTTCGTACTGGTAAGGTTGGCAGGAGTTGGGGCAGAGACAGGGGCTCATTCGATCCTCAAGCACTCGGGTCTCGAACTGCTGACCTGCTGACCTTCCTGTCGTCAACTTCAGCGTCTTAACCACTAAGCCACCAAAGTCCTTCTCTCATCCTAAATTGGTGGCTTAGTGGTTAGGAGGCTGAACTTGACGGCCGGAAGACTGGCGGGTCAGTGGTTCGAGACCCGTGTGCTGCGCGACAGAAATGAATCAAGGCAGGGCTTTGTCTCGGTTGATTGTCTCGTCGTCATCATCATCATATAATTATCATTGATTCAGTTTATATCCCACCTTCCCTCTTAAGAGATAAGAGATCAGATTCAGGTTTGAATGTAAATAATGGAATTGTTAGTTACTCCAGCATAATGACACTCAGACCAGGGTATTTTATACTGACACTGACTAAACCAGGGGTTTGCAGCCTACAGCCCATGGGCCGGACCCAGCCTGCGGCACCATTTCATGTGGCCTGCTGCCTTCGCTCCCACTGCCACAGCCGGAAGTGGCAAAAATAGCCAAAATGTTCTGTAAATGCACCCACTACTGCTGTAAATGCATTTATGACAGCCATGGATGCAGTTTACTACAGTGTTTATGGTGGGGGAACTACGTGTCTGGCCCACTCAGCTGTTTGAGAGGGCGTGGTCCGGCCCATGGTGGGAAAAAATTGAGAACCCCTGGACTAAGCCTTGCTTTCTTCCATCTAGGAATTGACTTCAAAATCCGGACAGTGGAAATTGAGGGGAAACGAATCAAGTTGCAGATTTGGTGTGTATTTATGCCTTATGTCATTTTGTGGTGGTGGTGGTGGTAAAAATTTAATAATAAATTGTGGCACTGCCCCAGTCTGCATACAATCTGTGCTTTGACAGGAGCGGGCAAGAACCCAGAGGGGTGTTTCAAAATGCAGCAAAACTGCCCCATCCTCAAAAGCCCTGCTCAACTCCTCTGCGTTATAGCCTGTGGCTTCCTTTAGGGAGTCAACACATCTCACATTTGGGCTTTCTCTTTCCCTTCTGCCTTCCACCATTATCTTTTCCAGACAGTCTTGCAAACACAGTCCAAGATACCTGTTGTTATGCAATATTGTCCTATGTATGGGGACTTTTTCTTCTTCTTCTGCCGTATCCGAATCTGAATATTGGTGATCCTCATAGCGATGAGCCATGAAGACTGTCCTGTGAACATTATGCAGTGGCCTTTCGTCTGCCTTCTGCATTGCAGCATGACACCCATAGTACCATGCATCTAGTTCCATGAGTCACTTTCTGGTCCTGAGCCCTTTTGGCACACAAAGTCCTCCTCGGCTCCAGGCCAGGATGGATGAAGCTGCTATCCTTCATCAAGATGGTTTCAAGTGGGATTTAATATACTTGGGGACCATCACCCTTCCCTGTGGACTTTGGCACCCAAGGCCGCTAGTCCTCAAGGTGGTCAGGTTAGTTAACCGCCGCCTGACACTAGGTGTTGAGTCGCTGGCAGTAGGGTCTATTTTATGACCATAGCAGGATAGTCTGGCCAGACTTATGCAATTTTTTCTATGTATGAGGAGTTTTTGGGCTCCCTATAAATGGATCTTAAGAGGGGAATTACCAGGATGGAGAGAGAAGGATGTTGACAGAAAAATGATGATTCCTCTCTAAATGATGGTTTGGGGTTTTGTCTTTCAGGGACACCGCCGGCCAGGAACGGTTCAAGACCATCACCACAGCCTATTACCGGGGAGCGATGGTAAGGAAACTCGCCGTGCTTTCCCCAGACAGTCAAACTGGGATGTGGTTCTGGGATTTGGGGAATCGGGAATGGGATCTTTGTAATCCACTAAGAACCAACGACACAATTTAAGGCTGTGGTTCCCACACGCCCCACACGGGGGCAATTTGATTTTTAAGGAGGGCAATTGGAGAATACGTTAGACCAAGTTAATAGCCTTTTAGGTTTTTTCCATGTGAATAGGAGTTCACTTTTTGAATAATAAGAATTATATGTCATGGGATTGGAATCAGGATTTTTAGACATGCTTAGGTAGGACACAAGCAAAAAAAGGTTGGAATCACTGATTTAAAGTCAAGTTCTGACATTTGGCAGGTGCTGTTCAAATTAGGATAAAAGAGAGTGACTCCTGATTCCTGCTTTGGAAAGAAAGAGCCATCTAGGTACCAATATCAGCCTGAACTGCATGAAATTCACCATAATTTACTGTTTAATATAGCTGGGTTTAAAGTCCAGACTTGCTTCACGAGGCCTGCTAGTAATAGATCATGTTGGAATACCAAGCCATGACATGTTTACTTTCCATGATAATTTACACTATATTTGTTGCAGGGAATTATCCTCGTTTACGACATCACAGATGAAAAGTCCTTTGAGAATATCCAGAATTGGATGAAAAGCATCAAAGAGGCAAGTGGGAATGCAGAGATTTGGGGAATGGGAAGGAACTGGTGTTTGAGAAGGATGGGTTTGCAGGGGAAGGAGGGATGGAGGGATGGAGGGATGGATGGATTAATTATTTTTATTTCATGACCTGATCAAACCCTGGACTGCCAAAATGAAGCCACTTTCTTGGCTTTGTCATTGACCAAACTTAAGTCCTCATCGGTGCATGTCTCTGGCAGTCATCGGCAGACCCCACTTGAGCCTGTTAGTCTAGCATTTAGAGACTCCAACCCTCAGCCTATTCAGGGTCCTCCAAGTGACGTTGGGGAGGTCGAGTTCCCCAGCCATATCCTCCTTTAATGTGATTCCTTGTCCAGTGAGCTCCTTCCCCCATCTTCTAATCTAATTTTGCTCTTGCGTATGCTCAAGAATGTTTGGATGGATGGGTGGAATTGATGAAGGAAGCAAAATGGCTGGCTGTAACCTGTAGGGAGGGGGTCGCTCAGGAACTGACATGCTAATAAGACTATTGGACAACCCAACCTGATCTCTGACTTGAGTCTCCTTACCATGTATAGAATGCATCAGCCGGTGTGGAGCGCCTACTGCTGGGAAACAAGTGCGACATGGAAACTAAGCGCAAAGTGCCCCGAGATCGTGCAGAGAAGGTAAATATCTGTGTGGGTGGATGGATGGATAAAGAGATGGATGAATGGATGGAGAGAGATGGATGGATGGATGCAGAGAGAGATGGATGGGTGGATGGATGGATGGAGAGAGAGATGGATGACTGGATGAATGGATGGAGAGAGAGATGAATGGATGGATAGAGAGAGGGGTGGAAGGAGAGAGAGATGGATGGATGGACGGACGGACTGACCCTCTCACCCACCCCTTCCTCTCTCAACAGCTGTGCAAAGAGCACGGGATCCGGTTCTTTGAGACCAGCGCCAAATCCAGTGTGAATGTAGAGGAGGTGATTCTCACATCAGGGCGTCCCGGGTGGGAAGCCCCTTGAAGCCCCTGGGGCAGAGCTATGGGGACAAAGGGGACAAGAAGGGCGGAGGGCCATGCTTTGCAGAGTGGGGCTTATTATGGGATTGAGCCATGTCCACTTTCATTGGAAGATCTCCCAGGAATGCCCTGTTTCTTAAACCAGTTACAATCACGTGGCCCGCAATGCTGGAATGTTGTGAAAGTCAAACGAAATTCTAAAGAAGGATTTCTCAACCTTTTTAAGCCAGGGGCTGGGTCACACTCCCTCAGACAGCTTCGGGGGCTGGACGGCCATTCTGCCCTTCCTCCACCACATGGCACTTCTGGGTGTGATAGAGGTAGTGGGGGGGGGGACATGAAATGGTGCCATGGGCCGTAAATTGAGAATCCCTGTTCTAAAGCGTTCTTGATCCACACTGTCAAATGAACCTGTACTTTTTTTCCTGCTTTTTAGGCCTTCAACACTTTGGCCCGGGACATCCTTGTGAAATCCAGCAAAAAATCGGTGAGTGTGCTAAGAAAGGGCTTTTAAGGGACTCTCTGGATTTGGCCTAGAATTAAACCAGCTAGAAGGGCAGAGGAAAAAGGAGATCAACCCTCCTGGTCCTCTCCATGAAATGGAAACAAGTTCAAACCAGGGATATCAGAGGTCTACAGATCATTGCATGAATCAAAGAAAGAAGGAAACATTTCGGTTTCCTTTGTTTTCTTGTAATTCAAAGTTTGGATCTCTCCACAGGAACTGAGTAGTAGGAAACAACCTTTCATCCCAGTGCAGAGTAAAACATTGAAACTCACTGCCACAAGATGGGATGCAGTCGCCAAGTTAAATGTCATTTCCCCCAAAAAAGGAGGGTCAGACGCTGAGGACTAGCAGCCTTGGCCAAGTCCACAGGGAAGGGTGATGGTCCCCAAGTGGATTAAATCCCACTTGGATCCCTCTTGATGGAGGGAAGCAGCTTCATCCATTCTGGCCTGGGGATGATGATGAGGACTTTGTGTGCCAAAAGGGCTCAGGACCAGAAAGGGACTCAAAGGAACTGGATCCGTGGTACTATGGATGTCACGCTGCAATGCGGAAGGCAGATGAAAGGCCATGGCATAATATTCACAGGACAGTCTTCATGGCTGATCGCCATGAGGATCGCCAGTATTCGGAATCAGATACGGGACAACAAGAAGGTTGGCAGGACGTGGGACAGAAAAGGGCGCTCACTCTGTCATGCAGCACTCTCAAACTCCTGACCTGCTGACCTTCCAGTCGTCAAGTTCAGCGTCTTAACCACTAAGCTTAGGTAAAGGTTTCCCCTTGCTCAAAAGCCAGTCGTATCCGATTCTAGGGTTCAGTGCTCATCTCTGTTTCAAAGCTGAAGAGCCGGCACTGTCTGCTTCTGCAGACGTTTCCGTGGTTATGTGGCAGGCATGACTAGACACCCGAGCGCACGGAACGCTGTTACCTTCCCACCGAAGTGGTCCCTATTTATCTACTGGCAATTTCTTGCTTTACAGATCTATATTTTTCTCTGATCTTTCATGCCAGTTCAGCCCTTGAAGCTATTGACTCAGGCAGTGGACGCACAAGATAATCAAAGACGGGAGAGAGCTAGACGTGGCATAGGAAGAGATAACTTTTATTCCACTGGCCGTTTATCCAATCCCTCGTTTCTCTCCTTCGATACCATCCTTCCTCTCTCCCTCTCTTTCAGGCTCAGCACACAAAGGGACCTTTGGACCTTAAAGGATCGCAGAAAAGCCACAGCAGATGTTCCCTGATCTAGCAAACGGAACGGCCTCTTCAGATGCCGTCTGGTGCCAGAGTGCCCGTCTGTCTCCCCGGGCATCCTTCCGTCCTTCCCACTCCGAAATGCTCCATTATTCTTCTTTCCAAAAAGATTCTGAGCTTTCCCAGGCTGGATCCTGATCGTGGAAGGAAGGAAAAACGATAAGCACGGAGTTGCACTTAGGGATCTGCAGACAGGTAGTTTTTTTTATTTAAAAAAAGGGAATATAATTGTCTTTTTTAAGCTGCAAAAACACAGCCCAAAATAGAATTCTCTGCGATTGTAGCCCCCAAACCCCAGAGTTTTAAAGGGCTGCTGCTGGCTGTTGCTCTAATTTGGCCACCCTGACTATTTTTGCGGACCTGCCCGCATTCGATTGCCATTTAAACCCACATCTTAATTGCCTTCCAAAACCTCGAAGAAGTGGGGAAAGACTTTCATTCCTTCTGCCCCATTGAATCTCTCTCTCTCTCTGCCCTCCCTTTGAGTCTGACTGTCAAAACGCACATGCTGAATGCAAAACTCAACCCATTCCATCGGGACCTCCTGGTCTGATTTTTGTAACTTTTTGTAGTCTTTTGGAATAGTATTAAAATATTTGCAGTCATTATTTGATATCTCCGTGCTTAAAAAATGACTGGGGCTCGTGGGAAGGGATATCGCTAGATTTGCTTGCAATATATAGTCAAACCTTGAGGTAGGAACGGCTCAACTTAAGAAAAACTCAGGATACATCCTAAAATCTCAGAGTGAAAAAAAACCAGGTTCCAGATACTGTACAAATTTTTAATAGGATTTCCCCCCCCCCCCGAGATAAGAAAGTCGATGCATTCCTATGGGAAGTTGCATTCAATGCATTCCTATGGGAAATTCAAGATAAGAATTTCCCGAGATACAGCCAACCTCGAGGAACAAATTAAATTCCTCTATGCGCAAACTGTAAAATTAATTCTTCTCTGAAGGTGGCTTAATGGTGAAGATGGTGAACTTGACGGCCGGAAGGTCAGCAAGTCAGCTGTGCTCCTGTCGCCTGTCCCAGCTCCGGCCGACCTAGCAGTTTGAAAGCAAGAAATTGCAAGTAGATAAAGAGGTACCGCTTCGGCGCGAGGAGAACGTGGGAATAAACCTACCAGATCAGGATAGGCAAAACTGAGATTTTCTTTAAAAATGCGATTTCCTCCCTAACTTCTCTGGACTTTCAGACTCAGCCACACTCCGGCCCTGTCCAAAGTGTGTTTGCAATTGTTCCCAGTCTTCTTCTTTGGGGTTGAGAAGGTAAATAAAAAACATCTCTCTGCTTTTCTCTTGTTACACGCCTGAGCTCGTAGGGCTGGAATCCATGGGGATCCTCCTGCCTAGTTCTTCCTGACTCTCGAGGAGGCCACCAGCCCCCCTTTGCAAGGCGATGGAGCCCCATTGAGGTCTTCTGCTACTACCTGGGCTGGGGTGGATCAATGCCTTTTGTCTCATTGGTAACCTGTAGGTGGCTTTGGGTTTGGACACTGGATGGGGAACCAGTGCGCTCCCGTCGCCTCTGCCCCAGCTCTGGCTGCCATCCTAGCCGTGCGAAAGCAAGAAATTGCAACTAGATAAACAGGGACCCCTTTGATGGGAAGGTAACAGCATTCTGGTGTTTAGTCATGCCTGCCACGTGGCCACAGAGAGACCTGCAGATGCAGACAGCGCTGGCTCTTTGGCTATAAACAGAGACGAGCACTAGAGTCAGATACGACAGGCTTTGGAGCAAGGGCGGCCTTTGCCACGCCCCCTCCAACTAGTGTCGCAGCAGGGGCGCTTCCGATTGGACGCCGCTTTGAGCCTGGGAGAGGCCCTGATTGGGTAGCGGGCAATACGGAAGCGGCGCTGCCATTGGCTACTCCGGCTCCCGCTCGCGTCCAATCAGAGCTGGCGCCCCGCCGCCTCCCCGCTTTCGCCTAGCGCGGGGCAAGAGCGCTGCAGTACCCGCGGCGCGGCCGCCAGAGGGAGCGCGAGCGCCGCCTCCCACCCCGCCGCCCGGGCTCCGTAGACCGGAGAGCGAGAGAGAGAGAGAGCAAGGCTTTGGCGCGGCGGACATTTTGCCTCCTGGCCTGGCCTGAAGGTCCTGGTTTGCAGGTAGGAGGGATGAATGGGGGTTCTTGGAGCTCTTTTTATGTACGGCTAAGTGGCGGGCCTTGGAGCGACCACGACGTCTCTCTGCCGCCCAGGTTGAGTGTTTGGGAAGGCAGGCAGGGGCTCCCATGAGGCTCCCCTGGAGAGGCTCAGCGTCTCTCTCTCTGGCTCCATTGAATGGATGGAGGCCTTGGTTCAGTCCCCCCCCCTTCCTCCTCCCATGGCACTCTTGGGGTGGGTGGGTGGGTGGGTGGAAGAGCCCCCCTCCCCCAGGACAGAAGGGTTTGGGGGTTCACACGTGTCTCTTTCCCTTTACGTGTCTGGACGTGACACGCGTGTGTGTGAGAGTGTGTGTGTGAGTTTCTCACCCACAGCTTTCCTCTGCTGTGAAGTTTATTCCCCATGGCTTTGGGCCTTGGTGGTGTTTGTTTGTGTGGAATTTGGCTTTGGGTGGATTTGGTGGCTTTGCGGAGACGTGGTAGGTAGGAGTGGTGCTCCCCTTCTGGTCCGCCTCGTTCGTGTCAATTTCTCAAGAAAGCAAAGGAACAGGTTTCTCACTTGGGAGAAAGGGATGAATGGGTCTGCCTCTTCTTCTTCTTCCTCTTCTTCCTCCTCCCATTGCTGTGCATGAAAACCTCCCTTGGAAGTCCTCAGAGACCCACAAGTGATCATGTCCCATTGGAGGGTCTGGTGGTTTTGTGGTGGGGCTTCATGACCCACAAGTGCAGCCAAGGAGAGATCCCTCAACTACATACAAATGGGTCCATCTTTCTACATCTCTCTTTCTTTCTTTCTTTCTCTCTGTCTATCTATCTTCTATCTATCTATGCTCACCTCCTTAATGTAATTTTATCTATCTGTCTGCCTGTCTATCTGTTTATCTATCTGTATGTCTACCTATCTATGTGTCTGTCTATAGCTGTCTGTCTATCTGTCTATCTCTATCTATCTATCTGTTTATTTTAGACACCCCCACGCATACATTCACCCACAATGATGCACATGCACCAATGATTCAAACGCTAAGTCCAAAATGGCACATACTCTTTTGGCCCTAAACTTAGCTGAGTGTGGCCCAAAGGCCTCCATGTCTCCATGTCCTGAGTAGTGAGTGTCCCTTTCAAGAGACGCAACTCCCCCTTGCCCAAAAGCCCCTTATGCGTCTCCTGTTGTGTGACTCCAGTATCATTGGAGTGGGCTGTTCTTGTACATGGTTTCCTTGCTTGTGCCGTCTTTGCCCGTCTGTCTGGTTTCGTTCCTCAGGCCACGTGGTTGGCGTGGTACTTGCGCTCCCACCCCTGCCAGCCTGGGCACCTTTTTGGCCCCATAGATTCCTTACAGCATCATGTTGAAGAGGCCTGGGCCGGATCCCCCGACTCCTCTCAGTCCCCCAGGCATGGCTCCACTCTTCCGACCCTCTTTCAGAGGAAATGTCCAGAAGGCTTTGAGTAGGTCTCCAGGAGGCAAGAAATGCAGGCAATGGGAATTACCATTACTGTATTATAATAATTATATTTTAATTCATTTCCATGCTCTTGGCAACATTTAATTTTTTACATGCACTTAATTAGTCGGGATCAATGTGTAGGAAGAGCCAGTGTTTGCACCACAGGAACAGAAAAATAATTTGTGAATGCTAGAATATTAAGGATTTTTCTATGATGGATCAGTCGATTAAATCATTAGCATTACTATTAAAAAGACCATTGAAAATAATTTCTAAGAGTCCATTTAACCCAAGAGTTCTCAACCTTTTAAAGCCGGGGCCATTGGGTCACGCTCCCTCAGACAGCTTTGGGGGCCGGACGGCTATTTTGTCCTTTCTCCACCACATGGCACTTCCTGCGGTGGTGGAGGCCGTGGGGGGCCACATGACATGGTGCCGTGGGCCGCATCTGGCCCATGGCCCACAGATGAAGAATAATCCCTGACGTAACCAATCTAAAATGCTTCTGTTACCTTGTGGTCTCTTGCCGTAATAAAGAGTTGATTTGATAACAATGCTGAGAAGCATGCTCCAACATTAATCCACAAAGACGGCCTCTAATATCTCCCCCAGAGATCTGACTTTCTGACTCTCAGTTGCACTCTTCCATCTTGGGACCCATTGGATTCCCCCCATTTAACCCAGCAAGATGAATGGAGATGTAGAGGGAAATCTATCTATGCTTTCAGTTCTGGAAAATAGGGATATATATATATTGATTAAAAGCGAACAGGGGGAAACTTCATTGAAAGGCCAACCAGTGAATTTGTATGCAATGTCTTGGCACCACATGGGGCCTTCAGAGCATCTATGGCCAGGTGTCACCAGGCATGTGTTGTGTGTGGAGTAGAGGAGGTTATTGTATTGTTATTGTGGTTGTTATTGTAGCATTACTTAGCTTGACACCAAAGGTGGAGACTCTAAATCTCACGGGCTCTTTCCTCCCTTAGCTAACAGTCAAGAAGAGGCTAGTCCTCAATGAGGCTTTAACACACACACAGCCCTTGGAACGGACTAAGAGCCTCCAAATGGCTTGCAGTGAATCTCAGATTTTAGCGTTTATTTTAATTGTGATACTTCTGATAAGACTAAAGAAAGAAATTTTAAATCCAAATCCCTTGGTGGTTCAATTCATATTAAAGATTGCCAACAGGCCGGCCTTTTAAAATGACCAGCATTACACTATTTTTGTATACAGTACTGTACTAAAGTAAAGGTAAAGGTTTCCCTTGCTCGAAAACCAGTCGTATCCGACTCTAGGGTGCAGTGCTCGTCTCTGTTTCTAAGCCGAAGAGCCAGCGCTGTCTGCTTCTGCAGACGTTTCTGTGGTCATGTGGCAGGCATGACTAGACACATGTATGTGTTGTGTGTGGGTCTTGGCACCACATGGGGGCTTCAGAGCATCTGTGGCCAGGTGTCACCAGGCATGTGTTGTGTGTGGAGTAGAGGAGGTTATTGTATTGTTATTGTGGTTGTTATTGTAGCATTACTTAGCTTGACACCAAAGGTGGAGACTCTCAGTCTACCGGGCTCTTTCCTCCCTTACCTAACAGTCAAGAAGAGGCTAGTCCTCAATGAGGCTTTAACACACACAGCCCTTGAAACAGACTAAGAGCCTCCAAATGGCTTGCAGTGAATCTCAGATTTTAGCGTTTATTTTAATTGTGATACTTCTGATATGGCTATTAAAAAAATAAATTCAATTTCCTGGTGGTTCAATTCATATTACTGTATATATATATATCAATTGTAAACGGAGTTGGCCCTTTAAAGTGACGAGCATGAAGTGTTTTTGTATATTGTAATAGTGTTTTTTTGTGATGTGTAATTATTGTCATTTTTGTTGTAGTAACAATAAAATTAATTTTTTAAAAATAACCAGTTTAAACTGTGGGATTATTAGCCCAGTGGAAGTTCATTTTTTGTGGCTTTTCCCTAGCAAGGGCGGCATAGAAGTAATTAAATTAAATTAGTAAAGGTAAAGGTTTCCCTTGCTCAAAAGCTAGTCGTATCCGACTCTAGGGTGCAGTGCTCATCTCTGTTTCTAAGCCGAAGAGCCAGCGCTGTCTGCTTCTGCAGACGTTTCCGTGGTCATGTGGCAGGCATGACTAGACACCGGAGCGCACGGAACTTAAATTAAATTAAAGACTTCAAATTTAGGCGCCATGCATTTAATTTAATTTTTTTAATTGGGAACCTAGGAGGGAATGAGTTGCAAAGGCAATAAAGCCGCAGCGTAGCCGGAGGGGGGGGGGCGGGGGGGGAGAGAAAAGGAGCGTTTTAATTTATGCAAATGTTAATTAGAAAATAAATTTTTTAATTGTTTTGCCTTTGGAAACGGAGCGGGAAACTTTAAAGTAAAAACCCCGCTTCGTTGCCTCAAGAGTTCGTGAGGTAAACAAGGAAATGGCTTTTTAAAAATTTCCCAAGGCTGTAAATTTAGGCATTTGTTTGTATTTTTTAATTTTAAAAATTTAATTTTACTTGCTTAAAATAATAAAAAGAGTAAAAGCCGCCTTCCTGGCCCCCGGGGTGGGGGCGGGAGAAAAAGGCTATTTTTAAAAATTATTTTGCAAATGTAAATGAGAAAACAAATTGTTAAATTGTTTTACAAAAATAAAATGCCTAAATAGTTTACGTGTAAAAACAATTCCATGTATTTCCATTGATTTACAGCGTTTATTTTTTTTTTACTGACGTCACAGCGTTCTCCATGTCAAGTTTACCAAAACCCTCTTTCCCTTCGGGCTGATGGGATGGCTCAGCGGGATAACGCTTGGTAAATGAAATTA
This sequence comes from Bradypodion pumilum, assembly GCA_035047305.1. Taxonomy (NCBI): domain Eukaryota; kingdom Metazoa; phylum Chordata; class Lepidosauria; order Squamata; family Chamaeleonidae; genus Bradypodion; species Bradypodion pumilum. Next base: position 6,848,619 of record JAWDJD010000018.1, read on the forward strand.
TTGCGGCCATATGCTGCGTAGTCAAAACCTGCCCTTGGCGGGTTCGAATCCCGAGGGTTTCTGAGCCAGATGACCTGACGCCGGTTCTCTGTTCTCTGGGCTTGGGTCCTGCCACCTGTGTCAACCTTGGGCAAGTTGCACAGTCCTCCACTAGCCCCACCTTGGCAGGACCGCTAGTGTTAGGGCTATGTGACATGCGCAAGGTTAGGCATAGGTAGCGGGGCCCAACACCAGGAACAGAGAACCATTTTTGACAAAATGGCGGGCGCGACCAAAAAAAAATTCAATAATATCTTTTTCTTTTTCCAGCCAGGATTCGAACGCGCAGACCTCTATAGACCTGCAAGGCTTATAGCCGTCGAACCCACTGCGCCACCGCTGGCTCTACGAGAGGAATAGCCTTTTTGGTATATTTGACTATATGACCAGTGACGTCAGAAATGACGTCAGAAGAGGCGGGACCGGCGTGTAACCTCAAAAGTCGTCCCCTTCTTCCGCGGGAACTCAAACTGCCAATGGTTTCGTTTCCAACCCGGACCATTTTTTCCGGTGCACCCACCCAGAAACCGGAAGTGGATCGCCGAAATCCTCTTTTCTAATAAAATAAAACATTAAACATTCAGAAGTTTAATTTCTGAGTCTTTATTATGCAAATTACATTAATTAATCCAGGGAAGACGCTTTTGCCGCTCCGAAGAAGGTCTCGCCAAGGAATTCGGACCCGTGACGACGAGGCATCTGTGGAAGAAAGAATAGCTTAGGTTAGAGAGAGAAAGAATGAGAGAAAGAGAAAGAATGAAAGAGAGAGAATGAAAGAGAGAGAAAGAAGAGAACGAAAGAGAGAAAGAATGAAAGAGAAAATAAAAGAGAAAGAGATTGAGAGAAAAAGGGGGAAAGAATGAGAGAAAGAGAGAAAGAAAGAATGAGATAGAAAGAGAGAAAGAAATAAGAGAATGAGAGAGAGAATGAGAGAGTATGAAAGAAAATAAAAGAGAGAGAGATTGAGAGAAAGAAAGAGAGGGAGAGAGAGAATGAAAGAGAAAGAATGAAAGAGAGAGACAGAATGAAAGAGAATGAGAAAAAGAAAGAGAGAAAGAATGAAAGAGAAAGAGAGACAAACAGATAAAGAATGAAATAATATGAAAGAGAGAAAGAAAGAAGAGAGAGAATGAAAGAGAAATAAGAAAGATTAAGAGAGAAAGAATGAAAGAGAAAGAATGAGAGAGAGATTGAGAGAAAGAAAAGGGGAGAGAGAAAGAATGAAAGAGAAAGAATGAGAGGCAGAGAGATAAAGAATGAAAAAGAATATGAAAGAGATAATGAAAGAATGAGAGAAAGAGAGAAAGAAAGAATGAGATAGAAAGAAATAAGAGAGAATGAGAGAAAGAATGAAAGAGAGAATGAAAGAGAAAATGAAAGAGAAAGAGAGAAAGAAGTGAGAGAAAGAGAGATTAAGAGGGAGAGAGAAAGAGATTGAGGGAGAGAGATTGAAAGAGAAAGAATGAGACAAGGAGGGAGAAAGAATGAAAGAGAGAGACAGAGAGAGAAATAAAGAAAGGGAGAATGAAAGAATGAGAGAGAATAAAAGAGAAAGAATGAAAGAGAGAGAAAGAGAATGAAAGAGAGAAAGAATGAAAGAGAAAGAATGAGAGAGAATAAAAGAGAAAGAATGAAAGAGAGATTGAGAGAAAGAAAAGGGGGAGAGAGAAAGAATGAAAGAGAAAGAATGAGACAGAGAGATAAAGAATGAAAGAAAGAATATGAAAGAGATAATAAAAGAGACAGAAAGAATGAAAGAGAGAATGAAAAAGAAAGAGAGAAAGAAGTGAATAAGAGAGATTAAGAGAGAGAGATTGAAAGAGAAAGAATGAGACAGAGAGAGAGAAAGAAAGAATGAGAGAGAAAGAATGAAAGAGAAAGAGAGAAAGAATGAAAGAGAGAGAGAGAGAATGGAAGAGAGAAAAAGAGTGAGAGAAAGAGAAAAGCAGAAAGAAAGAAAGAGCAAATGAATGAATGAATGAAAACAATAGAAGGGAAGGTAGGAAGGAAAAGGAAGGAAGGATGAAAAAATGAATGAAAGAAGTAAAGGTGGAAAAGGAAGGTAAGAAAAGAAGGAAAGAGAAAAAGGAAGGAAGGAATGATGGATAGGAGTAAAGGAAGGAGAGCAGCAAAGGAAGGAAGGAATGAAGAAGGGAGAAAAGAAAGGAAGGAAGAAAACAACAGAAGGGAAGGTAAGAAGGAGAGAAAGGAAAGAAGGAATAGAGGGGAAGGAAAGAAGAACAAAGAAAAAGAAAGAAAGGAATAAAGAAAGAAGGAAGGAAAGGCAGAAAGGGAAGGGAGGAAGAAAAAGAAAAAGGAGGGATAGAACAAAGGAAGATTAGAAAGAAAAGAAGGAAAGGAAGGGATGAAAGGAAGGAGGGAAAGAAAGAGAAATAAAAAGGAAGAGAGGGAAAGAAAAGGGAGGAAAGAAAGAAAGGAAGGGAGAAAACAACAGAAGGGAAGGTAGGAAGGAAAAGAAGGAGAAGGAAGGAGGAAAATAGAAAGAAGGATTTGAAGGAAAGGAAGGAAAAAGAAAAAGGAAGGAAGGAATAAAGAAAGAGTAAAAGGAAGAAAGGAAGGAAAGATGGAAATGGAAGGAAAGAATGAAGGAAAACAAAGATGAAGGTATAGAAAGGAAGAAAAAATAGAAAGGAAGGAGAGAATGAAAGGAAGTAAGAAAAAAAGGAAGGAAGAAAGAGGAAGGAAAGTAAAGAAGAAAGAAAATAAGACGGGAGGAAGGAAGGAAAAGAAAGGAAAGAAAGCAAACAAAAGGAAGGAATAAATAAAGAATCCCTTTTTTTAATAATAATTTTTATTAATTTAAAAAAAAAAAACAAAGTTATAAGAATCCCTTCTTAGGACCAAGTACTGACCGGCACGCACAACACACACAATAACACGACAATAAATTAACAAGGGGGGGGTTCCTTTTCATGCCACCCCCTCAAACAAAACATCCCCTCCTCTGCTCAGACGACCTGTCAAATCAAGACGGGGGGGGGGGGGGGGAAGAGGGGAGGAGGACATTATTTTTATATATTATTATTACTATGTTTCTTGTTATTTTGTTTGTTTTTGTGTAAAATTAATAAAAATTATTTTAAAAAGAAAGAAAAAAAGAAAAAAAAGGATGGATAGATGAGAAAGAAAAAAGAAAGAGAAAGAAAGAGAAAGGATGGATAGATAGATAAGAAAGAGAGAAAGAAAAAGGATGGATGTATAGATGAGAATGAAAGAAAGTAAAGATGGATAGATGAGGAAAAAAAGGGATGGCTAGATAAGAAAGAAAGGATGGATGGATTGATGAGAAAGAAAAAGAAAGACAAAAAAGAAGATGGATAGATGAGAAAGAAAGAAAGAGAGAAAGGATGGATGGATGAGAAAGAAGGAAAGAAGGATGGATACATGAGAAAAAAGAAAAAGAAAGAAAACATGGATAAAAGGGAAAGAAAGAGAAAGAATGAGAGAAAGAAATAAAGAAAAAAAAAGGATAGGTAGATGAGAAAGGAAGAAAGAAAGATGGATAAATGTAAAAGAAAGAGAAATAATGAAAGAAAGAAAAAAGAAAAATAAAGAGAAAAGAGAGAGAGGATGGGTGGATAGATGAGAAAGAAATAAAGAAAGAAAGAAGATGGATGGATAGATGAGAACAATAGTATGAAAGAAAGAAAGAGAGAAAGAGTGAGAGAAAGAGAGATAAAGATGTATAGATCAGAAAGAAAGAATGAAAGAGATAGAAAGAAAGGATGGATGGATGGATAGGTGAGAGAAAGAAAGAGGATGGATGGATGGATAGAGGATGGATGGATTAGAAAGAAAAGAAAAATAGGATGGATAGATGAGAAAGAAACAAAGAAAGAAAGGATAGATGGATAGATGAGAAAGACAGAAAGAAAAAAGGATGGGCAGATTAGAAAGAAAGGATGGATGGATAGATGAGAAAGGAAGATAGAAAGAAAGGATGGATGGATAGATAAGAAAGAAAGAGAGAGAAAAAGAAAAAGGATGGATGGATGGAGATGGCAGCTTTATATTTTCAAAATAAAACACAATTAAGGAGGCGAGTCCAAAGCAAACAGCCCCCCCCCCTCCCCAAATTCTCCTCCCTTTGAAAGCCTTGTCAGAGTCTGAAGGGGACATCAAGGGGGGGGGGGGAGCGAGGGAGCAAAACGCCCCCTCCCCTCCCAATAAAATCTTTGCATAAATTAAACCTCATCTCCAGCACCCAGAAGATGCTGAGCCAGGTGGTGGAAGGGAAAGGTAACAGCATTCCATGCGTGCACTCTGGCATCTAGTCATGCCTGCCACATGACCACAGAAATGTCTGCAGAGGCAGACCATGCTGCCTCTTTGGCTGTAAATGGAGAAGAGCCCTAAGGTTGGATAGGACTGGCTTTTGAGCAAAGGTGACCTTTAACCTTTACCTAATTGGGAGGGGGGGTTCTTCCAGTGCCTTTTCTGGATGGGGGGGGGAGTGGACCTTTACAACCTCCCTGCCGCCGCCTGAGGCTCCTCTCCAGATGGGTCACAAAAGACCCGCAAGATTCCCCTGAGGTCAAGCAACCCTTTTGCCTGAGGGCCAGCATGGCCACCCTTGGTGACACTCTAGTGTCAGGAGTTAGCATATTTGTATATGTGTTGACAACACATTCCTTTACAAAGCAATGTATACGGTGAGTATGGTATGAGGTATAAGGTTGTAACATAAGCAGAGCCATCTTGGTAGAATTAAGAAAGCCTCCCTAGTTCAAAGTCGTTTCCAGCTAGTTTGCAGAGGAACGCACCCAAAAGGGTCTTACCTGAAATAGGCAGACATGTTTACCACGGTACATGTTAGAATGTACGCCATTGCATGCGTGACTTGGAATATGTCACATCAAGATATCGGTGAAACGTCTACCGCCCATGGGTGACCATCTGGACCGAAGACACGTGTGCGGCGGAGCTTCATGAAAAGTATCAAAGGCTGCCTGAGTCATTAATGGGGGTCCATGGATCTAATGGATCCAAGACCATGTATGCATACATTATGATGTACCATGGCCATGTGCTATTGTGTTATGTTAGGATTGCCTTTCTTAGATAAAATTCTCTTTTTCCATGTCAAACCTCTCTGGCTGGTTTATTGACTTAGAAAGCTATTCACTTCTTGGAGCGTGGAGGCAACCTTGGCACATCCAGTTGTCCTTGGACTTCAATTCCCAGAAGCCCAAGTCAGCACTCCTGAATTCTGGGAATTGAAATCCAAGAACAGATGGCGTGCCAAGGTTCACCATCCACTGCTCCAGGGACTGTCAAGATAGACTATCAAACCGTATTATATACTACATGTACCACAATGCAACGCTATCATCATAGCCCCTCCCATAAGTGACAAAAGGCGCTTACCTTCAGTCAGTCCAGTTGTCCCTCGTCTCGCTTGCTTTTCTCTACGATGAAGTTCCTGGAAGAGACAAATGATATACGACGGAAAATAAACGATTGACTCAGAACATCAAGTCTTAAGAGTGATTTTGCTTTGACCTTCGCAACCTCAACAGGGACTCACCGCCACTGCGTGGAGCCAGCCGAGGGCTACAGATGGGGGGCCCAGGGCCCAGATCTGCCCTCCTCCTCAAGCCACCCAGAGCCAGATTTCCAGAGGAAAAGACCCCTCCCTTCCAGTTACACCAGACACACCCCCCTCTTTCCAACCTGTACCAGCATAAGAAAGAAAGAAAGAAGATTGATAGATTAGAAAGAAAGAATGAAAGAAATTAATAGAGAGAGAGAAAGAAAGAAAGAGAGATAGAAAGAAAGAAAATGGGTACATGAGAAAGAATGAAGATGGATAGATGTGAAAGAAAGAAAGAAAGAGGATGGATGTATAGATAAGAAAGAAAAAAGGATGGAGGGATAGATGAGAAAGAATGAAAGAGAGAGAAAGAAGGAAGGAAAGAAGATGGATAGATAAGAAGGAAAGAGAGAGAAACAGAAAGAAAGAAAGAGAAAGAAAAAGAGTGTGTGAGACAGAAAAATGATGGATAGATGAGAAAGAAAGAAAAATGATGGATGTATAGATCAGAATGAAAGAACGAAGAGAGAGAGATGAGAAAGAAGGAGAGATAGAAAGAGAGAAAGAAAGAAGATGAATATATGAGAAAGAAAGAGAGAGAAAGAGGATGAATGGATGGATGAGATAGAAAGAAAGAAAATGGGTACATGCGAAAGAATGAAGATGGATAGATGTGAAAGAAAGAAGAGGATGGATGTATAGATAAGAAAGAAAAAAGGATGGAGGGATAGATGAGAAAGAATGAAAGAGAGAGAGAAAGAAAGAAAGAAAGAAAGAAGATGGATAGATAAGAAGGAAAGAGAGAGAAACAGAAAGAAAGAGAGAGAGAAAGAAAAAGAGAGTGTGTGAGACAGAAAAATGATAGATGAGAAAGAAAGAAAAATGATGGCTGTATAGATCAGAATGAAAGAACAAAAAGAGAGAGAGAGATGAGAAAGAAGGAGAGATAGAAAGAGAGAAAGAAAGAAGATGGATATATGAGAATGAAAGAAAGAGAGAGAAAGAGGATGAATTGATGGATAAGAATGAAAGAAAGAAAGAGAGAAAGAAAGAGGATGGATATAGATGAGAATGAAAAAGAAAGGATGGATGGATAGATGAGAAAGAAAGATAGATAGATAGAAAGAGAGACAAAAAGAAAGAGAGAAAGAGAGAGAGAAAGAGAATGGATCGATGGATACACAGATAGAGATAGAAAGAAAGGAAGAAGGAAAGAGGAAAAAAGAAGGAAAGAGAGAGGATGGATGGATAGATGAGAATGAAAGAAAGAAAGAGAGAGAGAGAAAGAGGATGGATCGATAGATGAGAAAGAAGGAAAGATAGACAGAAAGAAAGTGAGAAAAAAGAAAGAGAAAGAAAGAAAGAGAGAAAGAGAATGGATAGATGGATAGACACTGAGAGAGATAGAAAGAAAGGAAGGAAGGAAGGAAGAAAAAAGGAAAGAAAGAGAGAGAGAGGATGGATAGATAGATGAGAATGAAAGAAAGAGTATGGATAGATGAGAAAAAAGAAAGAAGAGAGGTAGAAAGAAAAATTGAGGATGGAAGGATAGATGAAAAAGAAAGAAAGAGAGAGAGAAAAGATGGATAGATGTGAAAGAAAGTAAGGAAGAAAGAGGATGGATAGATGAGAAAGAAAAGAGAGAGAGAGAGAGAGAAAGAAAGAGAGAAAGAAGAAGAATAGAGGAGAAAGAAAGAAGATGGATAGATGAGAAAGAAAGAAAGAGAGAGAAAAAGAAAAAATGATAGATGGATAGATGGGAAAGAAAGAATGAAAGAAAGAGAAAGAAAGAGAGAAAGAAAGAAAGAGGATGGATAGATGTGAGGAAAAAGAAGATGGATAGATGAGAAAGAAAGAGAGAGAGAGAAAAAGAAAGAAAGAGGATCTATGGATAGATGAGAAAGAAAGAAAGAGGGATGGATAGATAAGAAAAAGGATGGATGGATAGATGAGAAAGCGAGAGAGAGAGAAAGAAAGAAAGAAAGAAAGAAAGAAAGAGGATATGTGGATAGATGAGAAAGAAAGAAAAAGAGGATAAATGTAAAGATGAGAATGAAAGAAAGAGAGAGAGAGAGAAAGAAGATGGATAGATGAGAAAGAAAGAAACAGGATGGATAAATAGATGAGAAAGCTAGAAAGAAGGGAAGAGAGAGAAAGAAATAGGATAGATGGATAGATGAGAAGGAAAGAAAGAAGATGGATAGATGAGAGAAAGAAAGAAAGATGGATAGATGAGAAAGAAAGAGAAAGAGAGATGCAAAAAAGAGATATAGAAAGAAATATAGAGAAAGAGTGTGTGAGAGAGAAAGAAGATGGATAGATGAGAAAGAAAGAAAGAAAAATGATGGATGTATAGATCAGAACGAAAGAATGAAAGAAATTAAAAGAGAGTGAGAGAAAGGAAGACAGAGAGATAGAAAGAAAGATGGATAGATGAGAAAGAATGATAGATAGAAAGAAAGTGAGAAAGAGAAAGAAAGGATGGATGTATAGATGAGAAAAAGAACAAAATAAAGAGAGAGAGAGAAAGAAAAGAGAGAGAAAGAAAAAGGATGGATAGATGAGGAAAAAAGAAGAAAAATGAGGATGGATGGATAGATGAGAAATAGAAAGAACGAGAAAGAAAGAAAGAAAGAAAGAGGATGGATGGACAGATGAGAAAAGAAAGAAGATGGATAGATGAGAAAGTAAGAATGAAAAAAATTAATAGAGAGAAAGAAAGTGAGAGAAAGAAAGAGATAGATTGAAAGAAAGAAAATGGGTACATGAGAAAGAAAGAATGAAGATGGAAAGTAAGTAAGAAAGAGGATGGATGGATAGATAAGAAAGAAAAAAGGATGGAGGGATAGATGAGAAAGATAGAAAAAGAGAGAAAGAAAGAAGGAAAGAAGATGGATAGATGAGAAAGAAAGAGAGAGAGAGAAAGAAAGAGAATGGATAGATGAGAGAAAGAAAGAAAGAGGATGGATGGACAGATGAGAAAGAAAGATAGATAGAAAGAAAGTGAGAAAAATATAAAGAGAGAAAGAGAAAGAAAGAATGAGATGGATAGATGAGAGAAAGAAAGAAGATGGATAGATGAGAGAGAGAGAAAAAGAAAGAGGATCAATGGAAAGAAAGAAACAAAAAAGAGGATGGGTGTATAGATATGAAAGGAAAGAAAGAGAAAGAGTGAGAGAAAGAGAGAGAAAAAGAGAGAAAGAAAGAAGATGGATAGATGAGAAAGAAAGAGAGATAAAGATAGATAGAAAAAGAAAATGGATAGATGAGATAGAAAGAAATAGAGAAAGAAAAAAGAAAAAGAAAATGGATAGAGATGGAAAGAAAGAAATAGATGGATGGATATGTGAGAAAGAAAGAAAGAGAGCTAGAAAGAAAGAAAGAAGATGGATAGATGAGAAAGAAAGAAAGAGAGAGAGAAAGAAAGAAAGAGGATCTATGGATAGATAAGAAAGAAAAAAAGTAAGAAGATAGATGGATAGATGAGAAAGAAAGAAAGAAAGAGGATGGATGATTAGCTCTCCAGGTGTTCTTGGACCTCAATTCCCAGAAGCCCAAGTCAGAACACCTGCTGATCAGGGCTTCTGGGAATTGAAGTCCAGGAACACCTGGAGAGCCAATTTTGAGGACCTTTGGTGTAAACCAGTGGTCAGCAGACCTGGCTCTCCAGGTGTTCCTGGACTTCAATTCCCAGAAGCCCTGATCAGCAGGTGTTCTGACTTGGCCTTCTGGGAATTGAAGTCCAAGAACACCTGGAGAGCTAATCATTGGGGTTTTTCCCAGGGTGCCTTGTGCTTGGGCAGTATAAAAGGCAGGACGCTTGCATGCATTGCTCATGCAGCATTCTTCAGCTTCTTGGACCATTCGTTGGCACAGCGAAAAGGTAGGTGAATGATATTTTCTATTTCCAGTTGGCTTGGGGTGGGCAGTTGGATGGGGGAGGGCAATTTTATTGTGGGGTGGGCAATTGTTTGGGGTATGCTGCTGTGGTTTTTAAAAACAGATTGTGTGCTCCGTAATTGTTCTTATGTTGGTCTTTGGGGGAGCACTGTTTGGTGGGGTGGGCAATTGTTTGGGGTTTGCTGCTGTGGTTGTTAAAAACGGATTGTGTGCTCCGTAATTGTTCTTATGTTGTTCTCCTTTGGGGGAGCACTGTTTGGTGGGGTGGGCAATTGTTTGGGGTTTGCTGCTGTGGTTGTTAAAAACGGATTGTGTGCTCCGTAATTGTTCTTATGTTGTTCTCCTTTGGGGGAGCACTGTGTGGTGGGGTGGGCAATTGTTTGGGGTTTGCTGCTGTGGTTTTTAAAAACGGATTGTGTGCTCCGTAATTGTTCTTATGTTGTTCTCCTTTGGGGGAGCACTGTGTGGTGGGGTGGGCAATTGTTTGGGGTTTGCTGCTGTGGTTTTTAAAAACGGATTGTGTGCTCCGTAATTGTTCTTATGTTGGTCTCCTTTGGGGGAGCACTGTTTGGTGGGGTGGGCAATTGTTTGGGGTTTGCTGCTGTGGTTGTTAAAAACGGATTGTGTGCTCCATAATTGTTCTTATGTTGGTCTTTGGAGGAGCACTGTTTGGTGGGGTGGGCAATTGTTTGGGGTTTGCTGCTGTGGTTGTTAAAAACGGATTGTGTGCTCCATAATTGTTCTTATGTTGGTCTCCTTTGGGGGAGCACTGTTTGGTGGGGTGGGCAATTGTTTGGGGTTTGCTGCTGTGGTTGTTAAAAACGGATTGTGTGCTCCGTAATTGTTCTTATGTTGGTCTTTGGAGGAGCACTGTTTGGTGGGGTGGGCAATTGTTTGGGGTTTGCTGCTGTGGTTGTTAAAAACGGATTGTGTGCTCCATAATTGTTCTTATGTTGGTCTCCTTTGGGGGAGCACTGTGTGGTGGGGTGGGCAATTGTTTGGGGTTTGCTGCTGTTTGGATGATTAATGCTGTGCTGCATGATGGGACATGTTGGCATTTGTCTCCTAAAATCAGGTTTGTTTGACACATTTTTAGATAGATAGATAGATCTTTATTGTCATTGTCCTGCACAGAACAACAAGATGGGGGGGGGGGGAGATTTATAAACACAACAAAACCTAAACAAAATACAACTATACAAAACTATCAACTTACTCCCACCCCACATATACACATTTAACCCTTAAAAAGCTCTAAAACTCTAAAGACTAAAACTCTGAATACTTGAAAACTAAAACTCTAAAACCTGAAACTAAAAACTCAAACTCTAAAAACTAAAACTCTGAATACTTGAAAACTAAAACTTAAAAACTAAAACTCTAAAACCTAAAACTAAAAACTTAAAAACTCAAACTCTAAAAACTTAAACTCAAACTCTAAAAACTAAAAACTCTAACTCTAAAACTAAAAACTTAAAAACTCAAACTCTAAAAACTAAAACTCTGAATACTTGAAAACTAAAACTTAAAAACTTAAACTCTAAAATATAAAACTAAAAACTTAAAAACTCAAACTCTAAAAACTAAAACTCTGAATACTTAAAAACTAAAACTTAAAAACTAAAACTCTAAAAACTTAAACTCAAACTCTAAAACCTAAAACTAAAAACTTAAAAACTTAAACTCTAAAAACTAAAACCCTAAAAACTAATACTTGAAAACTAAAACTTAATAACTCTAACTCTAAAACTAAAATCTAAAACCTAAAACTAAAAGCTTAAAAACTCAAACTCTAAAAACTAAAACTCTGAATACTTGAAAACTAAAACTTAAAAACTCTAACTCTAAACTCTATAAAGAAGCTCCCTCATAGATTGGGGACATCTGTAGCCGAGGGACTGGGTAATTAAATGTTTATTGTATAATTCATTGTGTAATTTGCTGTATTGTATTATTGTTTTCCTATTGTATTTTCATGCTGTTATATTGTGTCTATATTTGATTTGTTATGATTATATTGTATTTTTGGATCCATATCTTGTATTTTTTGTATTATTGATTATTTGTATTATTATACTGTTATAATATGTATATTAATTTTTTGTTGCAATTGTACTTATATTATTGTGTTGTAAGCTGCTCTGAGTTGGTCTTTTGGGCAGAGTGGAGTGGGGTATAAATCCAATATACATAAACATAAACATAACAAACATAAATAGATGAGAAAGAAGAGGAGAGAGAGAGAGAGAGAAAGAAATAGGATAGATGAGAAAGAAATAATAAAAGAGAGAAAGAAAGAAAGAGGATCAATTGATGAGAAAGAAACAGGATGAATAAATAGATGAGAAAGAAAAAAGGGAAGAGAGTGAGAAAGAGACAGAAAGAAAGAGAGAGAGAGAAATAGGATAGATGGATAGATGAGAAAGAACGAAAGAAGATGGATGGGAAAGAAAGATACAAAGAGAATGGGTGGATAGAAGACAAAGAAAGAAAAAGAAAGAAAGAGAAAAAGTGAGACAGTAAGAGAGAGAGAAAGAAAATGGATACATGAAAGAAAGAAAGTAAGAAAGAAAGAAAGAAAGGGAGTGTGTGAGAAAGAGAATGGATGTAGATGAGAACAAAAGAAAGAGAGAGAGGGAGAAAGAAAGAAAGTAAGAAAAAGGATGTATAGAAGAGAAAGAAAGATTGAAGGATAATGAGAAAAAAAGAAAGAAGAAAAAGAATGGATTTACAGATGTGAAAGAAAGAGATAGAAAGAGAAAGAAGATGGATAGATGAGAAAGAAATAAGGAAAGAAAGAAAGAGTATGGGTAGATGAGAATGAAAGAAAGAAGATGGATGGATGGGAAAGAAAGATAGAAAGAAAGGAAGAGAGAAGGAAAAAAGAAGGAAGGAAAGAAAGAGAATGGGTAGATAGAAGAGAGAGAAAGAAATAGAGAAAGAAAATGGATACATGAGATAGAATGAAAGAAAGATAGAAAGAAAGTAAAAAAGAAGAAAGAGAGATAGAAAGAGGATGGATGTAGATGAGAACGAAAGAAAGAAAAAGAGAGAGAGGAGAGAGAAAAGATGCATAGATGAGAAAGAAATAATGAAAGAGATAGAGGGAGAAAGAAAGATAGACAGACAGACAGAGATAGAAAGGAAGAAAGAAAGAAGGAAAGAGGATGGAAGTATAGAAGAGAGAGAAAGAAAGATGAGAGAGAAAGAGGATGGATAGATGAGAGAGAGAGAGAGAGAGAGAAATACAAAAAGATATAAAATGAAATATAGAGAAAGAGTGTGCGTGTGTGAGAGAGAAAGAAGATGGATAGATGAGAAAGAAAGAAAAATGATGGATGTATAGATCAGAATGAAAGAAACTAAAAGAGAGAGTGAGAAAGAAAGACAGATGAGAAAGAAAGTAAAAGAATGAAGATGGATAGATGAGAAATAAATAAATAGGATGGATAAATAGATGAGAGAGAAAGAAAGAAGGGAAGAGAGTAAGAAATGGGATAGATAGATGAGAAGGAAAGAAAGAAGATGCACAGATGAGAAAGAAAGAAAAAGAGGATGGATGTAAAGATGAGAATGAAAGAGAGAAAGAAAAAGGATCGATAGATGAGAAAGAAACAGGATGGATAAATAGATGAAAAAGAAAGAAGGGAAGGAGTGAGAAAGAAAGACAGAGAGAGAGGATAGATGGGTAGATGAGAAAGGATGGATGGATGGGAAAAAAGAAAGAGTAAGAAAGAGAGAGAAAGAATGAAAGAGAGAAACAAAGGTGGATGGATGGGAAAGAAAGAGAGAGAGAGAGAGAGATAGAAAGGAAGAAAGATAATTCTGACCCGGGACGATGACGCATCTGTAGAAGAAAGAAAAGCTTAGGTTTCTAAGGGCCAGAAAGAAAGAATAAAAGAGAGAGAAAGAATGAAAGAGAGAAAATAATAAAAGAGAGAAAGAAAGAGAGAAAGAATGAAAGAGAGAAAGAGTGAATGAAAAAGAAAAAGAATTAAACAGAAAAAGAATGAAAGAAAGCATGAAAGAATAAAAGAGAAAATGAAAGAGAAAGAATGAGAGAATGAGAATGAAAGAATAAAAGAAAGAAATGAAAGAAAGAGAAAGCAAATAAAAGAAAGAGAATGAAAAAGAATGAAAGAGAAAGAATGAAAGAGAACAAGAAAGAATGAATGAGTGAGAAAATGAAAGAGAATAAAAGAAAGAACGCGAGAAAGAATGAAAGAAGAATAATAGAATAAAAGAAAGAATGAAAGTGAGAGAAGAAATGAAAGAGAAAGAGAAAAATAAAGACAAAGAAAGACAGAAAGAAAGGATGGATGAGAAAGAAAGAGAAAGAGGATGGAAGGATGGATGAGAAAGAGAAAGAGAGTGAAAGAGAGAAATAGAACAAAAATATTGAGTTTGCCAGAGTTTCTTTGCTGATTCTTTATTTTGCAACCCAAAGATCATTTGCCGCTGGAGTAACCGAGGGGGCAGAAGTGGCCCTCGATCTCCCCCCTCCTCCCACTAGTGGGGCGTCGGAATCGCAACAATAATTCGCGCCCCAGTCATTAATTGCCCGCCAAGGGTCGACATGAATGTGCTGCTGCTGCTGCTCTTCTCCTGCCAGCCGCCTGCTTGGTTCTCCTTCCGTGTGTCGCGAGTGCCCTCCAGTGGCCGCGCGTGGGCATTGCAGCCGAAGGCCTTGTGTGTCCATGGAAGAAGCGCCCAGGGAGCCAAGCCAGCCAGCTAGAAGAGCCTCTGGTCTCTGGTCGCCACGCAGGGACACTGAAGCCCATCGTCCTAATAAAGGCCATGGCCAAAATTACCCTGGGCTGAAAGGATTTTTCCTGGGGAAGCTCAGCGCAGGGAGCGCCCGAATGAGGCTCCTCTCAAGTCCCCAAGTGCGGCCCTCGGGGATCGAACCCACACCTTGTAACCTTCAAACTCGGCGCCTTAACCACTAAGCCTTCTTGTGTCCCTAAAAGCTCCCAAGGTTGGTTGGGAGGAAAGAAAACAACAGAAGGAAAGGAAGGAAAGAAGGAAATAAAGGAGGAAGGAGGGAAAGAAAGAAAGAAAGAAGATGGATAGATGAGAAGTGAAGGGAGGAAAAAAGGAAGGAAGGGATAAATAAAGGAAAGAGGGAGGGAAAGAAGGAAAGGTGGGAAAGGAAAAAGAGAGGGAGGAAAAGTAAAGAAAAAGAAACGGTGGAAGGAACAAAGGAAGAAAAGAAAGGAATGGAAGGAAGGAAGAAAAGAGTGAGAAAAAGAAAAAGATAGAGAATGAGAGAGAGCGAAAGAAAGTAAGAAAGAAGGAAAGAAAGAATGGATGGATACATGAGAAAGAAAGAAGATGGATAGATGGGAAAGATAGAAAGAAAGAGTGACAGAAATAAAGAAAGAGAGAGAGAAAGAAAGAAGGGGAAAGAGTATGGATGGATGGATGAGAAAGAAAGAGAGAGATGGAAAGAGGATGGATAGATGAGAAAGAAAGAAAGAAAAAAGAAAGAGGGTGGAAGGATAAATGAGAAAGAAAAAAGAGGATGAAGAGAAAGAGAGAAATAGAGAGAAAGGAGAAAAAGAAAGAAAGTGAGAAAGAGAGAAATAGAGAGAAATAAAGAAAGAAGATGGATAGCTGAGATAGAAAGGAAGGAAGAGGATGGATGGATAGATGAGAAAGAAAGAAAGAAGATGCTGAGCCAGGTGGTGGTAGGGAAAGGTAACAGCATTCCTTGCACTCTGGCATCTAGTCATGACTGCCACATGACCACAGAAAGGACTGGCTTTTGAGCAAAGGTGACCTTTAACCTTTACCTAATTGGGAGGGGGGGTTCTTCCAGTGCCTTTTCTGGATGGGGGAGGGGGGAGTGGACCTTTACAACCTCTCTGCCACCTGAGGCTCCTCTCCAGATGGATGTACCATGTGCTATTGTGTTATGTTATGATTGCCTTTCTTCGATAAAATTCTCTTTTTCCATGTCAAACCTCTCTGGCTGCTTTATTGACTTAGAAAGCTATTCACTTCTTGGAGCGTGGAAGCAACCTTGGCACATCCAGCTGTCCTTGGACTTCAATTCCCAGAAGCCCAAGTCAGCACTCCTGAATTCTGGGAACTGAAGTCCAAGAACAGATGGCGTGCCAAGGTTCACCATCCACTGCTCCAGGGACTGTCAAGATAGACTATCAAAGTGTATTATATACTACATGTACCACAATGCAACGCTATCATCATAGTCCTTCCCATAAGTGACAAAAGGCGCTTACCTTCAGTCAGTCCAGTTGTCACTCGTCTCGCTTGCTTTTCTCTACGATGAAGTTCCTGGAAGAGACAAATGATATACGACGTGTTATGGAAGAAAAGGAAAATAAACGATTGACTCAGAACATCAAGTCTTAAGAGTTATTTTGCTTTGACCTTCGCAACCTCAACAGGGACTCACCGCCACTGCGTGGAGCCAGCCGAGGGCTACAGATGGGGGGCCCAGGGCCCAGATCTGCCCTCCTCCTTCAGCCACCCAGAGCCAGATTTCCAGAGGAAAAGACCCCTCCCTTCCAGTTACACCAGACACCCCCCCCCCTCTTTCCAACCTGGACCCCCATAAACTCCCCCTCCAAGATCTCCCCTTTGGACCCAAAGAAAGACAAGGGACTTGGTTTTTCCTTATACAGGGATGGGGAGGATATATTAGAAAGAGGGGAAGGACCCTGGGCTGGGAGGAGATGGGGTCCCCATGAGCCAAGAGGAGGGGGGGCTCTGGGCCCCGAATAACCTCCCCAAGAGTGAACTTGGACATGCAAAGGCTTCAAAATGTTTAGGGAGGGGGAGGGAATCTCTCCTTCTCCAAACTGGGATAATCGATCTTCCAAGGGTAAAGATGCTTTCGGGAGAGAGAAAGAAAGAACAAAAGAAAGAAAGAAAGAAAGAGGGAGAGATAGAAAGAGAGAGAAAGAAGATGGATAGATGAGAAAGAAATAATGAAAGAAGGAAAGAAAGAAAGAAAGGGGATCGATAGATGAGAAAGATAGACAGGATGAAA
The DNA here is from genome assembly GCA_035047305.1 of Bradypodion pumilum. Lineage (NCBI taxonomy): Eukaryota > Metazoa > Chordata > Lepidosauria > Squamata > Chamaeleonidae > Bradypodion > Bradypodion pumilum. The sequence continues at coordinate 6,865,130 of JAWDJD010000018.1, forward strand.
TAGAAAGAAAGGAAGAAGAAAAAAGAAGGAAAGAAAATAAGAGGATGGATGTACAGATGAGGATGAAAGAAAGAAAGAAAGAGATAGAGTGAGAGAAAGAAAGAAAGAAGATGGATAGATAGATGAGAATGAAAGAAACAGGATGGATAAATAGATAGGGAAGAGAGAGGGAAAGAAAGAGAGAAAGAAAGAAAGAAAGAGGATAGATGGACAGATGAGAAAGAGAGAAAGATGGATAGATAAGAAAGAGTAAGAAAGAGAGAGAATGAATGAAAGAGAGAAAGAAAGAAAGAAAGAAAGAAGATGGATAGATGGGAAAGAAAGATAGGAAGAGAGAGGGAGATAGGAAGAAAGAAACAGAATGGATGTACAGATGAGAACAAAAGAGAGAAAGAGAGAGAGAAAGAAGATGGATAGATGAGAAAGAAATAATGAAAGAGAGAGAGAAAAAGACAGAGGATCAATAGAAGAGAAAGAAAGAGGATGGATGGATAGATGGGAACGAAAAAAAGAAAGAGTAAGAAAGAGAGAATAAATGAAAGAGAGAAAGGAAGAAAGAAAGAGGATGTGTAGATGAGAATGAAAGAAAGGGAGAAAGAAAGAAGATGGATGGATGGAAAAGAAAGATAGAAAGAGAGAGAGATAGAAAGAAACAAAGTAAGAAAGAAGGAAGGAAGGAAGGAGAGAAAGCGAATGGGTGGACAGAAGAGAAGGAAAGAAAGAGAGAAAGAAGGAAAGAAGATGGATAGATGAGAAAGAAAGAAACAGGATGGGTAAAAAGATGAGAAAGAGAGAGAGAGAGAAAGAAAGAGGAAAGAAAGAAAGAGGATAGATGGAAAGATGAGAAAGAGAGAAAGAAGATGGATAGATAAGAAAAAAGAAAGAGTAAGAAAGAGAAAGAAAGAAAGAAAGAGGATGGGTAGATGAGAATGAAAGAGAGAAAGATGGATAGATGGGAAAGAAAGATAGAAAGAGAGAGGGAGATAGAAAGAAAGGAAGGAAGAAAGAATAGATGTCTAGAAGAGAAAGAAAGAGAGAGAAAGAAATATTGAAGGATAAATAGAAAATGAGAAAGAAAGAAAGAAGAAAGAGAAAGGATTTTCAGATGTGAAAGAAAGCGAGAGAGATAGAAAGAGAAATAAAAAAGAGGGAAAGAAGATGGATAGTTGAGAAAGAAGGAAAGAAAGAAAGAGGATCAATAGATGAGAAAGATAGAATGAAATAGAAAGAAAGGAAGAAGAAAAAAGAAGGAAAGAAAGAAAGAGGATGGATGTACAGATGAGGATGAAAGAATGAAAGAAAGAGATAGAGTGAGAGAAAGAAAGAAGATGGATAGATAGATGAGAAAGAAAGAAACAGGATGGATAAAAAGATGAGAAAGAAAGAAATAAAGAGCAAAAGAAAGAAAGAAAGAGAGAAAGAAAGAAAGATAGAAAGAGGATGGGAAGATGAGAATGAAAGAGAGAAAGAAAGAAGATGGATAGATGGGAAAGAAAGATAGAAAGAGAGAGGGAGATAGAAAGAAAGGAAGAAAGAAAGAAAGAGAATGGATGTACAGATGAGAACGAAAGAGAGAGAGAGAGAGAGAAAAAGAAGATGGATAGATCTCTAATGAAAGAGAGAGAAAGAAAGAAAGAAAGAGGATCGATAGATGAGAAAGAAAGAGGATGGATGGATAGATGGGAATGAAAAAAAGAAAGAGAGAGAATGAATGAAAGAGAGAGAAAGAAAGAGGATGGGTGGAGGAGAATGAAAGAGAGAAAGAAAAAAAGAAGATGAATAGATGGGAAAGAAAGATAGAAATGGAGAGGAAGATAGAAGGAAAGGAAGAAAGAAAGAAAGAATGGATGTACAGATAAGAACAAAAGAAAGAAAGAAAGAGACAGGAAGAAGATGGATAGATGAGAAAGAAAGAAAGAAAGAAAGAAAGAGGATCAATAGATGGGAAAGAAAGAGTGAGAGAAAGAGGGTGGATATAAAGATGAGTACGAAAGAAGGAAAGAAAGAAAGAGAATGGATTTTCAAGATGTGAAAGAAAGAAAGAGAGAAAGAAAGAAAGAAAGAGGATGGGTAGATGAGAATGAAAGAGAGAAAGAAAGAAGATGGATAGATGGGAAAGAAAGATAGAAAGAGAGATAGAAAGAGTGTGAGAAAGAGGATGGATGTAGATGAGAACGAAAGTAAGAAAGAGAGATGAGAAAGAGAAAGATAGAAAGGAAAGATGGAAGAAAGAGAGAAAGAAAGAAAGAGAACAGATGGATGAGATAGAAAGAGTGAGAGAAAGAGGGTGGATATAAAGATGAGTACGAAAGAAAGAGAGAGAGAGAGAGAGAGAGAAGATGGATAGATGAGAAAGAAATAAAGAAAGAGAGATAGAGGGAGAAAGAAAGATAGACAGACACAGAGATAGAAAGGAAGAAACAAAGAAGGAAAAAGAAGGAAAGAAAGAGGATGGATGGATGTATAGATGAGGACGAAAGAATGAAAGAAAGAAAGAGAGAGGGAAAGAAAGAGAAAGATAGAGGATGGATAGATAGATGGGAACGAAAGAATGAAAGAAAGAAAGAGAGAAAGAAAGAAGATGGATAGATGAGAAACAAATAATGAACGAGAGAGAAAGAAAGAAACAGGATCGATAGATAAGTAAGAAAGATAGACAGAGAGAGATAGAAGGAAAGGAAGAAAGAAGAAAGAAAGAAAGAAAGAGGATGGATGTATAGATGAGGATGAAAGAATGAAAGAAAGAAAGAGATTAAGAGAAAGAAAGAAAGTAAATGGATAGATAGATGAGAAAGAAAGAAGGGAAGAGTGAGAAAGAAAGAGAGGATAGATGGATAGATGAGAAAGAACGAAAGAAGACGGATTGATGAGAAAGAAAGAGGATGGATGGATAGATGGGAAAGAAAAAAATGAAGAGTAAGAAAGAGAGAGAAAGAATGAAGGACAGAGAGAAAGAAAGAGGATGGGTAGATGAGAATGAGAGAAAGAAAGAGAGAGAGAGAAAGAATGAATGAATGAAGGAAAGAAATAGAATGGGTGGATGGAAGAGAAAGAAAGAAATAGAGAAAGAAAGAAAGAAAGAAAATGAATAGAAAGAAAGTGAGAAAGAAAGAAAGAGAAAAAGCGAGAAAGAAAGAAAGAAAGAGAGCGAGAAAGAAAGAAAGAAGATGGATAGATGAGATAGAATGAAAGAGAGAACGAAAGAGAGAAAGAAAGAGGATGGGTAGATGAGAATGAAAGAAAGAGAGAAAGAAAGAAGATGGATGGATGGGAAAGAAAGATAGAAAGAGAGAGAGAGATAGAAAGAAAGAAAGGAAGAAAGAAAGAAATAAGAAAGAAGGAGGGAAAGAAGGAAAGAAGGAAAGAAAGAGAATGGGTGGATAGAAGAGAAAGAAAGAAAGAAAGATGATAGAAAGAAAGTGAGATAGAATGAAAGATAGAAAGAATGTAAGAAAGAAATAAAGAGAGATAGAAAGAGTGTGAGAAAGAGGATGCATGTAGATGAGAACGAAAGAAAGAGAGAGAGAGATAAGAAAGAGAAAGATAGAAAGGAAAGATGGAAGAAAGAGAGAAAGAAAGAAAGAGAACAGATGGATAGATGAGAAAGAGAGAGATAGAAAGAGTGAGAGAAAGAGGGTGGATATAAAGATGAGTACGAAAGAAAGAAAGAGAGAGGGAGATAGAAAGAAAGGAAGAAAGAGAATGGATGTACAGATGAGAATGAAAGAAAGAGAGAAAGAGAGAGAGAAAGAAGATGGATTGATAGATGAGAAAGAAAGAAACAGGATGGATAAAAGGATGAGAAAGAAAGGGGATGGGTAGATGAGAATGAAAGAGAGAAAAAAAGATGGATAGATGGGAAAGAAAGATAGAGAGAGGGAGATAGAAATAAAAGGAAGAAAGAAAGATGTATAGAAGAGAAAGAAAGAGAGAGAAAGAAAGATTGAAGGATAGATAAAAAATGAGAAAGAAAGAAAGAAGAAAGAAAGAGAATGGATTTTCAGATGTGTAAAAGAAAGAGAGAGAGATAGAAAGAGAGAAAGAAGATGGATAGATTAGAAAGAAATAATGAAAGAAAGAAAGAAAGAAAGAGGATCGATAGATGGGAAAGATAGACAGAATGAAATAGAAAGAAAGGAAGAAGAAAAAGAAGGAAAGAAGATGGATAGATAGATGAGAAAGAAAGAAACAGGATGGAAAGAGGATGGGTAGATGAGAATGAAAGAGAGAAAGAAAGAAGATGGATACATGGGAAAGAAAGATAGAAAGAGAGAGGGAGATAGAAAGAAAGAAAGATGTATAGAAGAGAAAGAAAGAGAGAGAATGGATTTACAGTGGTGAAAGAAAGAAAGAGGATGAAAGAATGAAAGAAAGAGATAGAGTGAGAGAAAGAAAGAAAGAAGATGGATAGATAGATGAGAAAGAAAGAAACAGGATGGATAAATGGATGAGAAAGAAAGAAAGAAGGGAAGAGTGAGAAAGAAAGACAGAGAGAAAGAAAGAAAGAAAGAGACAAAGAGAGGATAGATGAGAGAACGAAAGAAGATGGATAGATGAGAAAGAATGGGGATGGATGGATAGATGGGAACAAAAAAAGAAAGAGGAAGAAAGAGAGAGAAAGAATGAAAGAGAGAAAGAAAGAAAGAGGATGGGTATGATAATGAAAGAAATAGAGAAAGAGAGAAAGATAGATAGATGATAGAAAGAAAGTGAAAGAAAGAAAGAGAAAAAGTGAGAAAGCAAGATAGAGAGAAAGAAAGAAAATGGATACATGAGACAGAATGACAGAAAGATAGAAAGAAAGAGATGAGAAAGAAGAAAGAAAGGATGTAGATGAGAACGAAAGAAAGAAAGAAAGAGATGAGAAAGAGAGAGAGATAGAAAGGAAAGATGGAAGAAAGAGAGAAAGAAAGAAAGAAAGAGAACGGATGGATAGATGAGAAAGAAAGACAGTGAGAGAGAGAGAGAAAGAAGATGGATAGATGAGAAAGAAATAATGAAAGAGAGATAGAGGGAGAAAGAAAGATAGACAGACAGAAAGAGATAGAAAGGAAGAAACAATGAAGGAAAAAGAAGGAAAGAAAGAAAGGATGGATGGATGGATGTATAGATGAAGACGAAAGAAAGAAAGAGTGAGAGAAAGAAAGAAAGGAAGAGGATGGGTAGATGAGAACGAGAGAAAGATAGAAAGAAGCTGGATAGATGGGAAAGATAGAAAGAGAGAGACAGAAAGAAAGGAAGGAAGGAAGAAGGGGAATGGAAGTATAGAAGAGAAAGAAAGAAAGAAAGAAAAAAGATAGAAAGATAGATAGAAAGTGAGAAAGAAAGAGAAAAAGTGAGAAAGAGAAAAAGAAAGAAAGAAGGAAAGAAGAAAAAAGAAAGAAAGAAAGAGGTTGGATGTATAGATGAGGACGAAAGAATGAAAGAAAGAAAGAGAGAGAGAGAGAGAGAGAAAGAAGATGGATAGATGAGAAAGAAAGATTGAAAGAAATTAATAGAGAGAGAGAAAGAAACAGTGAAAGAAAGAAAGAAAGAAAGAGAGAGAGAGAAAGAAAGAAGATTGATAGATGAGAAAGAAAGAATGAAAGAAATTAATAGAGAGAGAAAGAAACAGTGAGAGAAAGAAAGAAAGAAAGAGAGAGAGAGAAAGAAAGAAAGAAGATTGATAGATGAGAAAGAAAGAAATTAATAGAGAGAGAAAGAAACAGTGAGAGAAAGAAAGAAAGAAAGAGAGAGAGAGAAAGAAAGAAGATGGATAGATGATTAAGAAAAAATGAAAGAAATTAATAGAGAGAGAGAAAGAAACAGTGAGAGAAAGAAAGAGAGAGAGAGAAAGAAGATGAATAGATGAGAAAGAAAGAATGAAAGAAATTAATAGAGAGAGAAAGAAACAGTGAGAGAAAGAAAGAAAGAAAGAGAGAGAGAGAAAGAAAGAAAGAAGATTGATAGATGAGAAAGAAAGAATGAAAGAAATTAATAGAGAGAGAAAGAAACAGTGAGAGAAAGAAAGAAAGAAAGAGAGAGAGAGAGAGAGAAAGAAGATGGATAGATGATTAAGAAAGAATGAAAGAAATTAATAGAGAGAGAGAAAGAAACAGTGAGAGAAAGAAAAAGAGAGAGAGAGAGAAAGAAGATGAATAGATGAGAAAGAAAGAATGAAAGAAATTAATAGAGAGAAAAAGAAACAGTGAGAGAAAGAAAGAAAGAAGGAAAGAGGTTGGATGTATAGATGAGGATGAAAGAATGAAAGAAAGAATGAAAGAGAGAGAGAGAGAGAAAGAAGATGGATAGATAAGAATGAAAGAAATTAATACAGAGAGTGAAAGAAACAGTGAGAGAAAGAAAGAAAGAAAGAGGTTGGATGTATAGATGAGGACGAAAGAATGAAAGAAAGAAAGAGAGAGAGAGAGAAAGAAAGAAGATGGATAGATGAGAAAGAAAGAATGAAAGAAATTAATAGAGAGAGAGAAAGAAACAGTGAAAGAAAGAAAGAAAGAGAGAGAGAGAAAGAAAGAAGATGGATAGATGAGAAAGAAAGAATGAAAGAAATTAATAGAGAATGAGAAAGAAACAGTGAGAGAAAGAAAGAGGTTGGATATATAGATGAGGACGAAAGAATGAAAGAAAGAGAGAGAGAGAGAAAGAAAGAAGATGGATAGATGAGAAAGAATGAAAGAAATTAATAGAGAGAGAGAAAGAAACAGTGAAAGAAAGAAAGAAAGAAAGAGGTTGGATGTATAGATGAGTACGAAAGAATGAAAGAGAGAGAGAGAGAGAGAGAGAAAGAAAGAAGATGGATAGATGAGAAAGAAAGAATGAAAGAAATTAATAGAGAGAGAGAAAGAAACAGTGAGAGAAAGAATGAAAGAAAGAGGTTGGATGTATAGATGAGGATGAAAGAATGAAAGAAAGAGAGAGAGATGGAGAGAGATAAAGAAAGAAGATTGATAGATGAGAAAGAAAGAATGAAAGAAATTAATAGAGAGAGAAAGAAACAGTGAGAGAAAGAAAGAAAGAAAGAAGAAACGAAAGAGCTTGGATGTATAGATGAGGACAAAAGAATGAAAGAAAGAATAGAGAGAGAGAGAAAGAAAGAAGATTGATAGATGAGAAAGAAAGAATGAAAGAAATTAATAGAGAGAGAAAGAAACAGTGAGAGAAAGAAAGAAAGAAAGAAAGAAAGAAAGAAAGAAAGAGGTTGGATGTATCGATGAGTACGAAAGAATGAAAGAAAGAGAGCGAGAAAGAAAGAAGATGGATAGACGAGAAAGAAAGAATGAAAGAAATTAATAGAGAGAGAGAAAGAAACAGTGAGAGAAAGAAAGAAAGAAAGAGGTTGGATGTATAGATGAGGATGAAAGAATGAAAGAAAGAGAGAGATGGAGAGAGATAAAGAAAGAAGATTGATAGATGAGAAAGAAAGAATGAAAGAAATTAATAGAGAGAGAGAAATAAACAGTGAGAGAAAGAAAGAAGGAAGGAAAGAAAGTGGTTGGATGTATAGATGAGGACGAAAGAATGAAAGAAGGAATGAGAGAGAGAGAGAGAGAGAGAAAGAAAGAAGATTGATAGATGAGAGAGAAAGAATGAAAGAAATTAATAGAGAGAGAGAAAGAAACAGTGAGAGAAAGAAAGAAAGAGAGAGAGATAGAGATAGAAAGAAGATGGATAGATGAGAAAAAAAGAATGAAAGAAATTAATAGAGAGAGAGAAAGAAATAGTGAGAGAAAGAAAGAAAGAAAGAAAGAGGTTGGATGTATAGATGAGGACGAAAGAATGAAAGAAAGAATGAGAGAGAGAGAGAGAGAAAGAAAGAAGATGGATAGATAAGACAGAAAGAATAAAAGAAATTAATACAGAGAGAGAAAGAAACAGTGAGAGAAAGAAAGAAAGAAAGAAAGAGAGAGAGACAGAGAAAGAAAGAAGATTGATAGATGAGAAAGAAAGAATGAAAGAAATTAATAGAGAGAGAAAGAAACAGTGAGAGAAAGAAAGAAAGAAAGAAAGAGGTTGGATGTATAGATGAGTACGAAAGAATGAAAGAAAGAGAGAGAGAGAGAGAAAAAGAAAGAAGATGGTTAGATAAGAAAGAAAGAATGAAAGAACTTAATAGAGAGAGAGAGAAAGAAACAGTGAGAGAAAGAAAGAAAGAAGGAAAGAAAGTGGTTGGATGTATAGATGAGGACGAAAGAATGAAAGAAGGAATGAGAGAGAGAGAGAGAGAAAGAAAGAAGATTGATAGATGAGAAAGAAAGAATGAAAGAAATTAATAGAGAGAGAGAAAGAAACAGTGAGAGAAAGAAAGAAAGAAAGAGAGAGAGAGAGAGAGAGAGAAAGAAGATGGATAGATGAGAAAGAAAGAATGAAAGAAATTAATAGAGAGAGAGAAAGAAACAGGGAGAGAAAGAAAGAGAGAGAGAGAGAAGATGGATAGATGAGAAAGAAAGAAGGAAAGAAATTAATACAGAGAGAGAAAGAAACAGTGAGAGAAAGAAAGAAAGAAAGAAAGAGGTTGGATGTATAGATGAGGATGAAAGAAAGAATGAGAGAGAGAGAGAGAGAAAGAAGATGGACAGATAAGAAAGAAAGAATGAAAGAAATTAATACAGAGAGAGAAAGAAACAGTGAGAGAAAGAAAGAAAGAAAGAAAGAGGTTGAATGTATAGATGAGGACAAAA